>CM041778.1:55429342-55781025 GCA_023374045.1 Limonium bicolor
AAGATCCATGTGAAGCAATCCCAATGAAGAGCTAGTTGAAAGAGTTGACTTACTTTTGAAGGAAGACCGAGTGTGTTTACCTTTTACACAAGCTTCATAGTAGAGTCTGTATCAAAGTTTATAACAGGTAGACTAAGAACTAGGTCCTTACTCTTGAGTTTATTCAACAACCGGTGATTTGCACGACCGAGTCTAGTGTTTCATAGAATTTGATTCTTTGAATGAACATTTAGGCACACTTGATCATCCGGGCGGATTGAATTCAGACAGATTTTGTAAATATTTCCTTCTCTGTGTCCAATGGCTTTTAAAGACCTTGTACACTCATCAAAAACTTTGCGATCGGAGGGTGAGAAAAGTACTAAATTAAATCTATCAAAAATTTGGGAAATACTTAATAGACTATGATGAAGTCCAGTGACCATATGGACTCCATTTGGCATCTACCTTAAACATGAAGAGGGTACCTACGGATCCAACTCCCACGATTTCACCTTGGTTGTTGTTTTCAAAGGTGACCTTACCTTCTTTGTAGGATGAAAGCGAATTGAATTGATTGGGATCTCCTGTCATGTGGAGAGTGCATCCACTATCTAAGTACCATCAGTCTTCATTCGCCTTCACCTACAAAATAAGAGATCATTTGTTAGTTTTGTGAACCCAGATGTACTTGGGTTCCCTTTTCGAACCAGATTGTTTTAATTTTTCACAAGCTTCAAGAATTAATCTGACTCGTTTGAGATTGAACGAAAGATCTCTATTCAATTTATCATAGGCACTATTTCGGTGTTCAAGGCTTCCACAATAACCATAGATCTTGGTTGGATGGAGGTTAACATATTTTTTATTTCCTTTCCACAAAGAATCAAAATGTGCTTTTTGCTGTTGGCACTTGAGTTTATTGTTGGATTTGAACATGTTTTTTGGAATATCGAATCTGCCTTTATGCCACTTAGGCTTGGATTGAGTGGATCTAACTCCAGATTGTAGATTGACAACTCTTAAGGAAGTTTTTCTACTTGCTTTCGAAGATCATCATGATCTCGACTAATTTCCTTCATCTTGGAGTTGGCCCACTCAGGCAATTCGAAGGGAGTGGCCTGTTTTATGAAATTGACTGGTTTAAGAGAGAGAGCGTGATCCTTTTCTTTCAATTCTTGAGTGAGTTGTTCAATAGAAGAGGTTAGAGAAATGACTTGAGATTCAGAGTTATTAAACTAATTTTGAAGAGAACAACATTTATTAGCAAAAATAAAGAGATCCTTTTTGACAGAGTCAATCTGAGTGAGCGAATCCTCTTGTTCCCTTTGATTGGACTCAGTAAGACTCTTGGTTTTGTCGAGCTCCTTTTTAAAGGAGTCAATACGACGCTGAGAGTCTTGCATATCCAATCTAAGTGAGCAAGAAATAGTCTTATGCTCCTTAGTTTCATCTCTTAGAGCATACATAATACTTTTTTATTCTTTGAGTTCTTTAGTTAACTCGAAAATTTTTCTGTTGAGATTAGCTTTGAGAGAGTTAGTTTTAGAAACCATTTTGGCAATCAACGTTAAGAAACCTTTAGGAGATATACGATAAAGATCTGTCTCAAGATAAGAGCAAGTTACCTCGTTGTTAGGGATTATGGACTCAATCGGATCATGCGCCTTGAGATAAATCAGTCCACTTGATTCTGCATCTTGATCATCAGAGTCTGAATCACCTAACCAACTGATGCCATCAACGATCTTCCTTGAGGTTTCCCGAACTGATTTCTGAGGAGAGGGCAGTCCTAGAAGTGGACGGGCTTGTTGTAATTGAAGCAAGTAACAGAGTTAAAAATTTGTTTGGAGGAATTTGAAAACGACCGATTATGTCAATTTGGCTTATTGCGCATGAATTTTTGAAAGTTCTTCACTATGAAGACAAAGTCTTCCATAGTCTCAGCCTCACTTTCTTCAACTATAATGTCCATCAGCTCAGCCTTTGCTTGTCGGATTTGATTATCAGTAATATAGGTACCTTCTTGACCATGTTGGCTTGTCTTAACCTACAAGGCTTGATCATTTATTGTAGTAGTTTGACCAGAAGAAGAGGATGCATTGCCACACTTCTTTCTAACGTTCTTCTTGTACTTATTTACCGACAGTAGATAAGAATCCAAGTTCTGACAGCTCCACTTGTATAGATCTTTGCAAGCTTTCGTGGAGATTACAGTTTATGCCCACTCTTCTCTGAGACTGTCGAGCAGTTTATGCAAGACAATCTCTATCCGGTAGGATAATGACTTCCTGCATGGTGGTGGTAAATAAGTAAAAATGATCAAGCACATCTTCCAAAGACTAACCTAGTTTTTGCAGAAAGATCTCGTAGTCCATTCAAAGCTCTTGTGCCTTGCATTTTTTAAGTTTAGTGACTCCTTCGTGGGTTGTTTGGAGAAAAGTCCAGATTTCATTTACTGTCTTGCAGTGATTGACTCTTCTCTACTCTGGAATGGACAGGCATGTGTAGATGGCTCGAGATTCTTGTCAGTTGAGCTCATGTCGTTTAAGATCAGCAACAGCCCATGTATATCGATCTGGATAAACTAGGAGATCTCCTTCAATGACTATCTACCAGAGTTCGGAGTTGACTGACTCAATGTGTTGCTCGTTTTTATTCTTCCAATGGTTGTAATTTGTGGAAGTGAGTCTTGGGTGCTCGAAGTGCATTTTGTTGTTTTGATTGATGAGGAGATCTGCCAACGAGGTTCTGATACCACATGTAGGATCGGACGGCTGACTCAAACCAACTCAAAATGTAAGCCTGTGAGATGGTTTGACTCAGTCAAACTAAGAACGCGGAAGCTATTACTTTAGTGCGAAATGCGGAAAGACTCAAATGAACTGACTAAGAATGTACTAAAGGAAAGACTTAGTCGAACTCAACAGGATACACAAAATAAGCTATTTTATTTCTGTCAAGAACTGAACAACTTACAATGCCCACTCAGTAGAAGAGTCCTACTTCGTGGTTCTCACTCACTCAGCCAATACAAACTCTGATCAGTTCAGTGATAAGTGTAGTGGAACTAGAACCTACCTAGAATAAATCTATCGATGTGCGCGAACTAACTTTAGTACCTTTTCTCTCTTAAAAGCAAATGCAACTCTCTTATAAAACTTCTCTCAACAAAATCTCTAAGAAAGCGTAAAGAACAAATGATGGTTACAATCCTGTTTATACAAAGTTAGACTTGACCGTTGTAGGGAGTTAGTTCCTAAATTTTCGGAACTAACTTAGTCAAACGCAAACTTCACAGGGGCGAGCCCAGACTTCAGACGATTTCCACTTCAAGAGAATTCAGGCGCAAGTCAGACCGTTGGGGGCGTAGAGAGTTTGACATCGTCAATCCTTGAACTTCGCAACGAATTGATGGAGTCTTTCGTACTTTTAGACTGGACGTACTCTATTGTGTTTAGCAGCGAACGAGTGACTCCGTTGTAGTGTTTGACTATCTCAGCAACAGCTTTGTGCTCCACAACCTGCCTATAACATGAAAGATGTGTCATCTTGTAACATGATGACACATCAAGATTATGGGTAAAGTAAATAATTGAATCTAAACCTCTTCTCCAGAGCAGGAACCGTGCGGGAATGATGGCTAACATTAATCTCAATTGTTGTCTGGCAACCAATGACGCACTAACTTGCACCAGACGTGGTGACCTGACCTACGATCAATTGGACACAGGGAAGATGTGTCATTTTCTAACATGGTGTCACATCAAGATTATGGGTAAAGTATATAATGAAATTTCAACCTCTTCTCTGGAACCAAAAGCGGAACCGGATAGGAACCGTGACTAGCATTAATCTCAATCATCGTCTGCTTACCAACAACTATTTCGCCTTTCTGATTACCTTTACCGGTAACCTCGGAACTATGAAGTGCCTATTTACCAAAATCCTTCTTCTACACGTTGACATGGGAGGAGGGGGTGTTACAAGAGATGATGACCGCACGAATGGCCGCCAACTTCTCAATGTGAACTACTGCTATGTTGACGTCTACAATTAACTCGATATCCCCAGTATAGCAATGAGCGATTCTCCAAGCTAGAGTTACTCTTTGTTTCTGGACAAAGTACTAGACTGGGACTCCGTTTTAGTCCTTAAGTCCTTTCTTCCCTGCTAAATTGCTCCATATGTAAGCTGATATCCTCAACATCTTCCTTCTTCTATATGTCAATCTTGATCATCTCATGAGATACCTCAGACTTCAATTGAAAAACTTCTGCGTTACCACTGTAACACCCAGCGAGAGTTATCTCCCACATCGATTGGAGTGAAGAACGAATCATTCCTTATATGGGTGGGGATACTTCTCCTTATTGTGACGTGTTTGGGGGCTACGAAGCCCTGGAAACAAAACTGTGCGGTCTACTTGCCAGATCGGACAATATCACAACAGTGGGTACTTGAAGATGTTACAGATTGTATCAGAGCCAGGCCCAGGTATGTGCCAGTGTGGCTCGCGAGGGCGCTGGGCTCCTATGGGGGATGAAGTGTAACACCCAACGAGAATTACCTCCCACATCAATTGGAGTGAAAAACGAACCATTCCTTATATGAGTGGGGATACCTCTCTTTGTTGTAATGTGACCCTTTAAAACAAAACTCCACTAGAGACAATCTCCATCATGGGTAAGACTTTCTACTTCCGATGGGTCACTCTAGTGTGACACGTTTTGGGATAGGAAACCCCATAAACAAAATTGTGCGGCCTGCGTACCAGAGTGAACAATATCATAACACTGAGTACTTAGAAATGTTACAACCACGATTAGATCAAAATCTGTCACTTCTGACCTACTCGGTTGATGGTTGTGACCTCTTCATGTTGAACTGCAAAGCATATCTAGCCTGTTTTACGAATAACCTTGTGCTTAGGAATCGACGTCTATGGATGCCATGAACTGCTTCTCTCATATGCTTTTTGATTCTTGAACCTTATCCGGGCAAAGACGTGTTGTTTGCCCAAACCTTCCTAAAGATGAAGAGCTCTTGAATTCCTTGTTTAAGAAACATTTTTAAACGTCCTCCCTTGTCGCCGGTCAACTTATATTATCAATGAACAATAAACATCCCTTCACCCATCTCTTTAATCTGGTTTCTAAGTCAAATACTCTTGATAGTTTTTTTCTTGTCTCATCGCTTCTCTTTCTCCTGTTGTTTACTTCTTCTGTGGCTCCCATGTCTTATTTGTCTCTCTCTGCTCTTATCTACTATGCCTCGTATTTGTCAGCTCCTTCCTCTAGAGAAGCTCCTGGGTTGCCTCGGTCTACTTTTATTGCTTCTCCTCCTCCCACCATGAAGACTCTCAGCATGAACTAAAATAAAGTTCTTCGACCATTCACTCGTCGTCGCCTATCACATTCACACCTTCTCGGACTCCCTCGGTTTCTCATATGCTTCATCCTAGACTGCAAGTACATCTTCTCGACATTAGTTTGTGTTAAGAAATCAAAAGTATAATTTCAGCATATAATCCCAGCAATCGGTTAAAATATATAACTTAAGAAAGAGTTGTCAGAGTCAGACTGAGATAAGTCTAAGAGAAAAACAAAAAGGAGTTCTAAGAGCAAGAGTAATGTAGGAAATCAATTTTTTCTTCATTCTTGAATGCAAGCTTTTGCCTATCGTAAAAAAGGGCTCAGGTTTTGTTAGTCCCATGTAAATAGAGAGTGATTATATATTTCATTTTCAAAACAAGTTATTATTACTGTTAATCCAATACTTCAGTTGCGGATCACATGTTAAATGTGGGGAACTACTGGTGTCAGAAAAACAACGTTGGCAGTCCAACATTCCTAATATCGACTTACTAATAAAACTTATCACTATGAGGTAGGAGCACAAGACTGGTAATGAGATGAGATTAATAGTAGTTGAAAAGTTGGTAAATGTATCCTTTAGATATCATTCATAAAAAAATAATGTTAAAAAACAAACAAACTGGGTTCTTATCTTAGAACTAGACTACTCAGAGCACTACTTCTAAAATCTTTTGAAGCTATCGCATATTAGCATCAAGGTGTTTACCTTAGTCACGTGAGATTACACTCAAAACAACTATTGTTTCTCTGTCACGGAAATAAATTGCAAAAATTGAATAGAGGCAATCTTTTTAACTCCAAATACAGAAATCCACTACCAATTCGGTGTGATCATAGTCTCCGTGAAAGAAGGGCATTAAACTCTAGACAGACGGACCTTAAACTACTCTGCATCTGCTGAATACTCTGTTTGCACTGTCAAGTTTTGTACTCCTATATCTTGGTAAAGACCGTGTGTATAATGCAATACAGGTCGGTTATCCACCCCATCTTTAACCTGGTAATTAAAGGCTCCTTTCAAGCTTATACAAGGAGACAAAAATAAGTAAGAAATCCACATCAATGGACGGTTATTAGTATCATACAACTTTAAAAGTTTACCTAAATTGAGATTGAGCCAACAGCGTGACCAGGCACCAGCTCCCAGAATCGACCTTAATTTACATCTTATCTTGAAGTAATCTGACCCACGTAATTGATGAACTTCAACATTTACATAAGAGTAGTTTTTTAGTGAAACATTTAAATGACTAGATACTGAATCACTTGTCTATAGCATTTACTCATGGCTGATGAAGGGATACTGGACGGTGCCGTTTGCAGCAGGACCCACCTGTTGCCATAAAAATTGGCCTTTCAAGAACAAATATTGTCACCGAAACCAGTCCCATACATAGCACTTCAGCATTTTCAACCCGGGAAAACCAGGTAGATTTATCTGTAATGCAGTATCCTCCAGGCGTTATCTCAAGATAATCAGGATGAAGAGTGACAGAATTTTTTATCCGATAGTTAGCAACCAAGAGGCCATGATCAAACCTGCACTGGTATTTGGTGCAATAATAATATCCAAGTATGTCAGACAAAAAGCAGCAACAGAGAAATAAAATGTCGATAAAACTTGGCAAATCAACATTGAGATGAAGCCAGAACGCATCACAACATTATACAAAGGGAATACAGAGAGGATGTAGAGGATGTTGAACCTGTGAATTGGATCTGCCAGAATATGAAGGCATACTGAATGGTTGCTCATGTCTTCCGCATTTCTGTATACTACAACCACCAACCAGATACAACAAGTATGAGAGTATGACTGAACGGATAATCAGCTTGGCTTTGATTTGCATTTCAAGCTGGATGAAAAAGAAGGTTACATCTTGTGATACTATCACATGGAAAACAAACATACACAAGAAAATTTAACAATTCTAGGTGCATGCAGCAAACCATCACTTATAGACATAATAGTTTATGGGTTGTACAAACCAGCTCAAAAGACGTCATGTGAAAACCACAATGTTGTTTGAAGCTTGATCCTTCTAGACATGATTCTATGATCCAAAATACAATATCGATCTTAAAGATTCTATGTGATTATAAATGACTACAAGTTTGTGCCTTTAGGACTCTGCCTATCCTAAAGTAAGATCTCAATCCTAATAACTAAGAAACCACCTCATCAAAATCCAAAAAGTGCAAACCACCAAGTTGCAAAGAATCAAACAGAAATTTTTTTTACCAGGATAAAACATTAGAGAATCACAAAGGGACAACATCTCCAAAGAACAAAAGGTATAAGAGATGCTATTGACCAGCCAGCAGGGTATCAACAATCATGATTGCATAAACAAAGGTCTCACCAAGATTTAGACGTGCATAGCCCCCTGAAGAACCAAACACCAATAAGATTCACCAACAAATTGGTACAGCTGATACAACAAGATAATGCCTGCACGTAAAATAAGATGATACCCAATAACAAATCATAAATATACAATCACGCTATTGACGAATGGGGCACAGCATATATTTGAAGATAGAACAATCAGCCAGTAAAATTAACAAATGAAACAATAGCTGATAACCTTGATCTGCGGTAGGTCCATAATTATATAAGAGAAATATCTAGAGTAATGACAAATCTTAGACTTATGCTCTGACTCATCTTGAACAAATGCATGGAGAGCTTCTACTGCCAAGGAAAATGACATAAATAGAAAAAACAGCTGTCTAAACATAAGACCAAAATTTATATGTTAAAAGTCAAAAAATCTAGAGTTAGATTAGCAAAAGAATTGCACTTTCTTAAAGATATATCAATACATTACAGACTAAATAGGTCCGAAATAAGAGGTATTAATTGTACATTTTTTCCCCACAAAACGAGAAACTTGCAGCATTGGTAAATGCTGCTAAAACCTCCAGTCTTTTGTAACTGCAATCAGAAACAGAGTTTTTTAGGCATAGCTAATATTTAAGTATCTTAATGGATCTCTATAAAATAGGAACCAAAATGAATGATTATGAGCCCAGTTAATGTTGTTGCCTTAAAGTTTCATGCTAAACCAAATTTCAAACACATAACCACAACTTGGAAAGAGAAAAAAGAGGACTCACAATAATGCCCCAAGAATTGGTTCCAAATCTAAAAAGAGGGTGGGTACTGGTAACTTACCCATAAGTGTAGACTCTATCAGGCTTCTTAAGAGACATAGCCATTGCAAAAAGCGAGAAGTCAAGAGCCCGCAACCAAAAGTAAGATGAAATGCATCGGATACCAGACCTTCAAAAGCAAGCACTAACTGAAACTGGTCTCTTGAAGCAATGAATTCCACAAAGATTACAACTGAATACGTTATAAGATAATCAACTAAGGGCTAACAATAGATGATTACCTATTCTCCAAGTATAGCCATAGTATTACTTACCAATAGACAATTTTGATCATTATTACTTACCAACACGGCCCGAGAGCAGGCCAATGAGCAGCTCCATGGTAGAATACAGCACATTGAGCAAAATCATTAATAGCAGTCTCCTCATAGGCCTAGTTCCACCTCTCAGATTCCCCAAAACCCAAAATCCCAATCCCTTTGTCGACGTCTTCTCCTTATCGAACATCCCGGAATCCGTTTGAAGCCAATCGTAACCATTTCCAGAGTAAAATCCGGGCGGGATATCGATGCCAGATCTGGTTCGCGGAAGCGTTGGGCTCGCTGCACCCAATGGGCTTCTCGTGTAAAGCGGGCTAGGGGAACTACGAGAATCAGTAGAAGACCGGGCGAGCGAAGGTTGCCTGGCGAGTGCGAATCGCCGGTCGCTCCCGATGAAACTAAAGTCTCCTGATGAGGGAGATAGCGTGCTTCCTCGTAAGCAAAAGACATGCTTTTTCCAAAACTGCGTCTAGAATCGGTTTCTGAATGATAGGAAGCAGGTGAAGTCTGATCCATTGGCTTCAGGTCCGGCAGGAAAAAGGGAGATACTGAGGAAGAAATTACAGGAATTCAAATCGAAAACCCTTGCGTACTTATGTGTAACCGAGACGATTTTTTAAAATCCGAATCGAGAAAGAAAGCCTGAGAAAGTTAATGGATTTCCAATTTTCCGATTGGATAGAATGCGAAAAGAGAATGGTGTGTCTGCGAACAAATTACGAACCAGGGAGGTGGGACGGTGATCGAAACATGAGACATGAGACATGAGACATGAGACATGAGACGAAAGAGATTAAGTTTGCCGGGAATAATCTGGGGGAGAAGTAGCAGCCCTCAGCTCCAGTCTGGTTCCTGGTCAACAGAAATGGCGGACAAATTGGCAGGAAGTGCAGTGTACTACTTTACCAAATCGCGGAAGGGATTCACTCGTCTAGGAAACATAGAAGAAAATAAAGGGATCTACTCCTAGCGGTTGCAACGGTAAGGGCCTATTTCTTACCTATTTACGGTACCGCAAGTTGCTAGCGGCAGGGAAAGTCCGATTCATATGGTAGTTACCATATCATATGAATATGCAGTTGATATGGGTTAGATTATAGATATATAATTAAGTTTTTTAAAATTATATTACAAAGTACAAAATTAGTAAGTTTCTTCGACTCTTGAATAGAAATTAATTATGAACATGCATAATCAATTTGAATTTTTTACATTGAGTACATGTGTGCATAAATGATATTTCTAATTCATTAAGTTATTAATATACATCATGTAACAATAATAAACACCCATACAACCCGAATAATTCATCCAATAAATGTAAAAATACATACATATGGATGTCTAATTCATCATATTATAATCAAAATAAATGACTGCAAATTAAATAATGTACACAAAAGAATTTGTCAAATAGTGATTGATACAGTGAATCATATTACCTATGTTAATTAATACCTTCCATTTTAGTGTATACGAATAAAAAGACCAAAAAATACGCATGTAACTGATGTGAATTGTTAAAATAGTCAATACACATCTATGTCTTGATTATGTTTTAAATAGCTCGACTTTAGATGCACGGTGATGCAATAAATATTTTACTTGTATTTTTGTATGATATGCTAGTTTGAATTCAATTCATTCTCTTAAACAACCCCTACCACATAAGTTTCCATCAGCTACTTAATCAGAACTATCAAATATATGATTTTGATCAACAAACTCATTAGAAACAAAGTCTTAGCACTGATCGAGGAATTGTGTTTAAGGGGTAAAAAAATTAACACTATTATCAGGAAATGAATATATATGTGACATTTTGTTTTTTATGGAGCAAAAGTAATTTAATAGCTATAAATATATAAATATAAATTAACACCTTTTATTTGATAATAAAAATTAAACCAATAATTATATATACAAATAAAAACAATAAAAATTCATTGCTAAGATATAAACTATTGTAAAATTGATAAATATGTACAATTAAAGTAAAAAAGAAAATTATGAATACTTCCATTATAACTTATCATTTCCTTGTTTTCTAATTTCTTTTTTTTTTTGGTCGAAAATTGGGAGGGCAAGCCTCATGTATTAGAAATCATAATCGAGTTTACATCATCTAACAATGGCCCCAACATATAACTAGGGGGCGCAGAAATACAATGGTTCATTAAAT
The DNA here is from genome assembly GCA_023374045.1 of Limonium bicolor. Taxonomy (NCBI): domain Eukaryota; kingdom Viridiplantae; phylum Streptophyta; class Magnoliopsida; order Caryophyllales; family Plumbaginaceae; genus Limonium; species Limonium bicolor. The sequence continues at coordinate 55,440,319 of CM041778.1, forward strand.
GGTTCGCTAAACTATATTTAGCAATAGAATCAGCTACTTTGTTACTCCCACGATTAGAGAAGATCAGGGAGGAATCCCATCCACGATTCAGCATCTCCTTGCATTCATCAATAACGGGCCTGTAGTGGTGGAACCTAGGACACTGCTCAATCAGCTTATACAGCTCCAATGAGTCTGTGGAAAAGATAACCCTTCTGAGCGAGAGATCCCAAGCAAGTTTCAGAGCATGGTGCAGGGCCAATGCTTCCGCCAAGAGGACACTAGCTTTACCGATTAGCTGTCCAAAACCAGTGATCCATGAGCCTCTATCATCCCTGCACACACCACCAATAGCAGCAGAATTAGTGAGAGGATTCACAGCAGCATCAACATTGAATTTAATAAACCAACATCAGGAGGCTCCCAAATATCAGGCGTGACTCTGTTACAAGCACGATTGGAGATATCACTTCCTAAATGAAATAACGTCTCAATGGACCAAGCTCTGTGATTGGCTTTACACTCTCTGATAACATTCTGCATAGGTAAGAATATCCTTTGTTCATCTCCAAAAACTTTTTTATTTCACCATATCCAAAGCATATGGCAACAAATAGAGAAAACTTCACACCAATTAAACATAATTAAACGCTGTTTAGGCCTCAGAATATTAGCTTTTAACCACTCTAAAAATGAGGCATAATAAAACTCCCTTCTATCTGCACTAGGAACAAGGCGGTCCCATATTCTCCTTGCCACAGGGCAGTCTCGACAGATATGAGAGATGGATTCCTCATTCCCACAATAATGGCTTATCTTGTGTGAGTCCCAGGGAAAACCGTTGAACATTCGTCATAAGTTTCCCTAGAGTTAATCGCCACAAGAACACTCTCACCTTTTCCTGCACCTGTAATTTCCATATACTACGAAATAAGTCAGAACAAGTACCATGTTGGTTATGGATAGGCGCATGCGAGCTCAAAAGAGAGTAAGCAGAAGCCACATTGTAATTACCAGACTTATGAAGACCCCATGCAATGAAGTCATCACCAGCAGAACTAAAAACATATTGGCTAAGAAACTCAAGTTTCATAGAATGAGGCAGAAAATTCAGAAAGCAATTCCATTTCCAACCGCAATTATCATCCCAGTAATCAGCCACAACATCATTAATAATGGAATCAGGAATATTTGAACTAGCTACAGATAGAAGATTAGTGTTAAGCAACCAAATATCAGTAAAAAAACGAACAGTTTTTCCATTGTTAACAACCCATCTACATCCTTTCTGAACCAAAGGAGCACATTTTTTAATGTTCTTCCACGTTACAGAACAGCTTCTGGTATCTGGATTCGAATACCTGCTTCTAAGAAGGCGACAACAACTACTAGATTGATTAGAAATGAGATTCCAAATTAATTTACCAAAGTAGGCTAAATTCATGACACGCGACTTCCTGAAACCAAGGCCACCAGAAGTCTTAGGTTTACAAACCTGATCCCATGAAATCAGATGAAGCTTCCGCTCATTAGGCTCATTACCCCAAACGAAATCGCAACATAGCTTATCATTGCGATCGCATACACCTACAGGCAATAACTGACACTGCATATTATGAATTGGAATAGAGGCAACAGAGCTCTTGGCTAGACAGATTCGACCAGCAAGGGACAAAGATTTAGTTTTCCATCCTGACAGCTTATTCCTAATTTTAGCTAGCAAGAGATCTTGGTTACGCTTATCAGCCCGCCCCTGTTGAAGGAAAACCCCCAAATACTTACCAAAATCTCGAGAGACGGGAATCCCCGCCTCGGCACTGAGAACTTGGGCTCTTTCGCTGCTCGCATTTCTAGACAATAATAAACAGATTTCTCAAAGCTAATGATTTGACCAGAAGCCTCACAGAAATTACCCAAAATTTCTTTCATGATATTTACTTGCCTAGTGGTGGCTTCTCCAAATAGCACCAGATCGTCAGCAAAGAAACTGTGAGACAAAGCTACCCTAGCCCGACCCATACATAAAGGTTTCCAATCTCTATTCTCAACAGCCATATTAATTAGATGTGACAGCCTATCTAAGCAAAGAACAAAGATAAACGGGGACAAAGGATCCCCCTGTCTCACACCCCTTCCAGCTTTAAAAGGACTGGTTAGGCCCCCATTCCAAGAGACTTGAAAAGAAACAGAAGTTACACAAAACATTATCAGCTTGGTTAAATTGTGGGGAAGCCCTAAACAAAGAAGGGTATTTTCAATGAACTTCCAGGAAAGACGATCATAAGCCTTAGCGAGATCAATTTTTAGAGCCAAAAAACCACTTTTAGCCTTAGTATTATGCAGAAAATGAAGAGCTTCCTGAACCATGATAATATTATCAAAAATAGTCCTACCCGGAATGAAACTATATTGATTGGGAGACACCCACAAGGGCATGAAGGGTTTCAATCTATTCGTGATAACTTTTGCAAGGATCTTATAGTGTACTTAACAAAGAGATATAGGCCTAGATTGGCTGACTAGAGTAGGCTGAGCAACTTTGGGGATCAAAGAAATGATGGTGTGATTAAGACTACTGTCAAACCTGCCACTAAGGAAAGACTCTCTAATAAAACTCAACATGGGAGGGCCTAACTGTTGCCAAAAAGCTTGAAAGAAACCCGCGGGGTACCCATCAATACCCGGTGTCTTGTACGGTTTCATGCTTTTAAGGGCATTCGAAACCTCCTCCATAGAAACTTCCTGAGATAGAGCAATAAAATCATCACTGGAAAGGACAGGAAAACCGTGCTCAACCAACCCTTTATCAGAGGAGACTCCACAAGAAAAAAGGTTCGAGAAATGGTTTTGAACTAGAAGACTAAGATCAGAATCATTTGTAACCCAAGTCCCGTCACCACCCAAGAGCTTAGAAATCTTATTCCTTCTTCACCTAAGGTTAGCTTTAGTATGAAAATATGAAGTATTCCTATCACCAAGCTTGATAATGTCATCTCTAGATTTCTGGAACCATAAAATTTCCTCCCTCTGAAGCCACAAATCAAGATCAGCCAAAAGAGATCTCTCAAGCCCCTTAAGATGCTCTCCAGCACTAGACTCAATAGCTCTCTGAATACCCTTTATTCTGGCCAAGATCCTTCTTTTATTCTTAATAATATGGCCAAAAGAATCTCTGTTCCATTCCTTAAGAAAAACACTAAGATTTTCCAGAGAACCTTTAAGGCCCAAATTCAGATTCAGATTTTGGATAACAGAATTTCGAAAATCAGAATGAGTAAACCAAGCTGCTAAGAATTTAAAAGGCTTCGACACAGACCTTCTAGAGCAACTGTCATCAAGCCTCAACAACACTGGACTATGATCCGAACTGGTCCTAGGCAGATTCTCAACAGAAGAGTTAGGAAAACAATTACACCACTCTATGGAAACAATGACCCTATCTAACTTAGCCCTGTGAATCCCATTGGTCCATGTAAAGATATTTCCCGTAGCAGGTAACTCAATTACACCACGCCTATGGAACCACTCCAAAAACAAAGCATCAACCCCACATCCCCTAGCGGCTGATTTATTTCTATCATGAGGATAAAGAGTAGCATTAAAATCCCCACCCAGAACCCAAGGAACATCACTACTGAATTGGATTTGATCAAGTTCATGCCAAAGATCATTTCTAACAGAGGGGTTCGGGCTAGCATAAACAGCAGTCAGGAAAAAAGATCTACCATCACTACGAATTTGACAATGCACAAACTGCCTATTAGAAATAAGGATTTGGACATCAACAGGGTTATTCCATAGAACCCAAATACCCCCACTAAAGCCCCGCGCCTCTTCACGAAATACATTATCAAAACCGATTTTATTACAAATCAGATCAGCATTCCTCCCACTAATTCTGGGTTCAACCAACACCAAAATCATAGGCCTCTTATTGCGAATAAGATCTCTCAACGATCTATGAAAACTAGTCCTAAGAGCACCCCTAATATTCCAAAACAATATACTCATCAGAGAAGAACAAAGACCAGAAATACAAACACACCAGAAAAGATTACGTTTTATCCAGCAAAGATGCATTCTCATCCCGAGCTAATACAGTTTTAGACACAGAAGCCATACCAGATTTATCACCTCCATCTTTAGATAGACTAACAGAAAACGAGTTAAGAACAATATTACCAGATTGAGAAACAGAACCCCGCGGTATGGGGTTTTGCACATCCACAGGAGCAATGTCTCCATGAGCGTCTCTACTAACAGAGCTTTTCCTGATGCGGCTTGCAGAGGGAGAGATAGTAGAAGAATTTTGAACCGGCAGACTGCCACGCCCATTATTCGGAACCCTAGATTCAAGGGCCTCTTCTTCCGCCGCTTGAGTACCATCTGTAGAATGCTTGACTGAACTCTGAACCAAGGCATTGAACCTAGAACCATTCTCCATACTATCGCGTTTATCACCAGCTTTAACCTGATTTTTCTTCTGAGGAGCCTTGAAAGTGTTCCGCTTCTTAGGGACCATCCAGTCCCCATAGTCTTGAGCAATATGCTGTGGAATCTCGGTTGTATTCTCCAGAACCAAACGTACCCCTTCACTCTGGCAAATTGGAACCTCCGGATCACGATTAGAGCAATTAACATCCTTATGCCCATAACAGCCACAAGAGAAACAAACTAGGTGTAGGCCCTCGTATTCAATCTTCATCGTTTGACGCCGAAAACGATACTTAGCCATGAGAGGCTTCGTGAGATCCACTTCGATAGCCACTCTAGCTAATCGAGATTTTCCGAAGCCCGCCATGGTCAGATCGACCCTTTTAACCTTACCAACCTTTGCGCCAAGAATCCCCAGAAACTCTTCATTATAATATTCGCTTGGCAAATCTGGGAACCTCACCAAGACTTCAAGATTAGCAAGAGCTTCCGAATTTGGGTTAAAATTTGGTGTCCATCTACGAATGGTGAGGTAATGGTCGAGAATCGGCCATGGTCCTTCAGTTAAAACGAAGTTCAAATCTTCCTCAGATGCAAAGGTGACCTTAAAAAATCCATTCGTCAAATCGTCCATCGAAAAATCTCCATGAAGACACCACCTACGCTTAAGCCTGTCGTAGAGAAAACTCATCGGCAAATTTTTCCCCAAAAGCTTGATTATAATGGAGTTCTGCCACGGGCTATGAAAACGAATCTTCTGCTCTTTTTTGTTACTGTATATATCTTTTCATGGGTGCAACATTATTTTACAATTTTCTTTCTATTGTAGTATTTATAGTAATTTTCTCGTCTTATTTCTGTTTTCCACTATTTCCTATAACAGTTTATATTAACTAACTACACTTGTTTTTGAAAAAAAATCTTGAATGTTTTTTGTAGTATATCTAAATAATTTTAAGATACTAATAAAAGCTAGTATCAAATTTTGTAAGAATGTGCTTCATTATATTATCAAATTTTAATTACCTGAGAGTTACTACTTTTGAAATAAAATGTAATACTTATGTTTAAGTAATAATTAAAAAATACGATATAAAATTGGAAAAAAATTAATTATTTTTACTACAGTAATTTAAATAAAATAGTAAGCTACATTATGTTATGATATTAAATAAACTAACACATTATAATCAATTAAAATTTACTTTATGAAATATAGGAACATATAGTATTAACAAATTCTTAAAACAAAATATATTTGGCTTTCGATAGAGTTTTTATAGAAGATAAACAATGTCTTTATATATAGTCATGCAATGCAGCACATTGGGGTTACGGTTTTACAAAAAGGAAAACATAGAGGAAGCTTTTAAGCATGTGAGAGGTGAAATACTGTTAGTAATTGTTAAATAATCTTCGTGAAGTAGACTGTGTGTTTTAGAGCAAGGCGATACATGAAATTATTTCAAGAGTTTGTTCTTAATGTGTGAGAGGTGGTGTTCTTTGGAACTACAATCACGTGAATTATTCTCAAAATATATTAAAAATTCTATCTTTAGTCTTTTCTCTTATTCGAATATTCAAACGCGTTCTTCATGAGGCCCATACTCACAGATAGAAACTTGCACCCAGATGCTCAATAGCCCAACTGCTAGCTGATGTCAACTGAAGCTAGAAAAAGTATACAGAGAAAAAGTAAAAAATGAACGTGACAATTGATGTATATGACATATAGAAAGAAAAAAATGAGTTAATCAAATAAACTAACTTTCACAAATCCACAAAAGAATGGGCCTTACTGTCATCGTACAAAGTGTTCAAATGGGTTAATTGTAGAGGAGTTTTTTTTTAGAATAAATGTAAATGAGTTGAGCAAAAGCTCTGTTCGTAACCCCGCCCGATTACAATATAATGTTGTACTTTTTATCCAAATTTAAAAAGTGTTAAATAGCGTATGTATTTATCCACTCAAACTTATATGCACACATGAAACAAAGTAAATTTTGCTGCCATGTGAAAACTGTTCAACAACTCTGAAGGCCAAGTTAAAAAAAAGATGTGACTCTTTGTCGAATAAATGTTACATATTGAGGCAACAACAAGATTATTTGAAAGTACTAAATTTCTCTAGTAATTATAAAAGTTTGAATAGATTTAAATAATAAAGTTCAAGGCACATTAGAAACCGCTATGATATCAGGTTTATAAGTGGTGGATATGGTGAGATTTTTTTCCAGTTTAGAGGAGTAATATCGACGTAAGAACCAAAATGTTAAAAGAAGATCACGATAAGTATATGACCAAGAGATTATATATTATAATAGAATGAATGAGTTTTTTTCAACAAAAGTGGGATGATTAAGCTTTGTAATAGGCAAGGATGTTAATATAAGTGTAATGTTAAAGGAAATAGAAGTTTAAATAGAATATGATGAGGAGATTAACTTGCGTGCTTTTCATATAACGTATTAGTTAAGGTGGTAATTGCGGAAATTTATGGCTGAAGATTCCAATCCGAGACAGTTCCTCGCGCTCAGGGGTCTCGTGTGGTCTGACCCAAGCTTTGTAGGAAATATGTGGGTGATCATACTCCTATTGGAGTGAAAATCTTGTTTTTTTTATAATTATAGGCACATGGCCTAGGGTGCCACAAGTGAAAATCTGTTGTTTGACCATATCCAATATCCCGCAAAATTCTCTTCCAATGGAGTGTGCTCAGAGGACGGGTCTAGTCCAGGGGCATGGCTTGTCTTTCCAAACCGCATTGCTCTATTTCAAGCAGTAACCTAGGGCAATGGCTATCAAGCAAAGTGATCAGAAAGTAATTGCTATTTGTGAGCCACTAGATAAGAATGTGGTGGGTCACGATCTGTTGGTGGATAAGATTCTTAGTCATGGAAGAGAGCGAGCAGATGCCTCTGTAGCCTTGAACACGACTGGTAGTCAAGCTTATGAAATCAATGCAATAGTAGGGTCCTTTTATCAAAAGGATAGGACCAACTCATATGCTTTGGTGGAGCGCCTCCCTGGGGCAAGTCACGTTTAGGATGAAGTGGAAGATGGGGAATCACATAGAAGTTTGTATGATGAGCCAGAGTCCCCCCCAGATCTCGAACCTATTAAAGGGAGGTCTCTAGATGCCATTGTTGTTGGTTTTTTATTAGTAACTCTGTGTAACATACTGTGACTGAGTTACAATCACGGTAATCTGAACACCGAGAGAAATGAAGAATGAAGATTACGCTTAGGAGAATCTTTACTGGTGTAATATTAGGGAGGTTTTTATTCTGAACAATAACGAATATAAATCTAAACAGATTTTATATTCTTACGCTTAAATTTTTTTATCTTTTAGGAGAATATCTTAGTTAGAGATTAATCACATCGCCTATATAAGTAATATTGCTTGCTGAAGCAAATTACGCTTTTTGCTGAGAGAAAACAACTGTTATTGTGAGAGTTCTTTTGAGAGCGTCTGTAAAATCTCTAGATTAAAGAGATATCTAGGATTGTTACGTGTTTGCACTTGGAGAGCCTGTTCTCCTTGTGAAAGGGTGAGTATCGAGTTTGATACATGTTAATGAAGTGAAGGTTCACGTGCATCAAAGTCTCTATACTTAGTTTGATGTTTTATGGTTTATTAAGTTTGTAGTCAGTCTGTTACTCAATCCCCAGTTCATCTTGAGTAACAACCTCACAAAGAACTACCATTGTAAGAACCTTCAATTGGTATCAGAGCAAGGTTCCCTTTTTCAGAGTTAGAAGAGAAATCTTCCAAGGGTGATCAACATGGGTTTTACATGTCAAAGCACCAAAGCTTACTAAGTTTAATTATGCTTGTTGGTATGAACAGATGGGACATCAACTGATGTCGATAGACTATGACCTGTGGACAGTCGCCACAGAAGGTGATCTGGTTCCACAGATTACTGAAGGAGGAGTATCCAAGCCTAAGGAAAAGAAGGATTGGATGATAATGACAAGAAGTTACTCAGTAAAAACAAGCAGGCATTGAGAGTAATAGTGTCTTCACTTTCAGAGGGAGACCAACAGAAAGTGCTGGGTATACAAACCGCAAAAGAGGTTTGGAATTTCCTCCAAGTTGCTTATGATGGGACTGATTCGATCAGGAAAGCAAAGGGAAAACAGTTCAGGAGGCAGTTTGATAATTTCAGGATGCTGGAAGGTGAGTCTATTACTCAGACACTTGAAAAGTTTGACAAGATACTAAGTGACATGAAAACCGTGGGTGTTACACTGGATAATATTTCTATCAACGAAAGGTGTCTAATAGTCTCGGAAAAGATTGGTAGCGCTACACAACTCTGCTGGAAACAACCAAGGACTTATCAAAATGTCACTAGAAGAGTTAGGGTCTGAGCTGATGGTTTATGAGGGTAAGATGAAAGGAGCTGTCTTTTCATCAACTACAAGTAAAGACTTAGCATTGAAAGCTCGCAAAAGCACTACTGAAACAGATGAGGATGAGATAGATGAAGAAGAAGAGATTACCATGATAGCCATTGGTATTCGTAGAATTTTTGGAGCACGCCGGGGTCAAAACGCCAAGTTCAATCGTAATAAATTCAAGAAGGGTCCAATAATCTGCTTCAGGTGCAACAAACTTTGACATGAGGTCAAAAATTGTCCCTTGCCCCAAAGAGACAATTTTCAGGAGAAGGTCAAGAAATTCTCAACAACGGCTGCTGCGGCTTGGGGAGAAGATGGCTCAGGTCAGAACCTGAAACGAGGATCAAGCGTGTATGACGGCAATTACCTAAGAAAATGAGTTGCATTTGGACAATGAATTTTGTTTCATGGCAATGGAAAAGTGGAAAAAGGCTCTCCCGGGAATGAGGTAAGTTTAATCCATGTGAAAGAGTCTTTTGATTCCATGTCAAAGTGTTGAGACATAAAAGTGTTGCAGAGATATTCAATCAACCCGACGGAGTCACTCGTCCTCGAAAACACAAAGAACGAGTTACGCACCAAACTACAAGGGAGTCCGCGCAACTGAAGAAACACCACGGACTATTCCATGCTGTTGCGAAAACTAAGGAACGGATTCGTCAACACTTCAACGCCCCAACGGTCATGTCACCACCCTAGTCGCATCAGAAGTTCACGGCCCAAGTCAGACTAGACCCACCTGAAGACGCTGCCCACTAAGTTAGTTCCGACAATTTCGGAACTAACTCCTTCGAGTCGTTGCTCCTAAAGCTAGTATAAATAAGTCTTGTAATAGCTAGTTTTAATTCACGCTTTCATAGAGAAATATTCTAGAGATTAGAGAGAGAATAATCATTGTAAGTCAGAGAGAGAATTCGTATCAAATCAGTTAGTGCATCTAGATAGACTCTGCCTAGGAAGAACCTAGTTTTGCTACACTTACCATTGAGCTGATCAGAAAGTGTATTGGGTGAGTGAGTGAAAAACCACGAAGTAGATCTCTTCTACTTAGTGGGCATTTGTAAGTTATTTTGTTTTTACCAGAGAATAAAATAGCTTATTTGTGTATCTTGCTAAGCTCCGCAGAGTCCTTCTATATTTATAGCATTAATCCGTTTAATTCTTTAAGTCTTCCACGCACTTAGTTCAATCAATTCGATTGAGTGTTTCTACGTCTTAAGTATTCTTGCGTACAAAGGTTGATTGAGTCAAACCATCTCATAGACTCACACCTTGAGGTGGTTTGAGTTAGCCACCCGATCCTACACGTGGTATCAGAGCCTTGCTTAGGCTGACAATCAATCAGTGAGCAATGACAAACCTCTTCGCCAATCAAAACAACAAAATGCACTTCGAGCACCCCAGACTCACCTCCACAAACTACGATCATTGGAAAAATGAGATCAAGCAACACATTGAGTCAGTCAACTCTGAACTTTAGGAGATAGTCACTGGAGGAGATCTCGCAGTCAATCCACATGGACTGCTGCAGATCGCAAAAGGTATGAGCTAAATCGACAAGCATCCCGCGCAATCTACACTTTCCTGTCTATTCCAGAACAAAGAAGAGTCAATCACTGCAAGTCTGCAAACGAGATATGGACTCTCCTTCAAGCTACCCACGAAAGAGTCACTGAACTCAAGAAATGCAAAGCTCAAGAACTCCGAATGGACTATGAGAATTTTCTGCAAAAACCAGGTGAGTCTCTGGAAGAAGTGCTTGATCGTTTTAATTTACTAATAACTATTATGCAGGAAGTGAACATTTTACCGGATAGAGAGAGTGTCTTGCACAAGATGCTTGACAATCTCATAGAAGAATGGGCAGAGACGGTAATCTCCACCAAAGCATGCAAGGACTTATCCAAATGGAGCTGCCAAGACTTAGGTTCCTATCTACAATCTGTAGATAAGTACAAGAAGAACGTTTGAAAGAAGTGTGGTAATACATCCTCTTCTTCTTCTAGTAAAATTACTACTTTGAATGACCAAGCCCTACAGGTTAATTCGACTCAGTGCACTCAAGAAGGATCCTATGTCACTGATACTCAAATCAGACAAGCTAAGGCCGAGTTGGTGGATAATATTGTTGAAGAAAGTGAGGCTGAGACTATGGAGGACTTTGTCTTCATAGTAAAGAACTTCCGAAAATTCATGCGTAACCAAATCGACAGAGTCGGTCGTTCTCAAATACCTCCAAACAAGTCTTCAACTCTGTCACCTGTTTCAACTGCAATAAACCCGGTCATTTCAAGAAGGACTGCCTGTTACTCAAAAACCAGTATGGAAAATCCCAAGGGAGGTCGCTGATGGCAGTTGTCGGTTGGGGTGATTCAGACTCTGACGATCAAGACACAGAGTCCAGCGGCCTAGTATGTCTCATGGCACATGATACGACTGAGTCCATGATCCCCAACAATGAGGTAACTCGTTCTCATCTAGAAACAGATCTTTATCGTATATCTCCTATGGGTTTTATGACTTTAATTGCTAAAATTGTCTCTGAGACTAACTCTCTCAAAGCAAGTCTCACCAGCAAAATTTCCGAGTTAACTGAGGAACTCGAAATCTCAAAGGGTCTCATGTATGCTTTAAGAGACGAAGGTGAGGAACACAAGACTATCTCTTGCCCACTTAGACTGGACTTACAAGACTCACGACGTCATGTTGATTCCCTTCAAAAGGAACTCGACGACACCAAAAGTCTTAGTCAATCCACCCAAAGCGAGCAAAAAGAGTCACTCACTCTGATTGACTCCCTCAAACATGATCTCACTATCTTTACCAATAAATGCTGCTCTCTTCAAACGAGTTAAATGCCTCTGAATCCAAAGTCATGTCTTTAAACTCTACTGTCAAAAACCTCACTAAGAAACTGAAAGAAAAAGAGCATGCTCTCTCTCTAAAGCCAGTAAATTTCGTCAAACAAGTCACTCCCTCCGAACTACCTGAGTGGGCTAACTCCAAAATAAGGAAGTCAGTCGAGATCATGATGATATTCGCACAAAGGTAGAACAACTCTCTCAAGAGATTGTCAATCTACGATCTGGAGTTGGATCCACTCAATCCAAGCCCAAGTGGCAAAAAGGTAAGTTCGATATTACCCAAAATCTGTCCAAATCCAACAACAAAGCCAAGCGACATCAACAAAAAGAAAATTTTGACTCTTGGTGGAAAGGGCAGCAGAAATACGTTAATCTTCCTCCCACTAAGATTTATGGTTACTGCGGGAGCCTTGGACATAGGGACAGTGCTTGCGATAATTGAACAAAGATCTTTCGTTCAATCTTAAAAGAGTTAGATTGATTCTTGAAGCTAGAGAAGAGTTCAAAAAAAATCTGGCTCAAAAAGGGAACCCAAGTACATGTGGGTTCCCAAGTCTAACAAATGATCTTTTGTTTTGTAGGTGAAGGCGAATGAAGATTGCTGGTACTTTGATAGTGGTTGCTCTCGTCAGATGACCGGAGATCCAAATCAATTCAATTCGCTTTCATCCTACAAAGGAGGTAAGGTTACTTTTGGAAACAAAAACCAAGGAGAAATCGTGGGAGTTGGCTCTGTAGGTAACCCCTCTAAATTTAAAGTTGATGGAGTTCATCTGGTCACTGGACTTCAACATAGTATGTTAAGTATTTCTCAAATTTGTGATAGATTCAATTTGGTACTGTTATCTTCTTCAAATTGTAAGGTTTTTGATGAGCGTACAGGTTCTTTAAAAGCTATGGGACGTAGAGAAGGAAATCTCTACAAAATGTGATTAAACTCAATCAATCCAGATGATCAAGTCTGTCTAAATGTGCATTCCAAAATTCATTGTTGTGGCACTCCAGACTTGGTCACGCAAATCATCGGCTGCTGAATAAACTCAAAAGTAAGGATTTGGTGATTGGTTTACCCGATACAAACTTTGACACAGACTCCGTCTGTGAAGCGCGCATAAAAGGTAAACCCACCCGGTCATCCTTCAAAAGTAAGTTAACTCTCTCTACTAGCTCTCCGTTGGAATTGCTCCACATGGATCTTGTTGGCCCCATGCGTACTCAAAGTAGAAGTGGTAAGAGGTATATCCTGGTCATAGTCGATGATTATTCTAGGTGGACTTGGGTAATCTTTTTGTCTGCTAAGGATGAAACCTTTACGGAGTTTGCCAAACTCCATAAAGTGCTTGTCAATAAATTCTCATTTACATTAAAAACCCTGAGAACAGACCAGGGCACTGAATTTTGCAACAAGTCGTTTGATGAGTTTTGCAGGGATAACGAAGTCGATCACCAAGTCTCATCCGCACACACTCCAAAACAGAACAGAGTCGTTGAACGAAAGAATAGGACCTTGATTGAAATGGTGCATACCATGCTTATTGATAGTCAACTAACCCCATCATACTGGGCAGAGGCTATTAATACAGCATGCTATGTGTTAAATTGCGCCTTGATCCACCCATCTCTTCACAAGACACCCTACGAACTTCTCCGTCAACGCAAACCAAATCTTATTCATCTCAGGCGTTTCGGGTGTAAGTGCTACATACATAATAATGGTAAGGACAACTTGGGTAAGTTCTCTCCCAAGAGTGATGAAGACATATTTCTTGGCTACTCTTCTAGAAGCAAAGCTTATCGTGTCATCAATCTGAGAACTCAATGTTTAGAAGAGAGTCCCCATGTCAGGTTCGATGAGTCTCACAACGTTGGCTCATCTTTTGATCAACTTGACTTTGCTCTAGACGATTTCCTCACTGATCCACACTTCATCACCGTCCCTATAAGCAGACTCCAAGACTCCCAGTCCACCACACCTAATGACTCCCCAGGAAAAAAAGCAATCATCAGACTCCACTGTCTCAGACAATAGCTCTGATACCACGTGTAGGATCGGGTGGCTAACTCAAACCATCTCATAGACTCACACCTTGAGTTGGTTTGAGTTAGCCACCCGATCCTACACAAAGAAACAATATTTGATCTCTTATCTGAAACTGTGCTAAAACTAGAGTCACAAAAACTTGAGTATGAGGATAGGATAGTTATATTAGAAGGAAAAATAAGGGAACTTGAGAATTCTACTGATTCCGAAGCGATAGACTGTTCACAGGATATAGAAGTTAAATTTGTGAGTCCATTGATTTCTAGAGTTGCTACTCTAGCGGATTGGGCACAGGATGAGTTTAAATCATTGATTAATCGAAATGAAAATCTAAATATGGAAGTTGATTCTCTTATAGTCGAAGTTCTCAAGAAAAATTGAGAAATAGAGTTACAGACTCAGAAAACCTTGTGTGGTATACAGGAAAAATTAATCTATGCAGTATGTTAAGCAAGAAAAGTACAGATAAAGAGGGACTGGGTTACCAACAAGAAAAGGTGGAAAAATTTCAACCTCGAATTATCTTAGATCACAGGAAACATGAAACTACTTGTAGGTATTGTCATCAACATGGTCATTCTATTAGACAATAGTAAAAACTCAGGGCAAAAAACTCTAGATTTAAGCAAGCTCATGGAGTACATTTGAACTTCACGTATGTTAATAAGAAATTTAACTCATATGCTACAGGGCCCAAGCAAGTCTGGGTTCCCAAGACTAACCCTTATGTTTGATTTTTAAAGGAACAATCTGAGTCACACACAGAAAATTGGTGGCTCATGGATAGTGGCTCTTCAAGACATATGAGCAGTGATAGAACAAAATTCAGCTCTCTTACAGAACACAGTGGTGGTAAGGTTAAGTTTGGGAACAATGGGAAAGGCAAGATTGTGGTGTTAGCACAGTTGGTTATGATTCTTACATTGATCAAGTTTGCCTCGTCGAAGGATTAGAACATGACTTACTGAGTGTTTCACAAGTTTGTGATAAAGGTTCATCATAAGTCATCTTTGATTCGGAAGGATTTCAAGTAAGGGATAGTTTGACTAATGAACTGTTGCTGCAAGGAGTACGAAAAGGACACTTTACATGATTGATGTAAATTCATCCATCCTTGATGTGTCCTGTCTAACTGCAACTGTGGAGGATGTACAGTTATGGCATCATCGACTTGGTCATGCACATTATCAACTCATAAATCGACTGCGTACGAAAGGTCTGGTGGAAGGTTTCCTATTAAAAAACACTTGATACATCAACAGTATGTAAAGACTGTGCTTTAAGCAAGCAAGTTCAAGTAAATCACTCTGCTAAAACCACCGTGAGTACTACTAGTCCCCTTGGGTTGTTACACATTGACTTGATGGGACCAATGCGAGTTGAAAGCCGTTCAGGGAAGAAGTACATTCTTGTTGTCGTTGATGATTATTCTAGGTTCACCTGGGTCAAGCTGCTTGTCTCCAAAGATCAAACGTTTGAACTGTTCAAAGCTCTCGTCACTCAGTTACAGACACAAACTGAACGAATTGTAAAGTGGATTCGCACTGATCAAGGAACTGAGTTCATAAATCACCATTTCACTGAGTATTGCACTGAAAAGGGTATCACTCATACCTACTTAGCTTCTCACACTCCACAACAGAATGGAGTTGTTGAACGTAAAAATAGAACCCTACAAGAAATGGCACGCACGATGCTCAGTGGCAGTGGGTTATCACAAAGTTTTTGGGGACAAGCAGTGAACACAGCTTGTTACATACTCAACAGGGCGTTGCTTAGGCCAGTTCTACTCAAAACCCCTTATGAGTTGTTCAAAGGACAAAAACCCTCCATTTCTCATCTCCGCATTTTTGGTTGTCGTTGCTACATTCTTAATCAAAAGATGACCAATCTAGGTAAGTTTGACAATCACAGCGATGAAGGTATTTTCTTGGGATATGCTCAAAGTAGCAAAGCTTATAGGGTGTTCAACAAACACACTTTGATTGTAGAAGAATCAGCTAATGTGAAGTTTGATGAAACCAACTTCGGAGGAAGAGATACACAGCCTTCACCGGAACCATCCTTTATACCTGAACATGATTCTGAGCTTGTGACCGAGTCGGATGATGATCACATCACTCTAGTTGCTACACAGAAGAACCATCCGTATGATATTTACCCATCTCAGCCTGAGGCTCCACACATTGATAATACCGAGTCACTACCTCCATGCAATCAACTAGAGAATTTGTCCACTGTATTGTGATCCCCTACTGCTCGACAAGCACCAGGTGTTAATATTGATATGATCATCACTGACATACACATGGGTGTCCAGACATGCTCATCTGCTCATAGTTTCTGTGCCTATCATGGTTTTATATCACAACTTGAACCCAAAACAGTGAAGAAAGCACTATCTGATTTGGACTGGATCAACGCAATGCATGAGGAACTAAATAAGTTTAAGCGCAATGATGTTGGGAACTGGTTCCACGTCCTGATCACCATAATATCATTGGAACATAAGTGGGTGTTCAAAATCAAGCTTGATGAACTTGGAAACATCTCTAGATACAAGGCTTGATTGGTAGCAAAATGTTACAATCAGTAGAAAGGTTTGGACTTTGATGAAACTTTTGCTCCTGTTGCACGTCTTGAAGCCATGAGGTTACTCATTGCCTTTGCCGTAGCAAATCGATTTCAGCTGTATCAAATGGATGTGAAGTGCACATTTTTGAATGGCTATCTTAAAGAAGAGGTGTATGTTACCCAACCTCCGGGTTTTGAAGTCGAGACCGTCCTAATGATGTCTACCTTCTCAAAAAGGCTCTTTATCGACTTAAACAAGCACCCCGTGCTTGGTACGACGGGCTCACAACATTTCTACTTAACCAAGGGTTCAGTCGAGGCACAGTAGATCGAACCTTATTCTTACGACATCTAGGTTCTGAGATGCTACTCATCTAGATTTACGTTGACGACATCATTTTTGGGTCCACTAACTCCAATTTGGCCAAGGAATTTGAGATACTCATGTCTAACGAATTTCAAATTAGCAACATGGGTGAACTTACGTACTTCCTCGGATTGCAAATTTGACAAACTCCTGATGGCACACATATCAGCCAAATGAAGTACACGTCTGAACTTCTCACCAAGTATCAGTTTCAGGATTCTAAGTCTCTCCCACACCAATGTCAACTATACACTCCGACTTGGGGCTGAAACTACAGCAGAACTTGCTGATGAGAAAACCTACAGAGGGATGATTGGTTCCTTGCTGTATCTCACTGCAAGTCATCCTGACATTATGCAGAGTGTCTACTTCTGTGCAAGATTTCAGTCTTCTCCTCGGATTCCTCATGTTAGGCTGTCAAACATATTTTTTGCTATCTCTGCTGTACTTTGACACTTGGCTTATTCTATCCTACAGGTACTTCACTTACTTTGATGGCTTACACTGATGCTGATTTCGGTGGGTCACTAACTGATCAAAAAAGCACATCCGGGTCTGCCCAATTTCTGGGTAACAGTCTCATCGCCTGGTCCTCCCGAAGGCAAGTTGCAGTCGCTCTTTCCACTACGCAAGCAGAATATGTTGTTGCTGCTGCATGCTGTGCCCAAACATTGTGGCTTCGTCATCAACTCCATGACTTCAGAATTACCTATGGGTATATTCCAATCTATTGTGACAACACCAGCACCATTGAACTTGCGAAGAATCCTGTCCATTATTCTCGGTCAAAACACATAGAGATTCGTCATCATTTTCTGTGTGATCAAGTTGAGAAAGGAACTTTACAACTACTTCATTGTCCCACAGACACCCAACTTGCTGATATCTTCACCAAACCCTTAAGTCGGGATCAATTCAATTACCTCCATTTTGAGCTTGGCATGATCAAATTTCCATAAGGTACGGTTCCTGCATTCTATTAATTTCTTGTTTTTATTGTTTCGAAAGATGTGTTTTTCATTGGTCAATTTGCTTTGGTATTCGGTTCAGATTCGTGTGTTTGTTACTGGTAGTTCCATAATGGTATGGCAACCATCTCTCCTAGTTATTTTGTTCATTTTCTTCTATCTTTTCCTTACGGTCTGCACTTATTTCCAAAAAAAGAAAAAAAAAAAATAAAGGGAATACGAGTAGACTCCTGGTTGTCTCTTTTCTTTTCTTTCCTCTGCAACTTTGAATAACACCATTTGTTCTTCTCTCTGCACTCCAACTTTGCGTTCTCTTCTCCGGCAACTTGAATTCTTGCATCTATGGCTTCTGCTTCATCCCAAGCCTCGTCTCATCCCACTCATACCGCCTCTCATTCCTCTGTGCCAAAATTGCCCACACACCCATCCGATAATCCATGCCCTAAAACACCCACCACGGTGCAGACAGGAAAATGAGAGTGGTTGAAACTGGTGTAATTTAAACAATTGAGAAAGAAATTAATAACTCAAAATATTCGTCAGGCTGCAAACAAAACCCGATCACAGTAGTATAGTAAGACAGAAGCGGTCGGGGTCAAACCGTGGGACTTATAGTGAAATAATATAGTACCTAAGCTTTGTCACAAAAAGGGGGGAATTAATTGACTTGTTTTTTTGTAAAGTAAAACAGCAGATAAAATTAACTGAGTGGTGTGGAGGGTGATTTTTCGGTATGAGGGGGGTCTATCTAAATATGGTCTGACTGAGAAGCCTAGATCCTAGAAAATGCCATTCTGTGGAGGGTGAAAACCCGTTATTCTGACATCCCTCAAATACTTACTCTATCGTCTGTCTTTCCCAGTAAGCATAAGGGGAATGCTAGTGAGCACTACACCCGCTCTCAATGGGCTCCACACGGACTTGTGCCCTAGAGGCAGAAATTGACTAGAGTCACCACCTAGTTTGACCTATGATAACTAGGAAGGGAGATTGGATTCTAAGAACCGTTGATTGACTCTGAATTTGCTGCCTATGGATAGGACTTAGCTGGTCGCGTCAGAGATTCTATTGTGGGTTCATACTGGGTTACACCCCTTAGAAGTGGCAATGACCACGACTTCGGATTAGTGCCCGAGGAAACCTCGGTCTCCAATTGTCAGGATTGCCCTCTTTCAAAAACTTTCAGAGAGATTCATTTAAAAGCCAAAGGATAGGATTGAGTGCGGGTTGAGGATTAGATGATTTAGAAGAGTTGAAGAATAGGCTGGTCTTGAAATATTGGTCGGTGAATTTGGTTTGAATGTTTGAGAGATTTTGATTGTTTCTGAGAGGTTTGAGGTTGTTTCGACTTTCAAGAGATTAAAAGGATGCTGGAAGTTTTTAGGAGCAAAAGGGTATTTTGGTTGTTATATTTTGGAGTCAAGGGGTGTTTGGATCATTTGCTGGAGTTAAGGAGTTTTTGGTCATTTTGTAGAGCTTAGGGGTATTTTGGTCATTTTGTGAAGTTGAGAGGTGTTCGGATTCTTTGGTGGAATTGAGGAGTATTTCGTGTTTATAAAGTTTGGGTTTTAGAATGGTCAAATTTTGAGGTGATTTAGGAAGTTGAAAGTGTTGATGAAGTATGAAAGAGGATATTTGGTTTACAGGTATTCGGGTTTTGAAGGTGTTTCAGGCTTCTGATCACTAAGGTTGTTCGGGAGCATTTAAGAATAAAGGGTCCTATGTTAATAAGACTGGTGACTTCGAGTTTGCTTAAGAAAGGATTGAGGAGTGCTTATGGGTTAAAGCTCTAATGAAAGGGTTGGATTGACTTGTTCAGAATTGCCTCTCTTAAAAGTTTTTAAAACTGGAAAATCATTTTTATTGTAAAAAGGGCAGATAATCCCGAGGGATTACCCTATGTACCCCCTCGAACATGACACTTAATTGATGGTAAGTGCCAAGGCTCGAAGGATGGGGCAATGAATTTATGTCGAAAAATAGGGTTCAGAGAGAAACACCATGAATGAGATATTCTCGGTCGAACCCTAATAACGTCTCTAACTCCCGGGTTTTAAACCATTAAAAACCGAAAACATTGAAATCGAGGGGAAGGGAGTTAGACGATTAATCCCGGCTGCAACTAGGAAGGTCGTTACTTCCCTAGCACCCTGCCTTGTAAAAAACTAGGCTGCAATTAGGGGAGATTTGTCACCCTAATGCCCCGCCTAAAGAGATCTAGACTGCGACAAGGGAGGTTATGACCCCAGTGCCCCACCTCGGATTTTTATTTTGGAAGGGAGACAAGTGACATCTAACTAGGAAGAACACGTTCTTTGAAGGTGTTAGACATCCCATGTTCCCCGAAAACGGTTTAGTTTTGAGTTTGAAAACTGAGTTGGAAAACTTTTGAAGTTGTTCGGAATCCTCGGTGAAGAAACGCTGATTTTGAGAAATGTTTTTAGGAGAAAACTTTCTGTATATGTGAGAAGAACTTTCTGTGAGATCAAAAAAAAGAGAAGAACTTTCTGCATTGGAGAAGAGTTTTCTGTGATGTGAGAAGAGTTTTTCCTTTAAAATTCCACAAAATGATTTCTTTGAAAACTTGATGAAACTTGAATAAAATGATGGTTTGAAATTATTTTGGTTTTTGGATTTTGAAAGGAATTTACAAGTTGAAAGTGAGTTGAAAGGAATTGGGTTTGAAAAAGTGAGTTGGGTTTGATTTGATTTTGGTTTGGCTTGTATTGGAAGATGAGCCGGGTCAAAGTTCGGGTTGAAGTGGGGTTGGTCAATGATTGGGTCAACGTTTTTGGTCAAGGTCAAGGTTTTTTGGTCAAGGTCAAGGTTTTCTGGTCGAGGTCAAGGTTTTCTGGTCGAGGTCAAGGTTTTCTGGTCGAGGTCAAGGTTTTCTGGTCAAGGTCAAGGTTTTCTGGTCAAGGTAAAGGTTTTCTGGTCAAGGTCAAGGTTTGACATTTGTGGACTTGGTTTTGGGTTGGTGGGCTAATGGGCCGGATTGGGCTAATGAGCCGGATTGGGCTAATGGTCTAAGTAGGGGTAGTGTTTGGATTGGGCCGAAGGGCCTGGACAGGATTTCAGGATTGGGCCTTAGTTTTATTTGTAGAACTTGATTCTGAAAATAAAATTCTGAATTGATTTATTTTTGAATGAATTTTGATAACAGAATAAAAATGAAATAACATTTGAGAGACAATTCTAATTTTGGAATGAGATCGGGGTTTGGAAATTTTGGAAGGATTAAGAATGAGAAGACCTTAAGCTAATTGAAACGAGAATGAATCTGAATTTATTGTTTTTTATTTATTTTTTTGGGTAAAGTTTTTTTTTAATGAAATAAGGGGTGGTTTGGGATAGGCTTTCAAAGGTTTGGAGGGTATTGTTCCCCACCAAGCAAATATAAATGAGCTAGTTGTGGGGTACCCTCAAAGGCTTAAAAGATTTTCAAAGTTTTAGATGGTATTGTTCCCCACCAAGCAAATAGAAATGAGCTAGTTGTGGGGTACCTTCCAAGACTTTGATCAAAAGGAAAAGGGGTGACCTAAGGGGCCATCTAGGGTTTAAATAAAGAACAATATGCAAAACAGTAAATCAAGAGCTGAATTCAATAATATATACCCAACATATACACGTATAAACTGATAAAGGAAGCAAACAGATCCTAAAGAGTAAGTCGGTAATACAACAAATATATACATGTACATGTGCAGATGCATACAAGAAATAGAAACCATGAACATAAACACCATCAAAGAAAACAAAACTGAGC
The DNA here is from genome assembly GCA_023374045.1 of Limonium bicolor. Classification (NCBI taxonomy): domain Eukaryota; kingdom Viridiplantae; phylum Streptophyta; class Magnoliopsida; order Caryophyllales; family Plumbaginaceae; genus Limonium; species Limonium bicolor. The sequence goes on from CM041778.1 coordinate 55,461,722, forward strand.
TTGAGGTGAATGATCTCCTTTTACTGCTATCCACAACTAAGGACAATCCTAAGACAACAAGGTCTTGTAGTCTCTAATGCTGCAGATAAAAATCCGATTATCAATCAAACCTGAGTTGAGTTATTTGACGACCAATTTCACTTCCATTTTTAATGCATAAGGAGCAGCGAAGATTCAGGCAAAATCTGACCTAGGTCTACGGTTAATGATCCCCAGCAAAGAATAGGCCTAGACTAGCTAGCCACATGAGTTTGTCAATCTGTCATTTCATTAAACTCAATCAACTGAATCCCACAATTAAAACGATGTGCAGAAGCCGACCACCACCCTAAATCTGGTGTTATACAGTACAATATAGAACCGAAGAAATGAAGCTGACTTCTAGAACAAAATCTGGCAGAGTTAAATTCAAACACCCGATGTACACTTCTAATTCATCCATTCGGACTTTACTCTATTGGGGGCATTACAGATGATTGTGCAGTCATCCTAGCTTTTATTCCACTTCTCTTTTTTTTTGGACATTAGCAAACGAAAATACTCACAAAATGAAGTCAGAAGATCACATTTAGCAGAAGATATGAATCTGTTCATGAACTAGCAATCAAAACATGCATAAATGATAGGGAAGCTACACTGCACATTGGTCCGCACAGAGAAATAAACTAATCATGTCGTTGAAGTATTACGATAGCTAAGAGTGTGGTTATCTCAGTTTCAGAAGATAATACCGGGAATGGAGAAACCAAAGACAAACTTCCTGCAAAACAGACACGGGAATTTGCGAAGACAAAGAGAAAATCAAATGAAGTCAGTCTCTTGCTTAACTGATAATCATAGATGAAGTGAAGATGATTACGGTACAGACTTCACCCTTGTAGATCAGGATTGCTGGTTATTAATTCCCCGAACAACATCAACCTCCTGGGTCCTAAACCCAGGCACCCATAAACCTGATAGCATTTAACAGAAACACATCCGCGCAGGAGAGACATATAGATGGGTAATGAGTTGAGTATTTCTAATAGAGTCAAAATAATACATGAATCCAAAAGATCAAGGCTCATGCCCTCCCACACAGATGAAACATTGAACTGAACAAAACAGCGTACAAGCGTACACCAGATGTAAATCTAAAATTATAAACCGAGTTTTGCATCCTATCCCGGTACGAATCTATCTCCGAAACTAGAAGGAAACGTATAAAGTAGAGCACTCATTGATACGCCGAACAAGATCGAAGTAGGTATAACGACAAATAAAAAGATATGTGTACAAGGACTGAAATACTCCCAAGAGCAAGGTAATGCAACGATAAACAGTAGCGGGTCGAGCGCTAAACAACCTTGATACTCGATTGTGATTGAGATACACAGTAAGGTTCAAGGGTTTTGAAAGTAAAAGCGAAATGAGATGGTAAGAGAACGTTGAAATTAGCAGTATAATGTAGATACATGCGAAACGATAGAGGCAAATCTGAAACAAAGTCCCGACCACGTTGGGTCTCTTCTAGCCATCATCGATTTTGAGTTTGTTTGGCCAAAATACACAAAGAGTAAAACAGAAACTATGAATGTGCGCCAAACTGTGGAGTTTCCACTAAATTCCATAAACGAAGTTAAGGGACAAAAACTTAAGCACCGAAATACATTTAGAAGCTACGAAGAAAGTGAGTAGAGAGACGACATGCACATCAGAGAAAGGAAACTCTGAAATGCCGTGAATTTCTCTCTCGCTTAAACCATCACCAGCCCGGGTCCTTTGGTGTTAAATAAAAAAAACGAAGCTGATGAGGAAGGTGATAGACGTATGTCGAAAATCCAGTTCACATAGCAATTGAGATGAAGGTTACTTACTCTTTGCTTGATCGTAACGAAAGCACAGAGAGGGGTAATGTCGGGGTATGTAAAGTTTCTGAAGAGAAACAGTGGTGATGTCAAACGCTAGAGGGTGGAGTTCTTCCTCTTTGCGGTGACCGGAATCAGAGGGAAGAAGGAAAGACGGGAGGTAAAAGGGGAGGTGATTTCTGGGTTTCTGCTTCTCAGGTTTTGAAAATGGAACAACGACCAACAGACAGGAAGAATGGAATGAGAATCGGGATTAGTGTCTGCGAGGTAAGAAAAAAAAACGTGGTATCAACTGTAGGGTTTTTGGTAGTTTTATAATGTGTTAGACAGGTGTCAAAATTAGGGTTTTGTTTGGGCTGGATTTTGATTTTTGGCCTCTTGGGCTATGTCTGGACCGATTGAAGAGAGAGAGAAAGAGAGTAACTAAAAAAAACGAGGCTAAGGTGTTGCTACCGAGTTTCGAACGGGTTGCCCAACAACACTCATCACCCCTTACCCGGCTGGACTAAAGCAGAACTCAGCATATGGGCATAGAAGACTACTAATATTCTTCAAAACGAGTTAAAATGAAAAGAAAACACCATCTTGCTTGTGCCAGGAATCGAACCCGGGTTGGCGAAGTGTCTAGTGGGTACGCTGACCAGTTACGCTGGATCGACTTTCAGTATATTTGCGGGAGAAATAATACAAGATCTCTCATTATGACTGGATAACTCTCCTAAAAAGTGTGCATCCAAAAGAAAATATATACAATAAAAATGAGATGATTAATCTAATGACATAAAAGTATGGAATACAATTAAAAATAAGATTCAAAAACGTAACGAGATATAAAAAATAAAAGAATAGCATATGTACATGAAATAATGAAAATTAATGCTCGTAATGAAGATAAAACACTTAAAATAAAATGGAAAATAATAGTAGTAAAAAAGACACACGAAATAATAAAAATAGTAATGATAAAACGGAGAAAGTCAACAGGAAATAATAAAATAATGGAAAAGTATAAATCAATCGAGTACATAAAATAATACTAGGTAATAACAAAACGTGAAATATTTTTAAAACAACAGCAACGAAAATGAGTATACAAAACGAAGCAGGTTAAAACGGATTGCAATAAAAGGCTCGTGCTCCCTTTTCCATAGGAATGTGAGGTTTAAATGTCGGGAAAAAGAAATTTCTTTAGTTGAAAACGGGGACGACTGCCTTGTTTCTGAAAGCATGTTTATTTTTGTATTTTGTTTTAATATAAAACGGGTGAGAATTTTTGGTGTCTACAGATGGCTCCCCTTGATTCAATTTTGCAAGCCCTTGCAGAATTGGATCAAGGTTGACGGGGGCGCCAAAATTCTCACAACGGTTTATGTTTCGTTTTATGGGTGCAGGCGCACGGGGACTTATGGCGGGCCCCAGATTGCGGTGATTGATGGTATGAGGACTAATGACGGGCCTCAACTAGATTTCGGTATCTAGCTCTAGGACTAATGACGGGCCTAGAATACAATCAATCAACCTATGCATGAGGACTAATGACGGACCTCAACTAGATCTCGGTGTCTAGCTCTAGGACTTATGACGGGCCTAGAATGCATCTTGGAAATGTATGAGGACTAATGACGGGCCTTAACTAGATCTCAGTGTCTAGCTCTAGGACTGATGATGGGCCTAGAATACAATCGGTATATGGGTTTATGGGGACTAATGACGAGCCTCAACTAGAACTCGATGTCTAGCTCTAGGACTTATGATGGGCCTAGAATGCATCTTCAAAATGTATGAGGACTAAAGATGGGCCTCAACTAGATCTCGGTGTCTAGCTCTAGGACTAATCACGGGCCTAGAATACAATCGGTATATGGGTTATGCATGAGGACTAATGACGGGCCTCAACTAGAACTCGATGTCTAGCTCTAGGACTTATGACGGGCCTAGAATGCGTCTTCGAAATGTATGAGGACTAATGACGGGCCTCAACTAGATCTCGGTGTCTAGCTCTATGACTAATGACGGGCCTAGAATACAATCGGTATATTAGTTATGCATGAGGACTAATGACGGGCCTCAACTAGATCTCGGTGTCTAGCTCTAGGACTAATGACGGGCCTAAAATGCATATGAAAGTACGAGGACTTATGACGGGCCTCAACTAGACCTCTTGACATCTAGCTATAGGACTTATGACGGGCCTATATACTTTGATCGAGTTGTACGAAACTCGTTGTTCTGAGTGGTTGATTTGAGGATGACTTTGGTTGTGGGTGGATCCGGGATTGGAGGATTTTCGTGCTCTCATGAGGGATATGATAGTCCAATGTTTTTGTTGATGTGGCCCTTGACTTTGTCAGTGTGGGACTTATGTTTCAGTCTTGTTTTGACAGTCTCGCCCGATGTGCACTGTAGTTTCGGGATCTGTAGGACTCTTGGCTCCAGAGTTTCGAGATGGCTCCGGTTTGACATGTGACTCCCTTGTGAGCAACGGCTCAGGGATGGTTGATGGGTTTGGATTTGATATGATCGAGGGTTCTGGTATGATCGATTGGCCCCATTGCAGTTGGGTGGCTCCGGCACGGCCCTGAGATGGCTCCGGTGTAGTCTCGAGATGATCCTCTCGATTGAGGCGGGTTACTCCATAGAGTGATGGCAATGGCCTTGTGGTTCGAGGGGAGGAGGGTTTTTGTTTGGGACGGGGTCGCACCCTGAGAGGGTTGCCTACGTACTCAACTCTCTATTGAGATCAGACCTTACGTAGTTCATAAATTTTGGCGAGCGAGGAGTTTTGTGGTGAGGGGGGATGTCTGCGGGGCATTTTCTTTGAATAGCGCCCGAAGACTTTTATTCCTTTGTTTTGATGGCTGCGCAGTTTCTGAGAGTGGTTGTCGTGTCGGTTGGTGAAGGAGACAGACTCTGTGCTGTGGCTTCCCTTCTAAAAGAGCATACTCATCTTCTCTTTCGTGGTGTAGGATATTATGTCCGAACCGATGGATGCAAATCTATTCTACATGCATTTTTTGGAATTGGATATGATTGTATGCAAAGAGGATGTCGTGTCAAGGTAAGCCCAACCAAGAATTCTAGTTAAGTCAGATTAGTCATTTCTGAGCCACTTCTTTCTTGAAAAATCTTCCCGAAAGAGGTCTCTCGGGATCTCTTATACCTTTCTGTTTCCTTTCCTAAGGTAGTTAGGCTTTCTTTAACCGGGGTGATGAACACTCGTTTTTTCTCTACCTTCCTGATTTCTTCGACACTTGTTTGTGCACGATTGTATTGACAAGATTGGACGCATTGTGGCCGTTCATGTTTCGAATTTGGTACTTTTCGAATCAAGCAAATACCATCTCTAAGTCGGAGGTCTTTCGATGGGTTATAACGGGGTTGCAGGGTATGTGACATGGGACTGGGGGATTCGTTTGAGGATTGTGGAGCTTTGGTGCAACGGAGGATATGCTTCACCTTTGCCATGGATGAGTGATTTTGGACTCCTTTCGCATTTGTGCGGATTATTATGTATTCTCATTTTGATTTGCTACTTTCTTTAGTAGTCTATTTGCATTTCTTCGTGTTTGATATTTATGGTCTCATCTATTTATCAAGGTGGAGGTATCGAATGGTGTGAGACTTTAGTTCCTCTCTTTACTATTTTGAGCGTTTTGTGCTCCGCTTCTCTCGCTTTCATCCTCTTTGGGTATCTCTTTCAAGCTTTCCTCCATGCTTTAAATGGTGGGGAAGGAACCATGGCTCCAGCTCTTTTATCCTCTTTTGCAGGGTGAATGGTTGTGTGATGTGGGGTGGTATATCGTGGAGCTGTTTTGAAAAGATTCTCGATGAAAGGCACAGCGGGGTTCACTAAGGGATCATTTTCAGGGTCAATAAGGCTTTTGGCCTTGTGGAAGTTTTCTTTGATCCTAGGTGCCTCGTCATCCCTATTGACAGATAATTGTTCCTCTACTATTCCCAAATTTTGACATGAACGGTAACACACCTTTCTCATCAATATTTAGTTCCGTGAAGGGGAAAGATCCTCACATGGTGCTTTGAACTTTAAATGCATCAAGCGCTCTGGGTTTTGCACGCTCTGTGTTTCTCTCATGCACTCAACTCTCACGGGAGGTTAGAAATCCCTTCAAGACCTCTTCGGGGAAAATGATACAAGAGTTTGGCGGCCTTTGATGACTTATGTGACTTTCCTAGAATTAAGATCGAGATACACCTCGACACTAGGGATATGCAATGCAAATGCAATTAAGCTAAACCTAATGCAAATGATAATGATAACTGTCGTGTGGATGCATTTTTTGTGGATGCATTTTTTGTGGATGCATTATTTTGTGGATGCATTTTTTGGATTTTTTGGATGAGTGTGTTTTGTTTTTTTTTTTGGATTTTTGTGACGGTTCAGACTTAATATCGTTTCAACCGGTCGAGATTGACAAGGCTTTGGAATTCTTCCCCATCCAAATCTGTTAGTAATACGGCACCATGAGGCGGGTTATCTCTTTGACCAGATAAGGGCCCACCCAGTTCGGTCTGAAACTTCCCTCGTGGGTCTGGCAAGTCCTTTCTCAACTCTTTTAGGACGAGATCGCCCACTTGGATGTTTCGTTCTCTGACCCTTTTGTTGAACGCTCTAGCCATTCTCTTCTGGTAACCTTGGATGTGATATAATACCTGTAGGAATTTTTCATCAAGAAGAGCTAAACTGTAATAGCGTTGTTGCCACAGTCATTTTCAGCAATTTTCAGTTCATTAGTGACCCGAAGAGTTGGAATTTCAAGCTCGATTGGCAAAACACATTCTGACCCATAGACCAAGGAATACGGGGTGGCTCCGGTAGGTAGCAGTTCTGACAGTGGTTCTGTAACCCCAGAGAGCGTAATGTAGCTTTTCGGCCAATCCCTGTAGGTTTCAACCATTTTTGACAGCGCACTTTTACGGCTTTGTTGGCAGCCTCAACTGCTCCGTTAGTCTGAGGTCTATATGGGGATGATCTATGGTAACGGACGTTGTATTTCTCCATATCCCGGATGGTGTGTCTCCATCGAACTGAGGGCCATTGTCTGACACGAATTCCGAGGGGACCCCATATCGGCATATGATGTCTCTTTCAATGAACTGGGCCACTTGTCTGGATCCGATATTCGCAAACGACCGTGCTTCGACCCATTTGCTGAAATAATCTATTGCCACAAGGATGTAGTGATGCCCATTTGAAGCTTTGGTGTGAATTTCTCCGATGATGTCAATCCCCATATAGAGAACGGCCAAGGGGCTGCCATGGCTGTCAGGGGTAAGGGAGGTAGGTGTTGCAAGTTGGCATGTGTCTGACATTTGGCGCACTTTTTCACAAAATGCATGACAGTCGGCTTCCATTGTTGTCCAGTAGTACCCTAGTCTGAGGATTTTCCGGGATAGGGAATGTCCTCCAGCATGGGTCCCACATACTCCCTCGTGGACGTCCTCGATGATCCTATCAGCCTCTTTTCGGGTCACACACAAGTGTTGGACTCCATTCGGCATTCTCTTGTAGACCCTGGTTCCGCAGATCACATACTGATTTGACATTCTTCTTAGCACGATGCGGTCTTGCTTAGTGGCTTCTGGCGGATATTCTCCTTTTCTAAGGAAATTCTTGAAGTCCACAAACCATTCATCCTCAACTTCCCCTGTCTTGATGGCTCCAATCCCAAACGAGGGTGCATTAGTCATGGTTATCCACAAGGGGAAGTATAGTGAACCGGTCGGTACTTGGACCACTGAAGCCAAGGAGGCTAAAGAGTCAGCAAAGATGTTCTGGCTCCGGTTCACGTGCTTGAAAGTCACATTTCGAAAGCATGTGATTAAGTATGAGAGGTAGTCATGGTAGGGGATCAATCATTCTTCTATGATCTCCCAAGTCTAATTGACTTGCGAAATAACGAGATTAAAATCGCCAAAGACCTCTAACTCCTCCACTTGCAATTCTAATGCCATTTCAAGTCCCGGGATGCAGGCTTCGTATTCTGCCATGTTATTAGTGACTGGGTAATTGATTTTTACCGCAGCTGGAAGCAAATCTCCCTCAGGATGGATCAACAAGATTCCGGCCCCTTTACCCTTATGGTTGACGGCACCATCGAAGTACAACCTCTAACGAGTTTTTCGTAATGTCATGATTTGTTCGTCCGGGAAATCATCATTTCTGAAGAACTCGGATGCTACAGGGCATTCTGCTAGATGTTCAGCTATGGCACTCCCTTTGATTGACTTCTGAATTTTGAAAGTGATATCAAATTCAGACAACAATAGGGACCATCTGGATAAGCGACCGTCTAGAATTGGTTTTTTCCAGAAGGTACTTTATAGGGTTCATGCGTGCGATCAGATGAACCTCTTGCCCTAACAAGTAGTGCCTTAGCTTCACGCGGTGGGGATCCTTGCTTGGGTTAGCATGGCGCCCATGGATGTTTCCGAGCTGTAAGTAAAGAATCATTGGCTTACCCTCCGGGGGTGGGTGGTACCAAAACCGGCGGGTTTTGCAAATAGGTTTTTATCTTCTCAAAGGCTTCCTGACACTGCTCATTCCAGACCTTAGACGCATCTTTCTTCAACAGACGAAAGATGGGCTCACAAGTCTTGGTTAGCTGCATGATGAATCTTCTGATGTACTAATTCTGCCTAAGAAACCCCTGATTTCTTTTTCGGTCTTCAGAGGAGAATTCTTGAATGGCTTTTATTCTACGGGTCTACCTCGATCCTCGGGTTATAATCATGAATCCTAGAAGTTTCCCTCCGGTTACACCGAATGTGCATTTTTCCGGGTTGGCTTCATCTGATATTTTCGCATCTGATCAAAGAATTTTCTCAAGTTTGTCATGTGGTCCTCCCGTTGGCAGCTTTGACGATCATGTCATCTACGTACACTTCCACTTCCTTGTGAATCATATCATGTAGTAATGTAGTGGCCGCCCTTTGGTTGTGGCTCCGACATTTTTCAAGCCAAAGGGCATGTTTACATAACAAAAGGTTCCCCATTGTGTAATAAAAGACGTTTTTTCCTGATCTTCTACAGCCATTCGGATTTGATTGTATCCCGAAAATCCATCCATGAATGACAGTAGCGCATGTTGGGCAGTATTGTCAACAAGGATATCAATGTGGGGTAAGGGAAAGTTGTCCTTGGGGCTGGCCTCGTTTAAGTCCCTAAAGTCAATACACACTCGCACTTTACCATTTTTCTTAGGGACTGCTACGATGTTTGCTAGCCAATCGGGGTAGTTGACGACCCGGATAAAGCCGACACGTAGCAACTTCTCAACTTCCTCTTTCACTTTCAGTTGATGCTCAGGTTTCATTCTTCTTAAACGTTGTTTCTTAGGTTTGGCATTGGGGATACAACGGTATTCGATGTTGGACAATGTCATGGTCGATCCCAGGCATGTCTGCATAGCTCCAAGCAAAACATCGACATACTCAATTAGCAGAGAAGTCAAGTCACGTTTTTCTGTTTCACTCAGACCCAAACCGACTTGCAAAGTTTGGGGTTATCAGATGTTCCGATATTTATTGCTACAGTGTCCTCCACAATCTGAGTGTGGGTGGAATATTGTTCTGTGGGAGGCATATTCTCCTCATCATATTCTTCTTCTTCAGCCTCATAGTTTTGCATTGAATCAAGTGACAAGAGAGATGAATTTTCTGAATAAACTGAACTTTCATTAATATTCGAAGAGCTGGGTAACTCAGTGATTGTTTGAAAATTGCCACCATTTTTACAGCGGAAAATAAATGGCGGCTCCCCCTCTCTTTCTTCTTCATTGAAACTGATACAGATATCATTCTCATCATCAGCACTACGAGAACTACTGCTACTTCTATCACTATCAACGAGACTGAATGAATATGGCTCTTGAGAAATCAGATCATCTCTCTTATGATAGACGACAAGACACACTCCATGGCCATCTACCGAGGGTGCGGGGTCCTTGATGACTGGTTTGATCGTGACACTGCTCTCCGCTGCATCCTCGGGCATTCTTGGTCACATCCCTTGTCGTCATGGTCTTCAAGGCATGAGTTGAGGGAGAATAAAGTGGTCCACCAGTTCTCCCACTCATCGTCTCCTGATTTCCCTCAGCTTGAACTGCTTTCAGCTTATCACAACTCACAGATACATATGGTTCATGGTTAACTGATAAGAAAGAATCTGTGGGAATTCTTACATGTGAATCTGTTAAAATCATACCTGGCAATTCCGTAAATCCTAACCCGGCTCCTTGACCTCCAATATATGCTGTTAGTGGCTCCGCCATGCCCTGCAGCTCCTTGCCTAGCCCACTCCCCTGTTTGTAGCCCATCCGAGACATCATGTGCTGTGATGCGGGGCTATAGACACTAGGGTCAAAGTAGAGAGAGAGTGATGGAAGAAGTTTGACTTACCTGTGAATGTGGTCTCGCCACTGTGAAGCCCCCGAGCGTCAACTCTCGACCCCCCGGTGCATTAATCTCAAATAGTGGGGACTCAGCTCTGGCCTCTCCCAAAACCTCCACGATCGCCCCTCGTGTTTGAATTTTAGCTTCTGATGGACGAATGAGGGGACTCCTTTGATCTGATGATGAACTCCCGCCCTAACAGAAGGTTGAAGGTGGAGGATATGTCTATGACCATTGCTTCGATGGTCAGGGAGACATCCTCGATCAAGATTGGTAGTGAGAGGGTTCCCAAAACCTTTCTATGGCTGTTGTCATAGGCACTCAATGTCATGTCTACCGGCTTGAAGTCGTTGAGTCCCATATGACGGGCTACGCGGAGCGGGCAGACATTCACCTCGGCCCCATCATCAATTAAAGTTTTTGGGACCTGGAATCCCCCAGCTTTCACAGCTATGTAGAGGGCCCTTCCCGATTGACTAGGGATTTCATCATCGGTGAATGTTATGGAGAGGTCAGGAGTCCGCGATAGGTGAGCTATGATATTTTCGACTGACGCCGGCCGCTTCTTGTCCATCCCCAAGTGCCGGGCCACCGCATCTTTGTGCTCTTCTAAAATTGTCAGCAGGGACCAGATTGTGATGGGTATGCTGGTAGTCTTCAGTTTTCTCAACAGTTCTTCTTCCCCTACCAACTTTCTCTGACTCATTCAGAGTAAGGTCATGGACTTTCTGCTGCAGTGTTTCTGGCTCCTCTACGAGCTCAACGGGCTTGAAATGCCTCCCTGAGCGGGTTAAGTGATTGATCCTTTCAAAGTCATCATCATGCTTTTCTTCACCTGCTATCAGGAATGGTGCCTTAATAGAGGTTATAGCTGGTGGATCTTCTTCTTCGTCAGTAATCATGATGACATTGCACTCAGAGGTTCTCCTTCCTCGCCTTCGACAATCTTCTGCCGGCTCCATGCTTCTACCACCTCCAACGCTTTCATGGTTTATGCAGCTCCAGGGCTTCAAAGTTTAGCCCCACCAGTATCTCGAGATTCTTTTCCATATGTCGACTCACTATCAGCAGAGTGACTATAGACACCTTCCTTGCCCTACCAGGCGCTCAACTATGTTTCACATTTCATGTGTCATAGCTAGATACTCTCCCATCATGGGCTGAATGTCGTAACGAATCGCTGGACGGGGGGTTCGGAATGCATCGAGTACTGGTGACAACATGATTGGTGGAGGCGTGCTTTGGGTGGCCGGATCCGAGGAACTTCCGATGCCATTTATTTTCACAATCCTTCCCATGTCTGATTCTTCTTTTTCCCTCACCAAACTTATCATGTTCAGATGTGATGGGATTGAGTTATTCTGAGTGTTGGGAGTGGTCTTAGGGAATTGAACTTCCCCTGCATCAATCAGATCCTGTACCGCATGACGCAATGCTCTACAATTATCTACATTGTGACCCTTCATTTGGTGATAGTCACAGAAGCTGTTTAAGTCAGACCCGAGTTGGGTGACCCCAGGCTTAGGGTTGGATGCTTCAAGAGAAAACCATTTTCTCTTAACTTTTTGTATGCTTTACTCAGGGGCATTCCTAAGGATGAGTACTGACGTTGGGGTCGAGTCTGGTAATCACGAGGGGGAGGTGTTGCCCTGTAATTCTGAGCTGACCCCAAGGACTGTGCCTGATAAACGTCCGCCCCTAAAAGAGGTAAGAGGTTGGTAATCGGTGAGAACCCGAGGTTGCACTTGATTCACAGGTGGTGTTGGGACAGTCTTGTTGTTGTTATTGCTGTTATTACCATTGTTGTTGTGATTGTTGTTGCTATCACAGTTCTAACGGTTCTGATGGTATGAAGTTCTAGGTCCTGATCCAGGGAGGTTCAACCCTTTTAATCTTCCTGCCAGTGCCAACTCTTCGGCAGCCGAAGCAGCAAACTTTCAGATATTTGAAGTCACAAATCCCAAGGGACTTGAGATGATCTGCATAGGGGTTTTCCAGACATGAGGTGATTATTCTGATCTGCTCGTCTTCAGTGGGACGGTCGATCATCTGACCGGCTACCTCGCTCCATCGGGTGATAAATTCCATAACAGTTTCATCACTTCTCTGTCTCATTGTCTCAAGATCTCTACGAGTGATTCCTAGATGGGTGTTGTAACTATACTGTTCCACAAATGCTTGATAAACATCCTCTAGTTTCTTTCCGGAGAAATCTAGCCTCGACACCCATGTCTGAGCAGCTCCTTCAAGATAGCTGGGAAAACAAATGATCTTCATGTCATCGTCAAGGCCGTGCATAGTCATGACTCTGTTGAATTGGGCAAGATGGTGTCTAGGATCTCCTTTCCCAGCATACTTGGAGATTTCTGGCAGTTTTAGGTTCTTAGGCAATTTGAAGCTTGGCTTCAATCGGAATTGACGGAAACCCAGCATCTTCGCTCGCTCTCCGAGCTACATTTCTGCCAGTAACTCTTCCTTTAGGGACTTTTTCATTTGACCGAAGTCAATTGGAAGGTGCTCAGCGGGTGGGGCTTGGTTGTAGCCATGAATCAACTGGTTAGACGCCTGTGGTAGCAGTTGGGTATGGGGAATTGCTTCCTCGAAACGGACAGCGTGTCCGGGGGCAGTGTACTGGTATGTATTGAGTTGGATGGGGTCAGGGTGTGGTGAGTTGAGATGAATGGGCTCAGATTGTTTGATTTGATATAGATTGGCCGTCGGGGCAGCGACTCCAGCAAGAGGGAGCGGTGGTAGTTTGGGGAATGTGGTTGGTACTGTAGGAACCGTGGTCAGGATTGGAGGTGGCATAGGTGCTCAGAGAGTAGGTCAGCTGTTTGAAACGTTGTGGTCACTGGGTGGATGATGATACGTTCTTTCCCTGTGATCGGTTGTGGTATGGTGGTGTTGAACATAGGGTTTGATTGCTCCAGCATCGGTTGGGGTGTGGGGACTCCTCAATATAATCCTCATCAAGGTCAGTAAGGTATGGGTCTTTTCCCTTGGCTGACCTCTCTTGGCGCAATTGCTCCTCTAGCCTTTCAACGGTCTGTTCAGCATATTCTCATTCCTTGTTAACTGTTCTAGCATACGGTAGAGAACACTTGGATCAGGAAGACGTAAGCTACTGCCGCTAGCTCCTACAACTGCACTCGCACTCGCATCAATAGCTGTGGTTGCCGGGGCACCTTCTGGGGCGGTGGGATTGATCAGGTTTTGATCCATGGTCTCTAAAGAAGTTTCGGTCGCGGTATCGCTGGCCAGCCTACCTCTAGAGTCCCTCTTCCAAAGTCGAGTAATGTTGGAAGACTGGTTTGGAATCAGACTAAAAAAAATCTTCACAATCTGCTGTCGACGGTACTGTACTGTGAAATGATACGGAGATCATTAGTATGAATGCACATTTCAAAAAAAGGTAGAAAAAGGGGGGGGGGGGGTCGTCCCCATGATTTATATAAAATGTTTTGCAAAAGTAGGTTTTCTATATCATTTGATCGCGAAGAAAAGGTGCACGAGCCTAGTTTTCATTTCCAAAACGCTTGTCACACCGATATTACATAACCGCAGTTGCATATATGAAGAGGGAAAAGGGGGGTTACAATCCGATTCAAGGGGGAAATATAACCGTTAATCATAAAAAATAAGTATATCCACTAATTAGCTATTCATTACAAAAAGGGGGATACATCCGCTAGTTGGATAGTAATCACAAAAAGGGGATTCACCTACTAGTTAGCCAATCTTTACAAAAGGGGGATACATCCGCTAGTTGGCTAATCATTACAAAAGGGGGATACATCCGCTAGTTGGCTAATCATTACAAAAGAGGGATACATCCGCTAGTTGGCTAATCATTACAAAAGGGGGATACATCCACTAGTTATATAATAAACTACTGCCGCTAGAGGAATCATCCAATTATCTTCTTCCGTTTTGACTCCTCACGCTGTTTCTTCTTTAACTGATTATTCGTCAGGGCAGGCTGCAAATTCACCGCGATTGACGTGGTAGGGTCTTGATTAATCACTGGACGATCAAGAGAGTACGGGAAGTTCTCTATACGGTTCACTCGCTTCTCAAGCCAAATCTTGTAAGAGTTGCTTAAACTGAGATCTGTCTTTCGTTCATTGAAGATAGCCCACTTGACTCCCGTGTCATAGGCTTGGGCGACATAGTTTATCGACACATCGGTGAATCGGTGATCTTTGAATTTTGAAGCTTCGCTCCTGGGATAGTCTGCCCGCGACCAAATTGTCGCATTGCTCTTAATGGGTAGATGGTGACAAAACGGTCCAGACCAATTAGAATCACAACATTATGATCCACTGATCTGACAGTTCCACCGTTGACATCCCAATCACTCAGTACCCACATGAAATGTGAATGGATGTGAACATCCCGAAAATAGGCTCTCCATCCCTCTGTTGGTCTCTCAACTGCTCTCCTTGCGGCCCGGAATGTGCACATTGTGACCGTCTGGTATTTTGCCAAGTGGGGTATTCGCAGGTGATCAAAAAGCCATATCTGCAAGAGCAAAGCACTTCCTATAAAGAACTTCTCTCGGGCCTCGGCTTCCTTCCAACGATCCAGAGCTCTGATAATTTCAGCCACCACATACGTTCCGATGCTGAGCCCATCCTCGTAGGCTTTTAACAGATAGATTATCTTCGGGTTCATCCTTAGATTACCTTGACGGAAGAGGTGTAGCCCCATGATACAGAGATCCAGTACTCGCCTTTGAGTCCGTAGTGGGCGATGAGGCTTACAGAATCGATCAAGGAGTTCTTTTAAACTCAGACTCATGCTTCCGAAATTCTCTACTTTTGTGATATCGACTTCAAGGAATCTTGCTACGAAGACCAGTGTTCTGGTGCGGTCAACTGGTATACGAGGCATCTTCCGGTGAGGCTTGACCTTCAAAAAAGCATCTATTTCGGCTGATAATATGACCAATTCCTCAGTAGCAAATCGGTATAGATGGTCTTCTGGGTCCCAGTACCTGACTGATTCATGTAGTGCTTCGTAGTCGATGTTATGCTTGACTCCTAGGTGGGCCAGACACACAAATAGGGGTTCACCGATGTCTTTCATTCCCATGCACTGATTCCTCAAATCTATGGCGAATTCTGTTTCTTGAACACGCTCTTGCTGGTAAAGAGAAATACGGGCTTGCTCTATTTTGGCTGCCTCGTTCCTTTGTTGTTCTAAGACATCTCTTTGTCTCTTCTTCTCTCCTGGAACAGATACTAGTCGGTTCATCATGGCTATCCCTGCAAAAGAGAGGTAAAGAAGAGAAAAAGACGGGAAAGAAGGTGATGCGTGAGATTCAGGGAGTGCAGTTTTGTAATACCAGTATGACGCCCATTTCGGAAATGAAAACGGAGAAAGAAATATCTGTAAATAGAGGAGTTTTAAAACAGTTTTGAAAGGTCTGTTTTTGAAATTCGGTTTTTACAGAAAAAATCTCAAACGGTTGTACAAGTGATTTAGAAGAAATTCTGCAAGCAATTTTGAAAGATTTTCACAATTGGTTTCGAAGACTTTTGGCGAGAGATTCCGAACAAAATTTCTAGAAGTATGAGTTCTTTGAAAAGAGTTTGCACATATGTACAGCATAAATAAATCATGGCTATTGTTTGATGTGGAGCTTTAAGTGTTAGTGTTGGGATAATCACTTTCCAGGTCAATTATGATTCCGTCTCACCGGAGGAACCGTCGTCCCTTCACTATCATCTCTCGGGGTTTTTTCTCTGTTATGCCTTTGTGGGGCACGTTATCAAGAAAGTCCGGAGTGCTTAAGTTCGAAAGGTCGGGACACTCGAGATGATAAGGAAACACACGCCACGGCCAGTGATGATCCGACAACACCCCACTTTTCGGAAAACTCAGGGAAGTATTGCATGGGAACGGGTCTCTCGTCACCTGCACAGTCAGGTGTGTCTAAAGTCCAAATTATTCACTGACTACGTTGTGCCATGTATGGGTATCCGGTAAATACGGGATCCTCTATGGACGTATAATGTGACATTGGGCTTTAGAGACACCCGTGGTGCAGATGAACAATGGAGAACTGAGTCCATGCAATCTTCAGGGTAAGGCAGAAGGACGGTCAGACAGACGGCATACAAGTGGGTGACTCCCATAAACCCGTCTTTGACACCAGACCAGGTAGCTGGACACTGAAGGCTTAGAGTTCACTATATGCTGCCTTTGACTCGGATAATAAAGGATATTTTTGGATCATGAGCCCAAGGTGTTGGGTTGAGACCGTACCACCTCGTGGGTTTGTTCACTGAGAGAGTGACCCTAGCTCATGGGGAATCAACCGTGGACCGGTGGGATCCCGTGACATCGTGGATAAATCGGGTGACACAGAGGAATGCATGTCCTAAGCTACCCACCCCATGCACCGCACAATCACAATATAAATATGAAAGCAGAGTAAATAAACCAAATGAAGTTATCACCAACCTATGTACTAAGTGTTTTATCTTAAGATTAGTGATTCCAAATTGGTTATTAACCTAAAGGGAAGTTAGCTTCATTTACTCCTAAGTGTCTCTTTCTAAGTGTGAGCGAATTATTATCCCAATTGTTGAAATGTTTGTTGAGGATCTAATAAATCCTATCTGTCCTCATCAGATACACACTCAAAGTGTGGAGTAGAATGATCCTAGGGGCTTTGAAATGAATTTCTTGAAGGTTTTGAAAGAAGTGGGAAAATTCTGACGATTTTGAATGGAGTTCAGTCTTCCTTGAGTTTGAAAAACTCAAGTTTTCCCTAGCGGAGTCGCCATTCTATGGAGGGTGATTTTTCGGTATGAGGGGGGGGTCTATTAAATATGGTCTAACTAGGAAGTCTAGATCCTAAGAATTTGCCATTCTATGGAGGGTGAAGACCCGTTATTTATGGCATCCCTCAAACACCTACTCTATTGTCCGTCTTTCCCAGAAAGCATAAGGGGAGTGTTAGTGAAAACTACACCCGCTCTCAATGGGCTCCACGCGGACTTATGCCCTAAGGGCGGAAATAACTAGAGTCGCCACCTAGTTTGACCTAAATGAACTAGGAAGGAAAGGAATAGGGTTCTAAGAACCATTAATTGACTATGAGATTATTGCCTGTGGATAGGACTTATCTGGTCATTTCAGAGATTCTATGTTGGGTTCGCACTGGGTTACACCCCTTAGAAGTGGCGACGACCACGACTTCGGATTGGTGCCGAGGAAACCTCGGTCTCCAATTGTCGGGATTACCTTCTTTCAAAACCTTTTTAGAGAGATTCATTTAAAAGCCAAGGATAGGATTAGGACAGGAGGGGAGAAAACGAGTGGATGAGGCGAGCTTTTCTGGCAAGCTAACGCCAAGAAAAGAATTGATGAATTCAAATGAGTATAGAATGAAAGACTAGGAGTCTGATTTTGAGAGTTGAAGAAGTCGAGGGTTTGTGGGAGTCACAGGGGATTTGGATGTTTTTAGAGGTATGAAGAACACTTTAGAGTGGGAAAAGGGTTTTTTGATTGGAGTGGGGTGCACCCTAGATGGGCTGCCTACTACTCAACTCCCTGTTGAGATCAGACCTTACGTAGTTCAAGGATTTTTGGATTTGGAAGTTTTGAGGTTTTGAAGGGTTTGAAGTTTCGAGAAGTTTGGGTTGGGATGCTAGTCTGTGAGACGCTCGGGTCTGTGGGACGTTTGAAACCTTGAGATGTCGAAGTTTGTGAGATGCTCGGGTCTGTGAGACGCTCGGGTCTATGAGACGCTCGGGTCTACGAGACATTCGAATCATTGGGATAACAAAGTCTGTGAGACGCTCGGGTCTGTGAGACATTCAAATGTGAGGAAATTGGAATTTTGGATTGAGTTGGGTCCATGAGATAATCGGAGTTTGGGTTATTTTGAGACTTTGAAGTTTATGAAGTTGGAATTTGGGATTTGTGAAGTTTGAAATTATTTGGGATTGAAATGAATTTTTGAATTGAATCAGAGTTTGAAATAAGTTTTGAAGTGAAAGAAAGCATTTTGAATTGAATTGGAATTGAATGAAGTTTTGAATTGAATTGGAATCCGAATTGAGTTTGGGTTGGGGTTGAAAAACGGGTCGGGTCAAAGTTAGACCAAGTCAAAGTTGGATTAGGTCAAAGTTGAGGTTGGTCAAAGTTAAGATTGGTCAAAGTTAGACCGGATCAAAGTTGGGATGGGTCAAAGTTCAGATTGGTCAAAGTTGAGATTGGCCAAAGTTAGACCAAATCAAAGTTGGGATGGGTCAAAGTTCAGATTGGTCAAAGTTGGGTCAAGGTCAAAGTTCAGATTGGTCAAAGTTGGACCAAGTCAAAGTTGGGTTTTTTGGGCCGAATTGGGCATTGGGTTGAAGTGGGCTTGGGCCGAAGTGGGTCTTTTGCAATTGGGCTGAAGTGGGCTTCACCATTGGGCTGATTTTTGGAAGTAAAGATGGATTGATTTGATAGTAGAGTTGAAATGATTATGGGGATATTTTGAGCTTGTGACTGATTTTGGACTTGTTGGGCCAAAGTTGAGATTTGGGTTTGGGCCTCAAATTGGGTTTTGTTTTGGATCTTTGAAAATTGGGCCGAATGGGCCTTATTGATTTTGGTGCCGGATTGGCCTTTTTTATTTGGGCCAGATTGAAATTGAATTTGAATTTGGATTTTGAATTTATTCTCTTTTTTTTTGGTAAAGTTTTTTAATGAAATTAAGGATTGTTTGGGATAGGCTTTAAAAGTTTGGAAGGTATTGTTCTCCACAAAGCAAATAGAAATGAGCAGCTGTGGGGTACCTTCAAAGGCTTCTCTACACTAGGCTCGAGGGCCAGAATAGTTAGGTAACCTAGAGGTTGTCTATGGTCACCTATGAAATCAATTAACAATCACAGCAAAAGCAGAACAAATGCAAAACAAAGTAGACGTAAAGACTTTAACTAGATATGTTAAAATATCAACAAGAGTAGCAGAATGAAACAAGGTCTAGTAATTAACAAGTTGGTCTCGAGTGGAGATTGAATTAAAATCATGCTAGAATCAATTTACTAACCAAATTTATTCACAAGAGGCAAACAATAGTGCAGAAAATAAAAAAACATATTGTTGATTGTAATCAAGAGAAGTTATATATGATAGAGAGCTAACCAACGGGGTGGCCTGCCCCCGGTTCATCATTCAGTCGAATATAAGAAAAAAAGGAGTTCTTAGTCCCGTCTTAGCAATCCCGTGAGTGCGTATCATGCCCACGGTCCATCAACGCGTTCCATCGCAAAGTGTGAGGCCAAATCCTGGCCAGGTTCAGCCCAAAGCTTATCAAATTTTGCGTGTACCTCGGTCAAAACATAAAGCAAAATAGTGAGCAGATTGGGTCGTATAAACAACTGTAATAAGAGAATGCTCAAACTCAACATCAAGATGCAAGGCTAAAAAGGGGAGGCAAGTAAACAACACTAACACACAAACATAATGTTCAATCGTAATTAAAAGAAGCTAGCCAACAAGATTTCTCAATTCGTGTCAATAAAGCATAGGGACAAAATTAGTTGTGGGAATGACCAACTTCCAAAACAGTCAATGCACAAAGAGATATGACTATCACCGAAATGAATCGTTCTCAAACCGACAATAGCGGGAAAAATGAGACACACAAAAATAACATATACTATATAATTTACGAATCGGCATAATGTGCCGGGGTGAATCCTCAAGCCAAATGATCAGGTACTAACCAGGAGTGCTGACTTATTGAGTTTCTAAACTATGAAGAGCATACATCAAGTCCATGCTAGCGGTCAAATTGTAGACCCAAAGTAATGTCCCACCTTAACTCATATTCCACACCAGCGCATAAGTACTGAACTAGGCTTCCTAATCTCCAAAACTATCGCCAACAAAAGAGGAAAAAAAAAATGCTACGCAATCTGTATTTGGAAATGACAACAAAACATGGGTTTCAAAAAAAAAAAAGGAAATGACAACAAAACATGACATAGACTCCTTTTCCTATCAGATCAACAACAAAATTTATAGCCAGAGAAGATTTTAGCTCATAGGATAACGGTGAAACAAAACAAAGTCTGTGAAGTGAATTATCTGCTGGCAAGAAGAAAAATAGAGAATGGCACAAATTAACCTAAAGACAAATGCTATAAACGGATCCTCAACACGTAAACTCAACCAATTTCAAAGAGACGCAAATACCTCGCAAGACAAAAAAAAAGTATATAGCAAATCAAATTTGTCGATTGAGATAAATATATCAAACAAGTATGGTGAGGCTTTGATGTACTGTTCGAAATGAATGGGAGACTGTGAAATAAACATCCAACTCTAGCAAAGCTAACACAATCTCTCAAATGGATGCTAGCAAGTACAATCATTGATCGAGATAAATATGGCCAAAGGACAAGGAGATGGAGCGGTATCAGCCTGTGTTCTTACATGAGCTAATAAAATTACACAGAAACAAAGTATGCCATGAGATAGAGGAAACCTGACTACCGTTTAAATATGGAAAGGTAGGTGAGGATTGAACTCTCCAAGAATCGACCGCAGCAAGAGTATATTAATGAAGAGTTCTAGAGATGGAAAAACACATCTCATCCAACCCAGGAGCATGCCGCTGTCTTGGTGTGACTGAGACTGAAATCAAGCCCTTAACAAAAGTCTCTATACACGCACGACACACATCAAACTTGAAACTAACAAATATGGACAAGGGAGATGGAGCATATTGGCTGCTCCTTCGTCAATCTGGTGTGCGAATACAGCAGTTCCAGAAATTTCACTTCAGAGGCGTAGACACCAGCACATGTTGAGGGTAAGTGTGGAAGGTACATGTATGGTGTGCAAAATGTAGCAGTTCCAGAAATTTATCACTTCAGAAATGCATATACGAGAGGGAAATGAAGACAGATGCAGAGCAGGTATGTTGTCTTTGTGTACAAGATGTATCGGTCCCTTGTCTCGCTAGTGAGGCTCCGGTAAAGAGAAGTGAACAGGAGCAGAGCATATATTCCTTGATAGTAAGGAGATTGAACAAAGACAGTGCAAGGAGCAGCGCTTGTATCACCTTTGCTCATCAGTTTGGGTAACAAAATACGTGAGTGTGGAGATGAAAAGAGGCATGTATGTTCTTGTCTCGACAGTTGGGTGTGCAAAGTTACCGTGAGGAAGAGATGAGAGGGCTGAGCATGTATGTTTGTTGTTTGACAGCGGGAGTAGCAAAATGACCGTCGTAGCGAAGAGAATGATAGATTCAGGGATTTATTCCTTGTTCTTCAAGTAGGACGCAAGAACGCCAAAGGTGAGTTCGCCAGATGGGTTGTAAAACCAAAAGTAGAGAAGAGACGTAGAGCTGGTTGCTGCTCTCGCTCGCCAATGGAGGAAAGTGAAGGAGACCCAGAGCTTATGTGCTTCTATTCGCATGGGGAAAATAATGAATGGAGAGGTGCAGAGCTATATGAATTTTGTTCGCCAGCTGGGTCATAAATCCACCGTGAGTGAGAAGAAGAGTAGTCGTAGAGCATGTACGTCCTGGCTCTCCAGTTGGTTGCAAATCCACGCCAGAAGAGAATGATGAGGGGGCAGAAACACGTTTGTCCCTTGTTCAGGAACTGGTTGCACAAAAAGAAATTACCGACGAAATATATTATAGAGGGGAGAGGCGAAGAGCATGTCCATTCGTTGTTCAGCAACGTGAGAGAGATGAAGAGAAGGCAGCCGGTATGTCCTTGTTTCGCCAGTTTGAAATGGAAAAGAAATGAAAGTGCAGAGCATCGGTGGTCTGTCCCTCATTTGTGTGTGAAGAGAATGAAGCAGGTATAGGGTTCGTTTTGCCTTTGATTCGCCTGTGAGGTTAAAAAAATTACCGTCGGTGGGGAGAAGATGAAGCTTAGGAAGGAGAGGAGCAAAACATCAAGAATGTAGGATTTTGTTTTTTTGGAAGCTTGAAAGAAACGTTGGGAAGAGGGATTGAAGGCTAATGTTGTTTTGTTGATCCCCATGTCATTTCTTTTATACAAGAGAATAGGGTTTTGAAGGAAAAATTTCCGCTGACTGTTCGATGGGCTTGCCACAAGTGGGTTTTGTTTGGACCAGTGTCGGACTGGACTTGCATCTGGTCGAATCCAAAATATAATTGAGTGGGACGGGGATTTGATCCCTGGACCTCCGCCTCCCCAAACACAACTGCAACAATTAAGCTAGTATATCATATCACTATACTTGTACAACAATTAACTTGTCAACTGCAATGCTGGATTCGAATTTAGAAAGCAAAAAGCAATGAAAACTGCTCTATGATTGCTAGTAACCAGGTTCGAAATCATAGCATATACATCCATCAGCCTAACACTAACAATGCTACACTATAACAGAACTCAGTATACAAGCACAAGAAATAATACTAAACTTTTATTTTGAACTAGATGACATCTCTAAGAACACAATGTTTTAAACAGAAATTTACAAAAAGACGAACGAGTTATTGTTCTCTTCCTAAGAGTAATGAAATTATGGGATGTAGATAAAAACGAAAGGATCACAAACTATTAAGTAAATAAAAATAGAAGAGTAATAAGTGCATAAAATAATGAGATAGTACTAGTAAAATGATGGTCAAAATACAAACAAACGCAATAAAAATAGAAATTGAATTACATATGTACAAGTGGCATGTAAATAAGTTAGGAAAGGGAAATGAAAAAATAAAATGAGATGAGAAAGAGCTTAGCCGAATTAGCGACAACATGAAATATACCAGTATGGAATATAATAGTGAAAGTGTACGTAAAATGATGAAAACGATTCTAAAATAATAATGATAAACACAAAATAAAAGCAAATGCTAATAAATAAAATGCAAGTAAAAGCATCAATGAAATAACATAAACAAGTGAATAAAACAGAACTGACTAACATGAAATAAATCGGAAATAAAATGAAAAAAAAGTAAGTAATGAAAAAGGGACGGGTTTGAAATGAATGTTTTGAGAATTAATTTAAAAATTTTGTCATGAAATGACGGTTTCATTTTTGGTATGCACATGAATAAGTTTTGAAAAGAAAGGTGACGACCCTCTTATTTTATTTAGTCATCTAAATTTTGCTTTTTTGTCGGGTGAGAATTTTTGGTGTCTACAAGTGGAAGATAAATTAAACGGGACTCCGGGTTCAGGTTTGTATAATCTGACTAATTATGCTATCTCTTTGGTTTATGATAATAGTTTGGCAAAATTCCTGTTATTATCTTAAAGACTAAATCATAGACTCGAAAGACTCGTTTACCAGAAAATGCTCGATCTAATCTAGATTTGAGCAAAACACATGTAAACGGATTAAGTGCGAGGAATTATATTTTGCATCTGAAATTACTAACTTATTTTATCAAAATAAGTTTTCCACAGATTTATCGATTAATTATCCTGTCTATTTATCACTGATCTGATCAAAATAGACTTTGTAAAGCATTTTAATAAATTCATGAAATTTATAAAAAGGCGAGAGATAAGCTTTAATCGTAACAAATTGTATTTAATTAAACCGGTAAAAATATAGATTACATAATTAAACAAACTATAATTTAACCTTCACCCAGAGTAAATCCTTTTAGCCCAACATAATTAAAAAGACAGAATAAGAAGTAAAAGAAATCATATGGGAAAGATAATTAATCCAGCTCCACTATTTTGACTGCTAATATTTTGGACAGAGGTTGGACAGAATAATGGTATGGGAATGGAATGTTTTATGGGATGAGGTGATGTGTGGATTTTATGTGGACATTATGTAGATGGGATGTATGATTTTTGGAGTGGTAATGGTAATTTTGTGGAGGAAAATTGGCATAAGTTTGGGGGTGGAATGAGATATGTATTAATGGAGGGTTATAGGTTTATTTATGGTGAAAATGGGGTAAAAAGATAGGGTATGTCGGTGTGTGAAAAGATAAAATATAATTATCTTTCACACAATGTCGATGCAGCCCTGTTTGTTGTAAAAAACGTTGTGTCTGAACCAGCGTCCGGACCAGGCTGGTTCGGACATGTCGACGCTGTGCGGAGCTTGCTCCATGTGTGTGCGTCCGAACCTGCTTGTCCAGACGGTGGTCCGGACGAGAATTATTTGCCTCTAAAATATTCGTTTCAGCTCGATTTAATCCCCGTTGTGTTGCGTTGGAATCCTCATGAATAAATCTACTTAATTACATGGATTTTTCCTACATTGAACATATAAAATGCATTAGTTCATATCAAAACATAAATCTTAGGAAAAAACGCATAATAAGTGGGAAACATGTGCTTCAGATATTGCAATTCATAAGGTATTTAAACCCTAAAAGTGTATATGTTTTGCACTTATCAAACTTCCTCACACTTAGTTTTTGCTTTTCTCAAGCAAATACAGAATTAAGCTCCCGAGGAATTCCATAGAATTAAATCTTTGGGTAAAAAACAAACATAGAAGGGAATTAAACATAATAACAATCCTAAGATTAACCTTTGCTCATAACTGTATGTTCCTTTCTTTTTAGTGGAAACAAGCTCTTCAAACCAAAATTTTGGAGAAGTTAAATCATCAAGAATGAACACAGATTAACTCGGGATCTTTCCACCTTTTCTTTCCTTAAATACCCAGAAATGACAAGGGGTGTGAAGTATTGCCTTATTCGCAGTACCTTACCTTTCAACACCAATACTCATGATCTAAATAAGTTTAAGCTCTTTTTTTTAACAAACTTTAATAGCACTATTTGCAAATTTATTTTAAACCCTACAGACTTTTCCCTCCATTCTTGTAGCAGTTTTGGGTCTTTTATCCCAGATCAAATGATCTTAGGTAAATGGGTGATGAAGCACCCCAAGGACTTAATAACTGAATGGAAGAGGCCCGTTTCAGTTTAAACAAAAAATATTAGATCAGAGGAGTACCTTGCCTTATTCTTCCATTCCAAACTTTCATTTCATTCCAAAGCTACCGAGTTAAACCAGTTCAGACTTCATAATTAGCTTGCACACAAAATAATTTTTATAATGAAACCATAAAAGCTAACAATTATGAGCAAAACTAATCTTAAAGTTGCTTACCATGCTTGATTTTTCTACGCAATATTTTTACCCGTAAATCTAATGTCTATATGTATTAGATCAGCTGGCACATTTTCAGGGAAAGGTCTCTACTTCCTCACACTTAAGAGGAACAATGTCCTCAATTGTTCAGTTAAAAAATTTTCAAGTAAGAAGACGTTTCAAAATGTGTCATACTCATGGAGGATAGCGGTCATGTATTGCAATAGAGATAAATCAAGTAAGAGGAGTAAAAACGAACTTAACATAATTTAAATATTGCATAAATTAAAACAAAGAACTCCCCTTATATCCTTGGATTCAGGAAGCAGCACTTCCTCACACTTAAGGCTTTTGGCGGGGGAAACGTTCCTCACACTTGTGTTAGGCCAGTGCCCAACTATATAGATGGAAAGTCTTATTGAAATATTTAAACTAAGACAGATGCTAGTATATAATAAAGATAGTGCGTAAACTGAAATAAACCAAATAAACAGAAAACTGTCAAATGTTAGCAATACATTAAATAAATTACAAAGTAGGAAAGGAAAAACAAAAGAGAAAAAATAACTGTCATAGAATCACTCAGGTGGTGGGTAGTAAGCCTGCCACTACTGGAAGTCACGGAGCAGAGTCTCATAATTATCCTGCGATCGTCGTGCCTACTCCGAAGGAGGCTGATCTCAGCTTGGAACGACTGCTCCATCTGCTGTTGTCTGCATTCGAACTCATCCCATGTCACATACCCGCTCCTGGGTGCTGGGAATGCCGCATACTGCTGCCCTCTGCTGTAGTGGAAGTAGGGACTGGCTCTGACGGTCCCTTGATAAGTGGTGAAATAATGCTATTTTGAGAGCTTCAGTTACTTCTATTCTATTGGATGCATAACTTGTTTCACCACTTAATAGAGTGTTTTAGTGATTTATAGTTAACTAATAGAGTTTAATCTCTTGATAGGTAAAAGCTCGTTTTGAACATAGTTTTGAGCTTTCTTTGAGTTAGTAGCCCCATGCATCAACGGATCCCTCATCCTTCAGCTTCCAAATGCCGCAAACGGGGAGCAATTCCGAGCACAATGAAGATTCTAGGCCCAGAGGAAGTCAGAGCCAATTTCTGGAGCAGGATCTGACCCACAGGTCCAGACCCACTTGGGTCGGACAAACCTGTTCTCCCAGACACCCAAGTTACTGGAATCGTCCGACCCATAAGCCTGGGTCGGATATGGGTCGGACATAATTAATTTTTCTCACGTGCTGTCTTTTTCGGAGGCCTTCGACCACGGGTCCGACCCAGTCTGGTTCGGACGGACTGAAAATCTGCCCAGATCTGCGTTTTTAAAAGCTGATTCTGGGGGCTCTTATTCATTATCAGATACTCACGACTTCAACCCTAAACAGACGAGAGAGAGGGAAAATAGAAGAGAAAAGAAGAGGAGAAGAGAAGAGAAGAAAGGAGGAAGAAGAAAGTGAAGATCTCTACCTCCATTGAAGCTTGGAAGCTCCTCTAATGGCTAATTCTTCCTTTTCTTTGCTCTTTCCTCTAGCTATGTCTGAGTAGTCCCATTTGTATCTTAGGATGAGGGTTTGAACCCAATTGCTCATTGAATGCTAGAAACCTAACTCATTAATTACTCTTGTTTTATTCCCTTCAATATTAATTAATGCACTAAACTGATCCCTTATTGCATTATGGTGGTTTCATTCAATATTTGAGCTTGAGTTTGGAACTAGACCTAGAAGGGAGTAAACCCTAACTTTTGCTTTCTTGATTCTGAAGTGAATGCTTGGGGCTATTGTTTAAGAGTGCTTGCTTAATGCTACTTGATGACTTGAACCTCCTTTAATTAAGGGGTTTGATTATTTAGGTGAGAATTGGATTCCCCATGATTTGGGGATTCATGAGCTAAACTCTAATAGGCACTGAGATGATGAGTTATGGTTTCGAAGTTCTTTGAGTGAGTTGGGTGATTCCCACTATCCTAGGGTACTCCCCCCATCCATTCCATACACAAACACTTTACTGTTTTTGTTGCATTTCAATTAACAAACAACCAAGCTTGCCTCTGGCTAAACCCCCATTTTACTGCTTATTCGCACTAAACTATATTACCGAAGCTCGGGATTTAGAAACCAATTTCCTTGTGGATACGACACTTGTTTTACTGCAACGAATTGGGTGCACTTGCCCATTTTAGCTAGGTTTAATTACTATGTATGTATTTTGCCCAACAAGTTTATGGCGCCGTCGCCGGGGAAATTGATTATTCAATTTCCCTTGTTCGGTACTTTAGTTTTTGTGCATTTGGTACTTTTATCTATTTTATTTCAATGTGGTATTTGTGTTTGGCTATGGTCTATATTTTTACATATCTGCCTACTTAAGAGCATTTGTGTGTTGGTGCAGTTTAGGTACCTTCTGTTTTCTCGGTGTATGCCAAATACTCGAGCCAAAGGATCTCCACTTGTTAGTCCGAGACCCGAGCTCGAGCGCTCATTGTGAGAGCTATCCGAACTATGAAAAATTCAATCATGCTGACCTAGACCAACAAGGGGGTTGAAGAGAAACGAAAACCAACAACAAAAGGCTCTCAGCGACTACAACCAGCCGGACACCGAAGGGAGACCTTCGGCCATAGTCCTACCGGTGTTGACCCCTCAAGAGGCCGGACAATGGGTATTCAAGACTCACTACATCACTGCTGTTCGGGACTTAGGAAATTCAGTGGAGCAAATCCTGATGATGCTCCGAACCACCTAAGTCTCTTTCTTGATTTTTGTAATTCCTTCGGGAAATGACGGTAATGTTAAGGAGAGAATCCGGTTGCAGCTTTTCCCCCATTCCTTATCCGACTCCGCATCAAGATGGTTTAGAAGCTTACCGCCCCAATCAATCGAAACATGGGTACAAATGGCTCAGAAGTTCCTTGCCAAGTACTACCCGACTAGTAGGACAAGGCACTGATTGGAGAGATAGAGATTAATAATTTGCCAAGAGCCCGGAGAAACCTTGTACGATGCATGGGACCGGTTCAAGGAGATGTTGATGAATTGCTCCCACCATGGGTTGAATGATCAATCGTTATGCCTGTCTTTCTTTAATGGGCTTGACGATGCAAACCGGTTGCTTGTGAACTCATCCGCGGGAGGTAGTTTCATGACCAAGTCCCCTGAAGAAGAATGGCACTTCTTGAGACAATGACTAGTAACACGAGGCAATGGGCCAGAAATAAGGGAAGAACTCCAAGAGCGGCCGGTCTACTTCATGTTGAACCATCCGATCATCTTTCCGCCCAAATATCCTCACTCACAAAGATGGTGGAGAAGCTTGCTACAGCCCAAAAAGAAAATGCAAAATCTGTAGCTTCATCACCTTCTACTTCAGCCACAGAGGGGTGTGCTATATGTGCGGGTCCCCATGAGACCCATTTTTGTGAAGGAAAAAGTTACATCGAGGGACAAGAAGATGTCAACTTTGTTAGCAGCCGCCCCAACTACAACTATAACAACAACAATGCCCCATGGAGAAATCATCCTAATTTCTCATGGAGGAACAACGATTCCACCCAAGGAGTATCGAGTAATACTTCCAACAACTCGATGGGTTATAAACCTCAAGGGCCACCACAAGCAAACAATTCTCAAATGGGGTATAGACCTCAAGGTGGCCCGCCGGGATTCAGACCACAACAACAGCAACAACAACAGCAGCAACAACAACAACAACAACAACCATCCTCCTCCTCCCCTTCTGATGGTAACTTGGCTAGAATGGAAGCCATGATGCAAAACATGCAAAATATGACGATGAACTTCATGACTTCCGCCCAAACTAAGTTCACCGAGCAGGAGGCCTGCAACGCCAACCAGATGACATTTAACTAGAGCCTTAAAACTCAAATTGATCAAATCTCTGAACAACTTGCTCAGAGACAGCCTGGCGTCCTCCCAAGTCAAACGAAGCCTAATCCAAGAGAGCAAGCTAAAGCGGTAACACTAAGGAGTGGGAAACTCCTTGATCCGTCATGCTCACATGAGGACATGGAGTCCCAAGAAGATGTAGCTCAAGAAGGAGAGCAAGAGATTGTTGAGGAACTACCGCCTCCACCCAAGGAATTTCCAAGGAGAAGGAGTCTCCTGAACCTTCTACCTCTACTACTCTTGCAAAACATCTTCCCCCTCTTCCTTTTCCCAATAGACTCAAAAAGAAAAATTTGGATGAGCAATTTGGGAAGTTTCTAAGCATTTTTAAGAAATTGACGATTAATATTCCTTTCTCTGATGCTTTGAAACAGATGCCGATCTATGCTAAGTTCATGAAAGACATCATAGCCAACAAGAGATCGCTAGAGGAAGCGGAAACCGTTCACCTCACCGAAGAAGTTTCGGCGGTTCTACAGAGAAGCCTACCTCCAAAGCTTGGAGATCCCGGTCTACCTATTGTTCCTTGTTTTGTTGGTGAAATTGACTGTGGTAGTGGGTTATGTGATCTAGGTGCTAGTATAAATCTTATGCCTCTCTCAACTTTTAATAAGCTTGGAATTGGTAAATGCACTCCCACTCCCATGCAATTGCAATTAGCAGATCGATCTGTGGTTATCCCTAAAGGGAAGGTAGAGGACTTGGTAGTAACTGTTGGTACATTTGTTTTCCCAGCTGATTTCATTGTGATAGATATGGAAGAAGACCAGAGAGTGCCACTAATTTTGGGCAGACCTTTCATGAGAACTGCTAGAGCCCTTATAGATGTGGAGAAAGGCAAAATAATTCTGCGACTTCATGATGAAAAATTAGAATTTGACATGTCTAAAGTAGTGAAGAGACAGTCACAGGCTGAGGCTGTTTTTGCTATTGATGTCATCAATTCAATTGTGCAGGATCACTGTCTCTCTTGTTAAATCTGATGCTCTTGAGTTAGCTTTGTTGAGTCTTGTTTTGAACAAGAATTCCACCCAGATATGATTGAAACGGTGGCTGAGTTGAACAGCAGATTTTCTGGCTACAGACCACGCTATCCGCCACCCGAACCATTGGAGCGAGCTGCTCAGAAGCCGTTGCCTTCGGTTGAGAAGCCTCCCATTGTGGAGATGAAACCTCTACCCTCTCATCTTAAATATGCTTATTTAACTGATCCGTGCGTTCTACCTGTTATTATTTCTCTTCCTTGACAGGTGCGCAAGAGGAAAGTCTGATGAGGGCGCTTCGAAACCATAAACGGGCTATCGGGTGGACTATAGCCGACATCAGGGATCAGCCCTCATTTCTGCACCCACCGGATATTCATGGAAGATGACTACAAGCCGTTGGTCCAACCTCAGAGGAGGTTAAATCCAAATATGAAGGAGGTTGTAAAAAAGGAAGTTCTTAAACTGTTAGATGCGGGGATTATCTATGCCATCTCCGACAGCAAATGGGTCAGCCCCGTGCAAGTGGTCCCAAAGAAAGGAGGTGTTACTGTCGTCCCAACGAAAAAGGTGAGCTGGTGTCTCAGAGGACTACCAATGGTTGGAGAGTTTGTATCGATTACCGGAAACTGAACACAGCCACCAGAAAAGACCACTTCCCTCTCCCGTTCATTGATCAAATGCTCGAGAGGTTGGCGGGACAAGACTATTACTGATTTTGGATGGATATTCGGGGTATCTCCAAATCCCCATAGCTCCTGAGGACCAAGAGAAGACGACATTTACATGCCCTTATGGGACGTTTGCCTACACCCGGATGCCTTTCGGGCTTTGCAACGCCCCGACCACTTTTCAGAGGTGCATGATGGCAATCTTCTCCGACTTCTTAGAAAAAAGTATTGAAGTCTTTATGGACGACTTCTCCATCTTCGGCAGCTCCTTCGACACTTGCTTGGTCAACTCGACGCTATCTTGACCGTGTGTGAGGAGACAAATCTTGTGCTCAATTGGGAAAAATGCCATTTTATGGTGAAAGAAGGAATTGTCTTGGGGCACAAATCTCTTCAGAAGGTATTGAGGTAGACAAAGCTAAAATTGAAGTAATTGAAAAGTTACCTCCTCCAACATCAGTAAAATACATTCGAAGCTTCTTGGGCCATGCCGGTTTCTACAGAAGGTTCATAAAAGATTTCTCCAAAATCTCAAAACCCCTCTGCGACCTTTTGGCCAAGGATGTTAAATTTGAATTCACCGAAGAGTGCTTTAGTGCCTTTAACACCCTCAAACAGTGCCTTATATCTGCACCTATCGTGGCTTCCCCCGATTGGAATTTACCATTTGAGATCATGTGCGACGCCAGCGACTATGCGGTGGGTGCGGTCCTTTGCCAAAAGAAGGAAAAGATATTGAGGAGTATCTACTACGCAAGTAGAACTCTCAATGATGCTCAAAAGAATTACGCCACCACCGAAAAGGAGCTGTTAGCTGTGGTTTTCGCCCTCGACAAATTCCGATCCTATCTCTTGGGCAGCAAGGTCGTGGTGCACACAGACCACTCGGCACTGAAATACTTGTTCAACAAAGGTGATGCAAAACCTAGACTTCTTCGATGGATTCTGCTTCTGCAGGAATTCGAGATAGAGATCCGGGATAAACCGGGTGTACAGAATGTAGTAGCTGATCATCTATCTCGAATGGAGGTCCCTGATGATGGTGTGCCAATAAATGAATTTTTCCCAGACGAGAGCATCTACATGATTGCAGAAACCGGAGACCCATGGTATGCGGACTTTGCTAATTATTTGGCAAGGGGAGCGGTTCCACCGGAGATGACCTACCAACAAAGAAAGAAATTCTTCTCCGATGTCAAGCAGTATTTCTGGGATGACCCTTTTCTTTTCAAAGTCTGTGCTGATGGGTGATCCGGAGATGTGTGCCCAAGAGTGAAGTGCAGGAAATTCTGATTCATTGTCACTCGGGTGAAGCCGGAGGGCACCACGGTCCGACACGAACAGCATCCAAAGTTCTTCAAGCCGGATTTTTCTGGAAAACCCTTCATAAGGACTGCCACTCGTTCGTTGCCTCCTGTGACCAATGTCAGAGGCTTGGGAACACTTCTCGAAAGCATGGATGCCGCTCAACATAATGATAGAGGTTGAGCCGTTTGATTTGTGGGGTATCGATTTCATGGGCCCCTTCCCATCTTCTTGCTCCAACTTGTTTATTCTTGTGGCGGTCGACTATGTAACAAGTGGGTTGAAGCAATTGCAGCCCCGACTAATGACACCAAGGTTATGATTAAATTTCTGAAGAAAAACATTTTCACCCGGTTCGGGGTACCGAGAGCCATATTGAGTGATGGCGGGTCTCATTTTTGCAACAAACAATTTGAAGCACTGATGACTAAATATGGTGTGAGACACAAGGTTGCTCTTCCTTATCACCCTCAATGCAATGGCCAAGCTGAGGTCACCAACAGAGAGCTTAAATGGATCCTTCAAAAAACAGTCAGCTCCTCAAGGAAGGATTGGTCCATGAAGCTCGATGATGCATTATGGGCATATAGGACCGCCTACAAAACTCCAATCGGTATGTCCCCGTTCCGGCTTGTTTATGGGAAGTCTTGTCACTTGCCGGTTGAACTAGCGCATAAGTCATATTGGGCGGTGAAGGCCCTCAATTATGACCTCAAGAGCGCCGGTGACAAGAGACGGTTCCAATTGACCGAGTTAGAAGAGATTCGGGAGGAAGCCTACGAAAATAACCGCATCTATAAAGAAAAGGCCAAGAAATGGCATGATAAGATGATTATGAGCGGGAGTTTCACGAAGGTGACCGGGTTCTCCTCTACAACTCAAGGTTGAAGTTATTCCCCGGGAAGTTAAAGTCTCATTGGGCTGGCCCTTTTACTGTCACGAAGGCCACCCCCTATGGAGCTTATGAGCTGAAAAATGTCAAGGGGGAGACTTTCATGGTCAACGGTTCCCGGCTAAAGCATTATCATGGAGGAGACATCCATAAGGTTGAAGCTCGGGCTCTTTACTTAAGAGACCCTCCAGGTTCCATCTAACCTTACTACAGTCTAGCCAAAGACCTTAAAAAGACGGGCAGCTTTTCGGGAGGCAACCCGGACTCTTTTCATCTCTTTAAGCGATTTAATTGTAGTAATGTTTGTAGGTCCTTTTTGGTGTGTGTAGTTGTGTATTTTAGCTGTTTTGGATTGTTTTTCTGTTTTCTATGGTCTTGTGATAACTGATAATGTTTTGAGGAGCAAAACAAAAGGATTGGAGAATTTTTGCAACGTCCGACCCATACGTCCGACCCACTGTGGGTCAGAGATGCTTGATCCTTTGAAACCCGACTTTCTGGAATGGTCCGACCCACAGTCCTGGGTCGGATCTGGGTCGGACCAGCTTAAAGATTTTGAACCCGACCTTCTGGAATGGTCCGACCCACAGCTCGGGTCGGATCTGGGTCAGACCAGTTAAAATTTCCGCAACTCCGACTTTCTGGAATCGTCTGACCCACAGCCACTGGTCGGATCTGGGTCGGACCAGCTAAAAAAATTGAAAAAAAAAAAACGCAGCGTTTTGACAATATTTTTTTTAATCTGTCATCTTCCTTCCCCGACCCCATTCCCTCTGTTCCCCCCGATACCTAGCCAGCACCAACTCCCTTTTCCCCTGTGATTTCCTCTCGCGCCCCACTGCCACCGCTCCGGCCACCACCATCCGCACGCCAGACCGCCACACCGTCCTTCCGCCCTGCTCCGCCGTTGACCACGCCGCCCAGCCGCACCAGACCCCAGCCGTGACCCCAAAGCACCTCCACCCCAGCCCCCTCAATCCCTAATCCCCATTTTCCCCTAATTCGGTTTTTAAACGATTTTGTGCCCAAATCTTTTCAATTTCTTGCTCCAATCTCCTACAAAGCACTAAGGTATGATTTTCTAACCTTATTTTTCACTTCTTGCAGTTTTTGAGCAAGTTACACTTTGGGGCAAATTATGTCCGAACCAAATGGCCTTGAATGAGAATTTTGATTTTTTTGTGCAATAGGTGATTTGGACTGATTCTAACTGTTAATTCGAGGGTGTGTGTGAAAAATTAATGTACAATTTACCAATGTGGTGGTCCTAGCTTGAATGTTGAGATATAACTTAAGTGAATTGTGCTATGTTTAGCATTCATTAGAGGTATTCATATTATGCTATCGCTTTGTGGATTCGCTGGGTGTAGTGAGTGCTATATATTGATTAATGGGCTAGGCTAGTGCACTTGATCGTTGCGAGTGAGAGTAACTCACATTGTGTTTAAAATGGATCAATTGTCATAATTGCTTGGTGAACTTTGACCTCGTTGGTGGGATTGTGCTGTTGGGATGTTTATATACTGAATGACAGCCTTCGGGCTAAATTGTGGAGGTTCTTAGAACCGGGAAAAGTGTAGAAAAACGGGGAGACTCTGCCCAAATTTTAAATTTCCGTTGCACTTTTCTCTTTTAATTCTCTGATTTTTCACCGTTCCTCTAACTCGTTCTCTTTTGTGTTGTTGTTTGCTTTTGTGTGTTTCTTTGGTTTGCTTTTGCTGTTTCAGAACAATGAGTGGACGACCCCGACGCACCCAGAAGCGCAAGAGTAGCGCCAGTTCATCTCAGGCGATCGAGCTCGCGTCTGTGCCTACCGGTCCACCAGAGGGCCTTCTTGATGGGCGCTTCATCAGTGAGGAGGCGCGAAGCTGGTACAACAACCCCGCGACGAGAATTCGTACGAGAACGCACGGTCGACCCCGAGCTGATTTCTGACCTCAGCCTCCAGGAGGTGATGGAGCGCACCAGCTGGGGGTGTGTCTTGAGCATGGGCGGCCAGTACTGCCCTGGTTGGTCAAGAGTTCTACGCCAATGCGACCATCGAGATGGAGTACGGGACCTCTACAGTTGTCTCACATGTCGCGGGCCGCCGCATTCGGATCACCACGGAGACATTCCTACGCTTCTTCCGACTGCCGATCGAGGATCTCCAGTACACCACCTGCATCTCCGTCGGCGATCTCACCGCTCACCGGCGACACTACCTCAGCACCCTCCTTGTCCAGCGCCGCGTAAGAAGAGGCTGGGACGAGGTTCGGCTCATTATGACCCTGAACATGGTCACTGACCCCGTGCGGAGGGTCATGCTCGCACTCCTTCGCCACAACATCCTCCCACGGGACAACAAAGACCTGAACCAGATGGATTGCTACATGATGGATTACATGGTCCAGCCGGACCCTGACCATCCCCTCTCTCTATCCGGCCTGATGTTCCGCCACCTGCAGCATATCGTGAAGCAGAGGAACACCCACCATCTAGGCTTTCCACATTTCCTGCACAACCAGATTGTCCACCAGGGCGTCTCGCTGCTGTGGTGAGCCAGTGTCCGACCCGATGGACTACATTCATGGCTATGCCATGCAGCGGATGGGGTTCTCTTGGGACGGGACGACTTGGGTGAAGGACCATGTCGACGACGAGCAGCCGAGTGCCAGTTCCTCCTCCTCCGGAGCGCAGCCACTAGCACCCCACTCCTTGCTCTGCCCCCGCCACCGCCAGACACCATCTCTAGGCAGGAGTTCGAGGAGCGCATGGCCGCTTATCAGCGTCAGATGCAGGCCGAGATGGAGGCCCGGATGCAGTGCATGAGAGACGAGTTCCGCTCTGGTGCCCCCCTCCTCAGTAGCCGGTTGTTTCTACCCCCCTCCCGAGACTTGTATTTTAAACAACTATTGTGTCGCATGTGGAGTATTGTTCTGTTTTGTTCTTGCACTTTTTTTTCCAAACTTTCGCATCTCGTACTTTCTTGTTCCTTCAACTCTTATTTTGTACGCGACCTTGCCGGTTATTATGTTGTTAGACTCTCAATGAGTCTCCTTTTTATCTAACCATGGGCTATTAGTGTATTCTTCGGAATCCTGTTGCACATCGTTTATTTTTGACTATGATTGTAGAAACATACACCCTGTATGCAAGCACTTTCAACGCAGCATACGACACTTGCAAGAGGAACTCTTGCACAATTTTCCACGGTCTCCGGCCACTCTCAAGTGTGGGGGAAACCTTTACCCACTCCACGTCTAATCAGGGGAGTACTAGTTCGATATATATTTAGCAGATGCTTTACAATTTATGTACAATATTTTCAGGAATCGAAAAGGTCCTCTGTTTATTTCCTATTGGGTTTCGCATTGACAAATGAGGACATTGTCCTACTCAAGTGTGGGGGAAGTGACCTTTTCTTTTTGATGCACTTCGCAAGCTCCCTATACATACTTATTGCTGCCATAAAGTAGTTCCATTTGTAGTAAGCAAGTCTTTCCATGAACGCTTCGAACTTTCCACCTAATTTTTTTTCAAAAATACTCTCTTGAGGAGCAATTAATTGCGGTGCTTCCATAAATCCCTTTCTTGGTGAATTTTAATTGCTTAGGGGTCCTTTCTAATCTTCTCATCTAGGGATTGCTAAGGGGTGTTTCCTCGTGGAATTTTTACAAGGACTTGAGAGGCACCATCGGTAACCAATAAAATGAGTTAGTGCTCTGTAAAGCAAGGCAAAATGCCAAAATTATTTCTTCTCATCTCTTGTTGCAAAAAAAGTCAAATGCAAATCTCTATTTTTCCTTTTGTTTTTCCTCAATGCCCATTCTTGAGAGAAGTTGGCCATGGTAAAAGTTTTCCAAGTCCAAAGATCTTTAAGCACTTGGAAACACTCTAGATCATACCCCGAAGCTCTATATTTTTATTTACCCTAAGCACACCCATGTCACCATGAGAAGGTTGGTTGCACTCCTCTTGAGATTTTCCACAATTTTGCTCACCAAAGTTCAAGAATTCATTTAAATACTTGTTTGTTGTAAATGTTCCTTCTTGCTATGGGCTCCTAGCAAATTTTGCTTGAGGACAAGCAATTAGATAAGTGTGGGGGGGAGTTGATAAGTGGTGAAATAATGCTATTTTGAGAGCTTCATTTACTTCTATTCTATTGGATGCATAACTTGTTTCACCACTTAATAGAGTGTTTTAGTGATTTATAGTTAACTAATAGAGTTATATCTCTTGATAGGTAAAAGCTGTTTTGAACATACTTTTGAGCTTCTTTGAGTTAGTAGCATGCATCAACGGATCCCTCATCCTTCAAGCTTTCCAATGCCGCAAACGGGGAGCAATTCCGAGCCACAATGAAGATTCTAGGACTAGAGGAAGTTAGAGCCAATTTCTGGAGCAGATCCGACCCACAGGTCCGACCCACTCTGGGTCGGACAACCTGTTCTCCCAGACACCCATGTTACTGGAATCGTCCGACCCATAAGCCTGGGTCGGATATGGGTCGGACATACTTAATTTTTCTCACGTGCTGTCTTCTTCGGAGGCCGTCCGACCCACGGGTCCGACCCAGTCTGGGTCGGACGGACTGAAAATCTGCCAGTCTATCTGTTTTTTAAAAGCTAATCTGGGGGCTCTTATCTCGTTATCAGATACTCGCGACTTCAACCCTAAACAGACGAGAGAGAAGAGAGGCGAAAAAGAAAATAGAAGAGAAAAGAAGAGGAGAAGAGAAGAGAAGAAAGGAGGAAGAAGAAAGTGAAGATCTCTACCTCCATTGAAGCTTGAAGCTCCTCTAATGGCTAATTCTTCCTTTCTTTGCTCTTTCCTCTAAACTGATCCCTTATTGCATTTATGGTGGTTTCATTCAATATTTGAGCTTAAGTTTGGAACTAGACCTAGAAGGAAGTAAACCCTAACTTTTGCTTTCTTGATTCTGGAAGTGAATGCTTGGGGCTATTGTTTAAGAGTGCTTGCTTAATGCTACTTGATGACTTGAACCTCCTTTAATTAAGGGGTTTGATTATTTAGGTGTGAATTGGATTCCCCATGATTTGGGGATTCATGAGCTAAACTCTAATAGACACTGAGATGATGAGTTATGGTTTCGAAGTTCTTTGAGTGAGTTGGGTGATTCCCACTATCCTAGGGTACTTCCCCCCATCCATTTCATACACAAACACTTTACTGTTTTTGTTGCATTTCAATTAACAAACAACCAAGCTTGCCTGCTGGCTAAACCCCCATTTTACTACTTATTCGCACTAAACTATATTACCGAAGCTCGGGATTTAGAAACCAATTCCTTGTGGATACGACACTTGTTTTACTGCAACGAATTGGGTGCACTTGCCCATTTTAGCTAGGTTTAATTACTATGTATGTATTTTGCCCAACATCCCTCTCCAACATCTCTCTGCCGCTTCTGAGTACGCGGAGCCGCCTTCTTAATCCATGCCGCTCCATCATAGTCAAATCTCATCCTCTTCATGGTGCCCATGTCAATGGGTGACCTGGAAGTGGAACGACCCTCCTCAGCAAGATCATCCACTCCCTGAGGCCCTGAGGAAGTGCAGATCATAACAGGGAATCCAAGCCTGGTGACGGTCCTTGTGCTCGATGATGTGTAGCGCAGATGCTGCTGTAAAAGCTGGGGTAGATATAGAAGTGTAGAAGCGCCAGCAAAAGAAGAGTTCACGACCGCCTGGAGAAGATAGCAGTCGGTCTGGTTGAGGTCAGAAGTGTGTCGTGGCGCGACATTGGCCACCAGAAGCGTGAACAGGACTCGCTCGCGAGGGTCATGTAGAAGATCAGCTGGGATGACCTGCTTAGACTGGTCATCCATTCTTCATCTGCGCGGTGCCTAAAGTAAAAGCTCACTGTAATGTCGGTCCGCGGCATTCTGAAACTCATTATGAAGTTGCACCAGATCATCATCCTCATTTATAGGAGGAGCAGGGTAAGGGATCCCTAGGTAAGTCGCAATGTCCTCTACTCGAATAATGATGTCCCTCCCTTGGACCGTGGAGCGGACGGTGCCTTCTTGGATACGGGAATTCGCATAGAAAACCCGTACCTCACGTGGGTAGAATACTCCACCCATGTCTAGTAGCTTCACCCATCCATGCGCCTCCAAAAGCTCGGGTAACCCAGCTGGCGCTGTAACTCCGGTGCGACCGATCAATCAAGTTCAATTTCGCACTCCAGATTGAACCAGTCCGCTGCTTCTTGCGATATAAAACCTGGTGGGGGTGCCTGACTGGAACTAGTAGCAGTGCTTTTACTCTTCTTTGAACGTCCAGTTAATTTTCTCAACATCCTGCTTAATACATATTAGCAACAAAGAAAGCAGGTAGAAAAATAGTAGGGAAAATTACATCGCCCACCCATGACGTTTAGCGAAATTACACAGCCCACCCACGAGGTTTCAAAAATTACATTGCCCACCCATGTGGTTCCCACAATTTTACATCCAGCAACTTTTCTAATATTTGATCAACTTAAAAGATGGTTAAATGATATCCAAATTTGATGAAACTTTACATGGACGATATTAAAGTGTTATATTTGGTTAAAACGTGAAATTCAACGTTTTTTAAGCTCATATATGATCCGTGGGACCCGATGAACGTGTCTCATGTTTCATTGGGTCCCATAGGTCATATATGACCTTAAAAAACTTTGGATTTGGCATTGAACAAAAATATAACACCTTAGCATCGTCCATGTAAAGTTTCATCAAATTTGGATATCATTTAACCATCTTTTAAGTTGATCAAATATTAGAAAAGTTGCTGGATGTAAAATTGTGGAAACCACATGGGTGGGCAATGTAATTTTTGAAACCTCGTGGGTGGGCTGTGTAATTTCGCCAAATGTCATGGGTGAGCGATGTAATTTTCCCAAAATAGTATGAAATTCAAACATAAAATATATAAATACCCACCAATTCTACCGAAATTTCGACAGAATTTCCCCTAAAAATATTCAACTCTCCACAACAAAATTCAATCAATAAACAAGTCAATACAATACCGTTATCGAACTAATCCACTCACAACATTGTACAATCATAAAACCAATAAGTTATAACCACAAGCATTATAGAACCGAAAAATGCAAATATATCAATATTATTTTCGTAACTATTGAAATACCCCAAACCTTAATATATTAATGAACTATCTAATTAGGATATACTAAGGCTAGAACGTGCCTTAGAAACATTAGAAGAAAATGTTAAAACAACAATTTACACTAAACATGCTTTAGGAACAATTAGAGAAAAAGGTGTTTCAAAGAGCACAAATAAATTAGGG
This sequence comes from Limonium bicolor, assembly GCA_023374045.1. Classification (NCBI taxonomy): domain Eukaryota; kingdom Viridiplantae; phylum Streptophyta; class Magnoliopsida; order Caryophyllales; family Plumbaginaceae; genus Limonium; species Limonium bicolor. The sequence goes on from CM041778.1 coordinate 55,502,121, forward strand.
AACTACCAATAAGTTCCCAATAGATTTCAAATGTGAAATACCTCTAGATTAGTAATACGCATTAAGTGGAATTAGCGTTTAAACCAAAATGCACCTTAGAGCACAAAAATGTGCTTTAAGGGAAAATGTGTTTTAAGAAACCATAGAGATTTCATGACCTCAATAAGAATCCAAAGTGAATTCATAAGTCTTATAATCAAGCTAAGAACATTATGAAACCATTACAAAAGAAAACCAAGCTCAGAAACAACTCAAGACACAAATATGCCATAAAAACCCCTTAAAGCATATTTTGGATATATTGTCTTATGAATGAGTCTTGGATGGTTTTAAAGGCTTGATTATATGTGAATGTACTAAAATAAAATTATAAAATTATTTGCAAAGCAAACCAAACTCTAAAAAGAGTTAAGACACAAAAAGGAGCCCGAAAACTCCTTAAAACGTTTTTTGCGAAGTGTCTTCGAAATTGGTTTTGAGTGGCTAGTTGGCCTTGTATACATACTAAAATACATGTATACTACCTAATATCATATTAGAAATTTAATTTGAAGATTTTACCAAAAATTTTACAAATATAATATTTAATGTGAATAGTAACCTCAAATAGTGCCCATTAGTCAAATATTGACCAAGAATGGTCAATGGTCAAAAATTGACCATCCTTGGCTATTGATGTCGGCAAGGACAAAGGAGAAGGCCAGATTCTCAATCAACTTACGTAAAGCAAAGTGATGAAGTGTTAGATTACTATTGAAATGATTACTTTACATATAATAACATAACTTTATATTACTTAACTCTTAATCAAACTACTTTCTCTTCTTCTTCTTTGCTTTCCACGAATCTCTTTCATTATCTCCTGTCCCAAACCATGAGTCTTCAACATTAGAAGCTCCCTCCTTTCCCTACATTGGTTTTCCATTGTTTTGCCATTTAGGAGCTTTAAGAACACCTTATCTTGTAGAAATCATAACTCTCATATTAAGTCCAAATAACAAGCTTGATAGCTCGTTGGAATCATCTTTCGAAGAGCTTTACAACCATAGCTCATGAGCCCCCAGTTTCTCAGGAAAAACCATGAAGAAGTGCCTTTGATTCTCGAGGTAAAACATTGCCTTCTTTGATTTTCATCAAGGCCGAGTGCCTAGGTTTACTAACCCTTCTTATTCTTCATCTTATTATATGATTTTGGAGCCAATTACTCTAGCAAATTGCTGTCAAAATTCCTAAGGAAAACAAGCTTAATATTAAGCTAAAGGTTAATATACAAGGTAAATCCTACAACTACCTATTTCAAGGTTCTAATTGTTGATCTATATATGATCTAACATGTTATTTATTTTGTTTAGGATTACCGAAATTATTGATGTGTTAGATTCATTTTTAACACATTAAATGTTAATATTTTGTAAATCTAAAATTAGATTTATACTCCTTATGATATAAGCTTCAATATGAACTATCATAATATACAAGAAAAATTCATATACTATGAATTTCTATGTGGCCAAAAATTAGGAGGTTATATATGAGTTAGAAAAATTATCTAACTAAGTTAAATTGAAGGAATTAGTATAATTAAGAGTAATATGTAAAATTTGAGAAGTTTTGGTTACATAATATCAAGGCCGAAAATATATATGAGTTAATATGTATTTTTGAGAGTTTAAGTGATGAGAAAATAATTGTAGAATTAAGTTTACAATTTATAAAGAGTTTATAAGTGTTATAAGGAATTTATAAGGTTTTTGGTATATTAAAGGATAATAAAAGATGGTATTTATATTTATAACATTAGATAATTAAATTTGGTGGTTTAGAGATGTTTAAAATGATTTTTGATGTTCAAAAACTGTAGGAAAATTAATTACGAAAATTAGAAATTAGTTGGAGTTAAATTGGTTAATAAATGAGTTAGGATAAAAGAAAAGACCACAAGGGTAAAATGGTAATTTCCCTGGTCAACCATGGTCAAACGTGGTCAAACTTGGTCAATGACAGTTTATAAAATGTTTAGAGGAGCTAGAATAAAATTTGTAGTAAAAGATTAGATATTAAAAGGATAAAGGAATAAAAAGTTAAATTAAATTAACTTTAGGGTTAATATTGTAAATAATGGAAAGTTAGGGGTTTGACCATAAAAGACTGGTCAAACTTGGGTATATTTTGTTAACTGGCCAAAAGTATAAAAGAAATTAATTAAGTAAGACTTTGGAAGGAATTAGAAATAAAAAATAACAAGTTTAGAACTTATTATGAGTAAAATAGAGATTAAGAGAAAACTATGGGTAAGTAATGTAAATAACACATTTTTATGTGTTTAGAAGGTTAAGGAAATTAAATAAAGAAATTTAGAAACAAGTTGTAAAAGAAACAGAGTTAAGACAGGGGTTAAACGAGACCCGTATATAACTTAAGGTATACGAGGGGTATACCCTAATTTAATAAGTATAGGAGAAATCAATACTTAAAGTATTTTTAATGAAAATACAAGTTATATTGGAAAAAAGAAATAAATACGTATGATATGGAGTATACGAAATTTTTTGGTGTACATGAATAGTACTCGTATACGTGAATAGTATACGTATACATGAATAGTAAATACGTATACATGAATAGTAAATACATATACATGAATAGTAAAGATGTATACGTGAACAGTAAAATACGAGACGTATATGTGAATAGTGAAATACGGCGAATAGTAAAATACGAGGCCGTATAAATGAATAGTAGAATACGAGACCGTATAAATGAATAGTGAAATATGGATGAATAGTGAAAAATACGAAAACCTAATACAAGGTCCGTATAAGTCTAAAGTTGCTAACTGTGCAACTAAATAACTGCTAACGACGTTAGTATGTTAATGAATTAGAATTGAGTTTAAAAACGCTCCTAAATGAACAAACCGTTTAACGGTAATATTATACACGGGCTAACCTAGAAAGAGGTTAAGTTGAAAAGAGAACCAAATTAGTTCTAAGACACAGGATACTAATACTAGTTCTGGTTACAGATCTAGATAAGTCAGAGGCGTTTGGCGGATTAGGCGAACGAGGGATTAAGAGCTAGCCAGTCTCCGGTGTACGGTATGGGATTCTTGTAGCTTGTTTGCTAACGAAGTCTACCTCGGTTTGTGTGCTATGTGTTATTGTGATACGACCAAGCAAGATTAAGCATGAAACCGATTTACTATATTGTTATTGTGTGTCCATTGCACACTAACACGAATTGATTCAGAGCTTGTTCATTAACTATGTTTAGTAACAATTGTATAAGGTTATAAATACTCCCTGTTGTTAGTTGGTTAATACCGAGAGAGGTTTAACTAACAAATGTCAATGAGACTTCAGCTAACTGGAACTTGGGAGGAGAGGAATCCGGGACTGACTCCGGTCATGCATGTTTAGGTTAGGAGGTCGGCATCTGTATCAGATCTGTCTTCCGCATATGGCTCGTCTACGACTTGTCGCCTAGGGTCGACAAACAGACCCGACCAGCTCGAGTGAACAGTTCGAGGTGGGAGGCAAATTCAGGAGGCGCGGGAGGGTCAAGCCTACCCCTCATAACTTAAGAATTAATGTTTATTAACCCAATGGAGCTAATAACTCATTGGCTACGGTTACTTTGACCCGACAAAATAAACATATCAGTTAGAGAACAACCAGTTCTTTTAGGAGAATGGTTGACACTTATAAGGTATGGTCAAAACACGAGAACTAAACAATTCTCAGGCCTCAGGAGTTAGAAATCTAACTTACTCATTAATGGGCGTCCATTACGACGTTCGATTTATTTGAGTGTGAATGTCACATAAATGTGTTATTGTTATCGTACCTCTTATTATTTTTTGTATGAATAAACAATTGCATGTATACGACAAAGTAGTCGTGTGTAACCCTGCTAGCTTGTGGGCTGCACGTTTTCTGTACCAGCAATATACTGAGCCCCTTGGGGCCTGTGATTTAAACTTTGCAGGTAGGTACCAGACAAGGACTCAACCTGAGAGTAGGAGCGGGTAGAGTACTTCGGGTTGCTTTTACATTTGTTCACGAGTTGTGCATGTACACTTGTTCAGTATATTGATGAGATGTTAGTATGATGTATTAGGATATGAGATACGCGGTATAAGTTGTGGTTTATGGATTGTATGTATAGATGCTCGAGTAATTATCCGGTTAGTCAGACCGTGACTTGTAAGAGAATAGGCCTAGTTAGTCACGTGGGTGACTAACGGCGGTAACACCAATTTAGTAGAACTTTTCCGCTGCGTTGTTAATGAATGAGATGGACTTAGGGCGATGATCATTGTATTTGGAGTTGGGGTGTTACAAAAAGTGGTATCAGAGCGTAGTTACGCTCTGATGACTGGAAATTACGGAGCTTAGGAATTACCGAGTTAGGAATAGTAGACTTTGGGATAAGGGTTGAGTATTAGTGCGAGAGGTGCGTTAGTTAGGATTCTCCGATGTATATCGGATATCTATAATACCTGACCCGCCCTCGCGCCCCTGGTTCTAAGATACCAGAAATGAACGCCAGGGAGATGACAAGCTTTCTCTTACTCGGGAAAACCCGATCTGGCAATTACTTAGCATTATGCAATACGAGAAGCACCTCGTTATGCAATAGTCTTTCAAGACTTGAAGGTCCTAATTGGAGCGCAACGTTGAATCAGGCGCTACCCATGGAATCCTACCAATGAGAGAATAATATTACCGGCAACTTGGGTCGACATGCTACGCAGTCGATATAACCCCGCCATACCAGTAAGAAGGAAAGCACTACGAGTGCAATGGGGGACAAGAGAAGCGACAGAAACACCGGACAACAGTCCAAAGAAGCAAACAACGGGATAATACCGCGCAAGAGCATAGGGACTACCTAAAAGTCAATTATGCAGTGGATAACTCCGAACCTACACAAAAAAAAGGGGTTGCAAAGACCTAACTGCAATAGCCCAGACGACTACGAATGCATATGCAAGTCATACTCCAAGATAGGACTATGACGTAGTGCCTAAGCAGAGTCAATACTCGATAACCTCGACGAAGGTGTGGAAATGAGAGTGAGAACCAAGGCGAAAGCGAAAGAAAAAGGGTCCCCTCAGAAAGAGGAATACCCTGATAAGTAACAACACTAACAAAAGCAGTCAGGAAGCTGCACAGATAATCAATTAACCAAAGCCAAAAGGGCAAAGAAGGAGTCCCATGGACTACCACCTACATGGAGTTTAGGAGAATGTACCATTACTGACGTACACAGTACCGATAGCCCATCTTGCATGGCGCACTTGCCTTGGCAAGTGCTGCCGCAATGAAGCTATACGGGAAGCCGTGAAGACCAAATGGTAAAAACCACGGATATAATACATATTAACGCGGATTACAAATCCTTAAGACTGAAGAGCGAAACATGGGAGGGCCTGACGGCCTGACCATGACAACTAAATCAATACACCAGTCAGCAGGGAGCTGGACTTGGTCAGGAAACTAAACGACGTGAGCATCAACAACAGACAACCGACACTACAGGTAAGAACATCAACCCAAAACCAAGCCTAACCTTGAATGGAAGAACCGAAAGATTACTCAACAATGTGAGAGGACCAGATGTAGTAATAACCTACAAGAAAGGTATTACGACATACAATGAAGAGAGAGGACATAACAACTTTCAATAAAAACGGGATGAACTCCAAGAATAATACCATTAACAGCACTCTTCATTGAAGATATTGATAAAACCCAGAAACAGAATCAGAGAAAACAAATTTAAGCAATGACCTACCTAGGATCAAAGACGTGCAATCACAAAAGAGAGAACCTCAAAAGGACTACACCATAGAGTTGGTATAGTTGAGCAAAAAAGGACCCACAACGATGGTTAGTATTGCTTGCCTAACTCATTAACACCCAAGTATGATTAGTCATTAACGGGTGCGTAGTCAACGAAAGTTGAACAAAGTATTGACATGGCAGCACATGATAGCAAGGTAAATATCCGACTTAGACACCTGAAGGCAGAGGCCTAATGAAAACTAATCCTTAATTGCTAAAAGACGCAAGTCTATGAGAGCGAAGGTATTGTCACAGACACTGATTAACATCGGATTACCTAAGCGAACTTCCACAGCAGGAAGCGAGATACAACAACTTATTGTTAAACCCAATAGTACATCCAATGATGTGACCTAACATTGACAGAGTTCAGAGAACAAGAGAATTACGTGGATAACCTACAGATGATTAAGAATACAACAGTGAACCGAACACCGGCTATCACTTGAGACTAATCAAGCATTAAGGGCCTACGAGCCAAGGATGTTAAATACATCAGAGCTCGAGGCACAGGGAAGCATAAAAGGCTTATCTAGGCCATGAATGAACTACAACTCGTACATACGAGTGGTTATAGAAAACCTATACTAAATTGAGGAAGAATTGCCAGGAAAGGGCACCAATGAGAATGTTGAGATAGTGCTATTGACAGGGGTGTGAGAATGAACCATTCCTTTTAGGGTGGGGATACCTCTCCTTGTTGTGAGGCCATGAGTGGGAATAAACCCCTCAAAAAGGGCTTTCACTTCTTAGAGATTGAATACTCTCTATTGGAGAATGGGAACCGTAGACCTTGAAATTACCTTAGAACATTCCAGTTACACATAAATAATATGGAAGGCTGCAGAGACAGACCTGTATCCAACACCCAGGATTTAAGAATCAGCAATCGTCAGAGATAAACATTGTGAGTGCGCAGTATGGCACGTCGACCAACGCTCAAAAGAGCTTGTGATTCAACGGATGACTTCTTCAGTAACCGGTTAATTACATGGTAAATAACATCATAAAGGATGAAAGAATGTGAGAGAAATTAGCCTACTTGGGAACCTGAGATTGAAGCAGAACACCTTCATATTAAGAGATAACCATTTTACAACACGATACGGCAACCGCCAAACACCGAAATTAGAACTCCTAGTGTGTTTACACCATGAAAGGGATTGAAAATAAGACAAGACGTTGAAGTGAAGTCAACAATTGAAGAATTGTGCCATCAATGGGCAATATGAGAAAGCTAAAGCTACTTCGATAGTGGAGGCCATGAGAATAATACCTATCAGGTAGATTAAGTTACGTGCACAGCAAAGCAACCACTATATATAAGCCATCAAATATTGACACGAAAGCAATCAGATTTATGAATTAAAAACCGATGTAAGTAAGGTGATGAAATGGGAGACAGACTGGCTGCAGTAACGCCAGTAGCCTGGACCATGTGATGAAAGATTTCACAGGAAGCACTGTCCATTCCGTGAGGAACTGGAAGTGCATTCCTAGTGGATCGACATGAGAAATAAGATAAGAGGCTCTAAGGAAAGAGACCTCAAATTACTAAGGGATCGAGTCCGTACTAAATACAGAAGGTATAATGTAGTTATGAACCCAGTAGATGGATATTCCTTGATTAAGTTCAAGAAGAACGACATGTGCGTTATCATGGATTGATGAAAGAGGAGATCACAATAGAATACTTCACAAATAGCTGTAACTAAGCGTGTGACGAACACTACGAGTATACTTAAACGAGATGTGGGACGACCGCACTCCAAAGGAGCTTGTCGGGCCTGATGGACTTATTATAAGTTAGTCGGGTAAGTAGCAATGTATCAGTAAGGTACCCCATATATGTAAACGAGTAGTGTAAGGAAACACGAGAAGTAGTCGACTCCGTACGACAGTCAGAGATGCAAACTCACACCAAAACAATTTACCGTGAACAATTGAGGAGGAAGAACTCAGTTAAACCAATGAGATTAAAAGAGTCAGAGAACTCATTCCAGGAGGAAACAATTAAGATTATGAAGTGCGAGAAGCACTAATTAGTAAGTATGAACATTTATATGTTCAAGATTTTGAGGAAACTGTGAAGAGCAATAAGCACTGAACAGTAGCCAGACAATACAGAAATCTCAGACTGAGGGTCAGTTAGTAGGAAACAATTCAGACGCGAAAGGCGTAATAACAGCATGAACATCAGATCTCCAGAGAACTGGATAGACAAGCTATAACTCATAGACCGTGTATAGATAAAGATACCACGCGTCCATTAAGAGACCTTTATTCCTAAATTATAAGGATACAAAGGAGCTGTAAAACATATTGAAGAGGATAGGAAGGGCAAACTAAGCCCCAAGATTATCAGAGTCGCGCAGCAGAAGCTAGTGGACCGTATTTTAAAGGTTTGATATACCTAACAAAAGAGAAAAGGAAGGATGTGTCTCACATCTTCCAGTCGAATAAAATATACGACTTATCTACCAAATACTTTGGAGCCTTAGAGACTACACTGGAACACAGTTGTAAGATTGGTATGAACACCAATAAGAATCCTTGATACAGAGACTAAGCCATTACCATGGTGAAGACCCTCTGACCCAATCGTAATGTGAGATAGACTACATGGAGCCTAGAATGCTCCATGACACTAAACATCTTGAACCTATGTTCAAGGATGATATAATGTTGATTACGTGGGCGTAATCCATTTTAAGGGGGGTAGAGCGACAATCGCTTAGCCTATATTTCACGTATTGAGTACGTAACCTACAGTGTGCATAGCACAATACAATTAGTTGTGATGTTTGATACGTATGTTATATAAACACATGTATTCATTCTTATGTGGTTGTGGTTATTACGCACAATTAATGCGAATACCAGATGTATTAGAGGACGACCTCGTTAACTTCGGTGCGAGAATTCAGGAAAAGAGGAGTAGAAACTCCAGGGGAATTAAAATCCCTATGATATGTATTGATATGAGACCAAATATGGTAATGTTATGAGGTATGAATCGGTATGAGACCGATGTAGAACCTGGTAGGAATTAAATTCTCTAAGTAATTGCTGAGAGGTGAATTAAGAATGACTGATGGACTGAGTTCCATAATTTGGAGATGTATTGATTTATGATTATGACTAGAAGGACTAAAAGATATAAAATGCTACATGAATAATTATTTGGTTGTTTGAAGTTGACGTGGGAGGTAGAACTTGATCTTGGCCAGATCAAGGAAAACTGAACACAAATTGGGGTGAAAGGATAGTTCAACACTGATGCTGATCACATCAGGGTCGGATGATTCCTGAAACTCCCTACAAGTGGTCACAATTAACCACGTTAAGAGTAGATGCAGTAGCATAAAGTGGAATTGGAGTTGACATGTATTTTCTGTATTACTCGCTCATGAACTCGAGGACATGAAAACCTTTGTCTTCGGACCGGTTACATGAGGAGTATGCACAAAGAATATACAAAGAGTATTTGATTACTAAAACATACAAAAGATATGTTGTGGTAAGTGTGGTAAATATATATATATGGCAGACCTTATGAGTCAGAATGCCTATACAGATATTGAGTGATCTATATGATCTTTTAGTGTGAAGTTACCTTGTGTTCTAAGAGATATAGATACATAGGAACTTTGGGGACAAAGTTCTTTTAAGGGGGGTAGATTGAAATACCCCAAACCTTAATATATTAATGAACTATCTAATTAGGATATACTAAGGCTAGAACGTGCCTTAGAAACATTAGAAGAAGTGTTAAACAACAATTTACACCAAAACATGCTTTAGGAACAATTAAAGAAAAAGGTGTTTTAAAGAGCACAAATAAATTAGGGAACTACCAATAAGTTCCCAAGAGATTTCAAATGTGAAATACCTCTAAGATTAGTAATACGCATTAAGCGGAATTAGCGTTTAAACCGAAAACGCACCTTAGAGCACAAAAATGTGCTTTAAGGGAAAATGTGTTTTAAGAAACCATAGAGATTTCATGACCTCAATAAGGATCCAAAGTGAATTCATAAGTCTTATAATCAAGCTAAGAACATTATGAAACCATTACCAAAGAAAACCAAGCTCAGAAACAACTCAAGACAAAAATATGCCATAAAAACCCCTTAAAGCATATTTTGGATATATTGTCTTATGAATGAGTCTTGGATGGTTTTAAAGGCTTTATTATATGTGAATGTACTAAAATAAAATTATAAAATTATTTGCAAAGCAAACCAAACTCTAAAAAGAGTTAAGACACAAAAAGGAGCCCGAAAACTCCTTAAAACGTATTTTTGTGAAGTGTCTTCGAAATTGGTTTTGAGTGGCTAGTTGGCCTTGTATACATACTAAAATACATGTATACTACCTAATATCATATTAGGAATTTAATTTGAAGATTTTACCAAAACTTTTACAAATATAATATTTAATGTGAATAGTAACCTCAAATAGTGCCCATTTAGTCAAATATTGACCAAGAATGGTCAATGGTCAAAAATTGACCATCCTTGGCTATTGATGTCGACAAGGACAAAGGAGAAGGCCAGCTGCTCAATCAACTTACGTAAAGCAAAGTGATGAAGTGTTAGATTACTATTGAAATAATTACTTTACAAAATAATAACATAACTTTATTTACTTAACATATCTTAATAACTACTTTTCTCTTCTTCTTCTTTCTTTCCACGAATCTCTTTCATTATCTACTGTCCCAAACCGTGAGTCTTCAACATTAGAAGCTCCCTCCTTTCTCCTACATTGGTTTTCCTTCATTGTTGCCATTTAGGAGCTTTAAGAACAGCTTATCTTGTAGAAATCATAACTTTCACATATTAAGTCCAAATAACAAGCTTGATAGCTCGTTGGAATCCTCTTTCTAAGAGCTTTACAACCATAGCTCATGAGCCACCCAGATTCTCAGGAAAAACCACGAAGAAGTGCCTTTGATTCTCGAGGTAAAACATTACCTTCTTGGAAACTCTTCCTTCTTTGATTTTCATCAAGGCCTAGTGCCTAGGGTTACTAACCCTTCTTATTCTTCATCTTATTATATGATTTTGGAGCCAATTACTCTAGCAAATTGCGGTCAAATTCTAAGGAAAACAAGCTTAATATTAAGCTAAAGGTTAATATACAAGGTAAATCCTACAACTACCTATTTCAAGGTTCTAATTGTTGATCTATATATGATCTAACATGTTTTTATTTTGTTTAGGATTACCGAAATTATTGATGTGTTAGATTCAATTTTTAACACATTAAATGTTAATATTTTGTAAATCTAAAATTAGATTTATACTTTATGATATAAGCTTCAATATAAGCTATCATAATATACAAGAAAAATTCATATACTATAATTATATATGGCCGAAAATTAGGAGGTTATATATGAGTTAGAAAAATTATCTAACTAAGTTAAATTGAAGGAATTAGTATAATTAAGAGTAATATGTAAAATTTGAGAAGTTTTGGTACATAATATCAAGGCCGAAAATATATATGAGTAATATGTATTTTTGAGAGTTTAAGTGATGAGAAAATAATTGTAGAATTAAGTTTACAATTTATAAAGAGTTTATAAGTGTTATAAGGAATTTATAAGGTTTTTGGTATATTTAAGGTAATAAAAGATGGTATTTATATTATAACATTAGATAATTAAATTTGGTGGTTTAGAGATGTTTAAAATGATTTTTGATGTTCAAAAATCTGTAGGAAAATAATTACGAAAATAGAAATTATTGGAGTTAAATTGGTTAATAAATGAGTTAGGATAAAAGAAAAGACCACAGGGTAAAATGGTAATTTCCCTGGTCAAACATGGTCAAACGTGGTCAATGACAGTTTATAAAATGTTTAGAGGAGCTAGAATAAAATTTGTAGCAAAAGATTAGATATTAAAAGGATAAATGAATAAAAAGTTAAGTTAAATTAACTTTAGGGTTAATATTGTAAATAATGGAAAGTTAGGGGGTTTGACCATAAAAGACTGGTCAAACTTGGGTATATTTTGGTAACTGACCAAAAGTATAAAAGAAATTAATTAAGTAAGACTTTGGAAGGAATTAGAAATAAAAATAACAAGTTTAGAACTTATTATGAGTAAAATAAAGATTAAGAGAAAAGTATGGGTAAGTAATGTAAATAACACATTTTTATGTGTTTAGAAGGTTAAGGAAATTAAATAAAGAATTTAGAAACAAGTTGTAAAAGAAACAGAGTTAAGACAGGGTTAAACGAGACCCGTATAAACTTAAGGTATACGAGGGGTATACCCGTAATTTAATAAGTATAGGAGAAATCAATACTTAAAGTATTTTTAATGATAATACAAGTTATATTGGAAAAAGAAATAAATACGTATGATACGGAGTATGCGAAATTTTTTGGTGTACATGAATAGTACTCGTATACGTGAATAGTATACGTATACATTAGTAGTAAATACATATACATGAATAGTATAGACGTATATGTGAACAGTAAAATACGAGACGTATACGTGAATAGTGAAATACGGCGAATAGTAAAATACGAGGCCGTATAAATGAATAGTAGAATACGAGACCGTATAAATGAATAGTGAAATACGGATGAATAGTGAAAAATACGAAAACCTAATACAAGGTCCGTATAAGTCTAAAGTTGCTAATTGTGCAACTAAATAACTGCTAACGACGCTAGTATGTTAATGAATTAGAATTGAGTTTAAAAACGCTCCTAAATGAACAAACCGTTTAACGGTATATTATTATACCCGGGTTAACCTAGAAAGAGGTTCAAGTTGAAAAGAGAACCAAATTAGTTCTAAGACACAGGATACTAATACTAGTTCTGGTTACAGATCTAGATAAGTCAGAGGCGTTCGGCGGATTAGGCGAACGAGGGATTAAGAGCTAGCCAGTCTCCGGTGTACGGTATGAGATTCTTGTAGCTTGTTTGCTAACGAGGTCTACCTCGGTTTGTGTGCTATGTGTTATTGTGATACGACCAAGCAAGATTAAGCATGAAACCGATTTACTATATTGTTATTGTGTGTCCATTGCACACTAACACGAATTGATTCAGAGCTTGTTCATTAACTAAGTTTAGTAACAATTGTATAAGGTTATAAATACTCTCTGTTGTTAGTTGGTTAATACCGAGAGAGGTTTAACTAACAAATTGTCAATGAGACTTCAGCTAACTGGAACTTGGGAGGAGAGGAATCCGGGACTGACTCCGGTCATGCATGTTTAGGTTAGGAGGTCGGCATCTGTATCAGATCTGTCTTCCGCATATGGCTCGTCTACGACTTGTCGCCTAGGGTCGACAAACAGACCGACCAGCTCGAGTGAACAGTTCGAGGTGGGAGGCAAATTCAGGAAGCGCGGGAGGGTCAAGCCTACACCCCTCATAACTTAAGAATTAATGCTTATTAACCCAATGGAGCTAATAACTCATTGGCTAGGGTTACTTTGACCCGACAAAAATAAACATATCAGTTAGAGAACAACCAGTTCTTTTAGGAGAATGGTTGACACTTATAAGGTATGGTCAAACACGAGAACTAAACAATTCTCAGGCCTCAGGAGTTAGAAATCTAACTTACTCGTTAATGGGCGTCCATTACGACGTTCGATTTATTTGAGCTGTGAATGTTTCACATAAATGTGTTGTTTGTTATCGTACTTCTTATTATTATTTGTATGAATAAACAATTGCATGTATACGACAAAGTAGTCATGTGTAACCCTGCTAGCTTGTGGGCTGCACGTTTTCTGTACCAGCAATATGTTGAGCCCCTTGGGGCCTGTGATTTAAACTTTGCAGGTAGGTACCAGACGAGGACTCAACCTGAGAGTAGGAGCGGGTAGAGTACTTCGGGTTGCTTTTACATTTCTTACACGAGTTGTGCATGTACACTCGTTCAGTATATTGATGAGATGTTAGTATGATGTATTAGGATATGAGATACTCGGTATAAGTTGTGGTTTATGGATTGTATTGTATAGATGCTTGAGTAATTATCCGGTTAGTTAGACCGTGACTTGTAAGAGAATAGGCCTAGTTAGTCACGTGGGTGACTAACGGCGGTAACACCAATTTAGTAGAACTTTTCCGCTGCGTTGTTAATGAATGAGATGGACTTAGGGCGATGATCATTGTACTTGGAGTTGGGGTGTTACAATTACACCTTAATTTTGAATTCAATCAAAAACACCAAAATTAAGTGTAAAAAGTGCAGAATTTACCTTGTGGGAGTATAGGATGATTGTTGAAGAAGAAATCGATGACAAAAACGCAAGAACGAGCTCAAAATTTGCGAAATCGCCAACCTAGGGTTCGAACATTCAGATGCAGATTTCTCCTTGTGTGGTTGATGGTTTGTGGATTTGTTGCTATAGAAATGTAGATAATTGAAAAACGAAGATTTCGGTACCAACCTTGCTTGATTTGGTGGAGAAATGAAGAATTTAGAAGCAAAAGAAGAAGGGGGGCGATTTGGGGGCTGTTCGTCGGTCGGCTTGAGTATATTTGGTTTGTACAGATTAAACTGATTCGGACAGTTTAAAGCTGGACGACGCGGTCCATCCGATCCGAACCGGCTGGTTCGGACAGGCCAAATTTATTTTTTTATTTTTTTGTTTTTTAAAATTCTAACTTATGAAAATAAGATAGAATAAATTCTTAAAAATTAAAAATACAATAAAATTAAAATATTTAAATTAAAAATAATATTAAAAATACCTCTAGATACTGGGTTGCCTCCCAGTTAGCTGCTCTTTTTTAACGTCCTTAGCTAGACGCCCATAATTTCATTCTGTTTGTGAGGAGTTGTGGGTTGGGGTCCCACAACGTCCTATAGTCAAGCTGCGTAGCTGCTTGAGTTTATGTTGAACTCTTCACGGGAGAGATTTCTTCTTAGATAGTGCCGGTTTGAAACAGGAGTAAAAGTGTGTTGTTCCTGGACAAAAGAAATTCTAAACAAATCAGTTGAAATATCAGTAGGACAAGTATACCTCTTTAGACAAGCTCCATTAACTTTGAAAGTTTCGCCCTTCTTGTTTTGTAGTTCAAAGGCACCATATGAGGTCACACCAACAATCCGGAAAGGACCAGCCCAATGAGATTTGAGCTTCCCAGGGAAAAACTTCAATCTTGAATTATAGAGGAGAACCTCGTCACCTACTTTGAAGTCTCTCTTGAGGATCAGCTTGTCATGGAACTTCTTGGTTCGTTCCTTATAAATTTTAGCATTGTCGTAAGCTTGATCCCTCAGCTCTTCTAACTCAGAGAGTTGTAACTTTCTTTTCCCACCCGCAGCAAACATATCAAAATTTAAGGCCTTGATAGCCCAATAAGCCTTGTGCTTAAGCTCCACAGGGAGATGACATGCCTTTCCGTAAACCAATTTAAAAGGTTACATACCAATGGGGGTTTTATATGCTGTGCGATAGGCCCAAAGAGCATCATCCAGTTTTAAAACCCAATCTTTTCTGGAGGAGTGCACCGTCTTTTGGAGTATCCACTTCTACTCCCTATTGGACACTTCTGCTTGCCCATTCGTCTGGGGGTGGTAAGCAAGGGCAACTTTGTGGTGTACCCCATACTTAGCCATCAGTGCATCAATGCTTCGATTGCAGAAGTGTGTGCCTCCATCACTTATAATGGCTCTAGGGACTCCAAAGCGGGTAAAGACATGATTCTTTAAGAATTTTACCACCGTCTTTGAATCAGCATGTTGGCAAAGAATTGCTTCAACCCACTTGGATACGTAGTCCACTGCCACCAGAATATATTGGAATCCTTGCGAAAAGGGGAATGGTCCCATGAAATCCATTCCCCAGCAATCAAAAAGTTTGACCTCTAAAATGCCTTGCAGGGGCATCTCATGTCGCATGGAAGTATTTCCCATGCGCTGACAACTATCACAACTGACCACAAAGGCTTGGCAATCTTTATGTAATGTGGGCCATTAAAATTCGGATTCCAAAACTTTGGCTGCCGTCCTATGAGATCCATGATGGCCTCCAGCTTCCTTTGAATGACAAAACTCTAGAACACTGGGTACTTCATCATCTGGGAGACACCTGCGAATTATACTATCTGCACAAACTCGAAAGAGAAAAAGGGTCTTCCAAGATATAATGCTTAG
This sequence comes from Limonium bicolor, assembly GCA_023374045.1. Classification (NCBI taxonomy): domain Eukaryota; kingdom Viridiplantae; phylum Streptophyta; class Magnoliopsida; order Caryophyllales; family Plumbaginaceae; genus Limonium; species Limonium bicolor. The sequence goes on from CM041778.1 coordinate 55,518,123, forward strand.
TGTCAGATAAAAATTTCCTCTTTTGAGCATAGGAAAAATCACAAGGTACCACCCCAGAAACAAGATAATTGGCTAGGTCAGCAAACCATGGCTCGTGCACCGTATTCAAAACAAAAACAGTCTCATCCGGAAAAATTCATGAATTGGTACACCATCATCAGGAACTACCAACCGAGACAGATGGTCAGCCACAACATTTAATTTACCACGTTTACCCTCACTTCAATGTCAAATTCCTGTAACAAGAGAATCCAACGAAGCAAGCGTGGTTTGGCTCTTTCTTAGTAAACAAATATTTAAGAGCAGAATGGTCAGTGTGAATAATCACTTACTTCCCATAATATGATCTGAATTTATCTAAGGGAATACCACGTCAGGAGCTCTTTCTCGGTGGTTGTGTAGTTTCTTTGAGCATTGTCTAGAGTTTTGCTTGCATAAGCAATAACTCGCAGAATCTTGTCTTTCCTTTGGCACAGAGCTGCCCCTACTGCAAAATCAGTGGCATCACACATAATCTCAAAGGGTAATGACCAGTCAGGTGAAACGACAATGGGAGTAGCTACCAATTTTTGTTTAATTAAATCAAAAGCAGATACGCAATCATCAGAAACAACAAATGGGGCTTCTTTCAGAAGCAAATCAGTTAATGGTTTTGCAATCTTAGAAAAATCCTGAATAAACCGTCTATAAAATCCTGCATGCCCTAAGAAGGCTCTTACTTCTTTCACACAAGTAGGTTTTGGCAATTTCTCAATTACCTCCACATTGGCTTGATCAACCTCAATCCCCTTAGCAGATATTATGTGTCCGAGCACAATTCCTTCCTTGACCATGAAGTGGCACTTCTCCCAGTTTTAGGACCAGATTTGTCTCCTCACATCGGCCAAGAAATAGATCAAGCTGCGCCAAACAAACATCAAACTAGATCCATAGACAGAAAAAAATCATCCGTGAATACCTCAATCTCTGCTCGATGAAGTCTGCAAAAATCGCCTGCATACAACGCTGAAAGGTGGCAGGAGATTGACAGTCCAAAGGGCATTCTTCTATACGCAAAGGTACCAAAATGACAAGTGAAGTTGTCTTGTCTTGGTCCTCTGGCGCAATAGGAATCTGGAAGTACCCTGAAAAAACATCTAAGAAACAATAATACTCATGTCCTGCCAATCTTTCTAGCATCTGATCGATAAAAGGAAGAGGGAAGTGATCCTTCCTGGTTTCAGAGTTCAAACGCCTATAATCTATGCACATGCGCCAACCAGTGATTTTTCTTTGAGGAACAGCCTCTCCTTTGTCATTTACTACCGCTTCGATGCCTCCCTTCTTCGGGACAACTTGTACAGGACTTACCCACGAACTGTCGGAGATAGGATAAATGATGTTTGCGTCCAGGAGTTTCAGAACCTCCTTCTTAACTACCTCCTTCAGGTTAGGGTTAAGACGACGTTGGGGCTGCCTGATAGACTTGTAGTTGCCCTCCATATAGATGTGGTGTGTGCAATAGGAGGGGTCAATTCCTTTAATGTCAGCAATAGTCCACCCGATCGCTGTTTTGTGTTTTTTCAAAACCTTAAGTAGTTTGTCTTCTTGCCCTATAGTTAAAGAAGATGATACAATAACTGACAAATTTTTATTAGCTGCTAAGAAGGCGTATTTAAGGTTCGGAGGAAACTCTTTAAGCTCGAGTTCGGGTGGTTGCTCGACAGAAGGGATTGGTTTCTTAATTTCTCTGTCAAGTCGCTCCATCGGAGGGCGATAGGCTTGATATCCCTCCTTCCCTCTCTCCACCTGGGCTAACGTGGCGTTGACCTCTGGATCTTCAGTTTCTTTTCCAGAAAAGCAACGAGAAGTGCTCGAATGGTTCAGTCTGAGGCCTTCATGCAGAAGGAAAGAGAATATAGTCTTTGTAAGTGGGTGAGTTCACATCTTCCTCATCATCAGTCAAATTTACCATCATCAAGGGGTGATTCGTTGGAGGGGATTCTTCATCATTTTCCTCATGTCAAACTCAATCTTCTCATCCTCATACCACAAGGTGATTTTACCATCATGGTCATCGATGACGGCCTAGGCCAGTATAAAAAAGGGTCAACCTAGAATGGGGGTACGTCAACATCGTCATCCATATCTGAATGACGAAGTCGGTGGGAAGATGAAACGATCAATGCCGACTACTAGATCTCGGACCATCCCCATTGGTTTGACTTCTGATCTATCGGCCACTGGAGTTGAACGGTACAGGTTGCATCTCTCATTCTCGAACTTTTAAGAAGGTAACGTATGCATAATGTTGATGCTGGCCCCTAAATGCACAAACACTTCCACAATCTTTCCCCGATAAAGCATGGGACAACAGGGTATCCTAGATCTGTCTGTTTAGGAGGAAGTGTTCGAAGGAGGGCAGCAGAGCATTCCTCTGTGAGGTGGACAGTCTCCTTATCGGTCTTCTTCTCTTTGTCAGGAGATCCTTTAGAAATTTGCATAGTTGGGCATTCCTGCAAGGCATCAATTAAAGGAATATCTAGTGTCAGTTTCTTAAAAATACTCAGAAATTTTGCAAACTGTTCGTCAAGATGCTTCTTTTCATCCTTTAGGAATGGAAGCTCCGATTTTTACGAGAAGAAGAAGGAAACAATAGTAATTCGAGACGGAGGAGGGGGAGTAGGAAGGATAGGAGCAGTGTCTCAGACGAAGGTGGTGGTGGAGGAGTTATGTCATCCTCTACGCGATCTTCGTGGTCGTTTCTGTATTCAGTTTCCTTCCACTTGTAAGGTTACAGCATTTACCTCTGTGGTTCCTTGAAATGTGTTGCTGTCATCTCCTTCATCTATATGAATTTGCTTTTGCATGTCACGGGATTTGGATTGGTTTGTGAGGGAAGTTGGCCAGGTGGCCTTTGTTGGGTAAGGAGTTGTTGAATCTGAGATTGCAACGCCTTTGATCCTTCCGGAGGTTGAGACTTCCTCCTGATGTCTCGAGATTGTTCATCATCGCTCTAAACATTCTTATATCTGACCATCTCAGACTCTGGATTAGATTGAGGTTAAGGTGGTCGGCTAGAAGATGCACGTTCACGTATGGAGGTTGTTGAAATTGCCTATGGCCTCCTTGGTAGTTGATTGTGGGCCTGTGGTTTTGGGAAGGCTGGAGTGTACGTGGATTCTGGATGTTGTTATATACCGTATCGGAGATTAGGATGAACATTTCTGCTGCCAAGGTTGTCGGAAACCTTGATTATTACCCACATAATTTGCTTCCTCGGCTGCCTTCACTCTTGTAACTCGGGGCATTGCTCATAGTCGTATGGCCCGCCGCATTACGTACAGGATAAATCAGGAGAAGATAGAGATAGAGGAGTAACCCGGAGGGGTGTAGATGATCGGGAAGTCATTGACTTTGCTTGTTGGGGGTAGGAATTCATGGCCATCTGTTCAACTACTTTCTGCAGGGTGCTTACCTTTTTCGCCTACTGCACATTGCTCTACTGAAATACCCCTAAATTAATTTAAATTAATTTAGGGATTTCTGTTATTAAACCTTTAATAATACTATTAAGTATTAAATTATTATATGGAATTATGAATATTAAATTAGTATAGGAATTATGAATATTAAATTATTGTATGGAGTTATAAGTATTAATATTATATGGAATTATGGAAATTATTTTAGGGGATTCCTCCTATTTAACTCTAAAGAATCCAATTAAATATTTAATTATTATATATTATTATATAGTTATGAATTTAATAATAAGATTTAGGGAAAATTCACGATATACCCCTGTTTTCTTTCGTAATTCACAATATACCCTTGTATTTTCGTAATTCAACTTTAAACATGCTTAAATGTTGTCCAAATTGATGAAACTTTACATGGACGATGCTAAAGTGTTAAATTTTGGTTAAATATCAAATTTGAAGTTTTTAAAGCTCACATGTGACCTGTGAAACCCAATGAATATGTGACTGTTCAATGGCTCCCACAGGTCACATGTGAGCTTAAAAAACTTCAAATTGGATATTGGACCAAAATATAACACTTTAGCATTGTCCATATAAAGTTTCATCAATTTTGGACAACATTTAAGCATGTTAAAAGTTAAATTACTAAAATCACAGGGGTATATTGTGAATTACAAAAGAAAACAGGGGTATCTCGTGAATTTTCCCTAAGATTTATAAGTCAATAAATCTTGGGAAAATTTCTAAACACTCCAAGTATATTATAAAGATTTTAGAAAGAGTTGGAACATTGTTTTGAAACATAAAAGTAAAAAATAAAATTATAGAAACCTTAAAGCTTATTAAGCCTTGCTAGGGTTGACTTTTTGAGAATGGTCAAACTAGCACATGAAACCTATACCAATAAATAGCTTATGGAAAACCATGAAGATCGATAAAAAGAACGTCAAAACGGATCATCCTAGCCAAAGTTATGCTAGATTGAAGTTTAGAGTCAAAACTTTGAGATCTGCCACGTGTCAGTCAATCACAGGCCGCCCAACTTAGTCGATTTTCTCCTTGTTTTCGCCAACAGAAATCAGTTTGTTGCCCTATCTTGTGACCTTCATAACTTTTTTATCCTTTGGAATTTTTGAGTGCCGTATTCTTTGTTGTCTTCTCTCTACATATCCCTCTAAACAACCATAACTCACAGAAACCCTAACTCGTTCTGATCAACCGGAAAATCGATCAAAGTAGCCACCCGCAAAAACCGTAATTGCAGTTCCAGTTTTTTCCTTTCGAATCAGGTAACTTCGACTACCATAACTTCTTCGTTTCTCACCAAATTTCATGTTCTTTAGCTCTCGTTTGAAGAGCTCTAATCCCTCTACAACTTTCATGTTGATGACCAAAGCTAATTCCCAACAGTTTGGAAGAGAGATGTCTAAAGTTTAGGATTTGTCATCCCATAAAATCATGGATTTTTCCGGAAAACGTAAGTATAAACTCGTAACTTTCGACTTAGATTTCTTTCTTTGTGTATTGCGATTTAGAGTGAGTCTTGCTATCAATGTGTAGAGCTAAGTTTCTTCTTTAGATTAAGCCCTTACACATAGCCTAACTCGATCTGTACTGCAAGATATAGATCCTCAAAGCGGCCCCGTGAACTGCTCGAAAGTTCAAAACTTACAGATTTCCGAATTCGATTTGCTCCGTTGTTGCAATTCCGGTAAGTTTCCTTCAATTCCTTCAACCTTGCTAATCTACATTACATTGTCGGTCAAAAACATGTTTCAATTGCATCATTACGCTTTAGATTGAGTGAATTTGGGAGAATCGAATTCGAAAACTCTTAAGAACCCTAACCTCGAAATCGAATTCGAAAACCTTGTATACTGCATTATAATTGGGGAAATTGGGTCTCATTAGAACCGTAATTTAATTTCGGAACCATGAAACCAGAATCACTCAATTTCGTTCTGTAGATTGGGAGATATTGTCGATTTAGTACTCGACTTCGATTTTGGATTCGATGAAGAAATGGGGCTTCAGCATCCGTCCGATCTGGACTTAAGGAAATGGACGGCCAAGATTAGATCGTGGATAATAAAGATGTTTTAAGTTTATAATGTTTCAGAATTTAACTCTAACTTGTTGAATTAATTTAAATACCTTCCCGAAGGTATTTTGACTTGAACTTTTAACCATAGGTTCCTTATAAAGTCTAGTTTATTATGATGTAAATTAATATGGGTTTTGAGTTTTTAAACGTAAGTTATGCGTTTTGCAAGTTACGGGTTTTCTGGAATTATTTGGCTAAATTAAAAAGATATTTTTATGAAATAAAAATTTTATAATATGTCTAAAATGTTATAGTTACTGTATATTAAGTTTGGGAATTTTTGGGCAATGGTAAATGGTTTTAAAAATTGTGTTTATGAGTTTTTCGTAAGAATAACTTATAATATATGGTTTTTAATGTAACCAAAAATTAAAGTATGGTTTGTTAATAAACTTTTTAAGCTGGGAAAATATGGAACACTAAATTAACATTTTATAACAGTAAGTTTATAAATGTTTAGGTATTAGTTTTTAATAGAAGTGGAATTATTTACATATATGTATATATACATATTTAAGTGGAAACTTATATAAATCAAGGAATATAATTATTTTTACGTTTTATTTATTATACTATATGGGAGTTAATATTTTTAATTAAACTAAGGAATAAATATATATATTTTTACGCATATATAAAAAGGGAATAAAAGTAGTAATTTAGAGTAAAGCAAGGAACTAATGAGTTAACACTTATAATAACTAGATATTATAAGAGCTAGAATCCTAAGATATAGTAAAAGAAATACTTTATGAAACATACTTGGAATGCAGATAAAGGTTGTAGTAATAAGATAGTTTAAATATAATAAGTAACATAGGGGATGTCTTAGTTAAATGCTAATACAGGTATACTTATATATATAAAATAAATAAGGGAAAACACTTTATTTATAAACCGTGTATCGGTTGTAGTTATGCCTAAAAGTTATTAAACATAATTAAATACAATAAAACTATATAAATAATGTTTTGTACAAATCCTAGTATATATAAATATATACACAGTAAACATAATAAAATTAAATACCTTATAGGAAATATAATACGATGGAATTAATAAGTTAAACTAAACCTCTACATAATACTAATAGGAGAATATTATATGAGGTGGTATTAAATTATAGTTATGTGTTAGGCTTAAAGAGTTACCTTTGAATTTCCAAGGTTTATTTATAAACCATAATAAAATAAGTAAAATACTTTTACATCTAAATGTGAGGTGCATTAGTAAGTCTAGATTTAATTATTTCTTAACATTTATGGTATTGAAATATAACTTAATGTTTTAAGATAGAATCATTAAAAGGATTATGATATAATCTATATTAAACGATGATTTGGAAATTTATCTAAATAATTATCCTTATGTTTCTTAGAATTAGATAAGCCATATAAAATACATTTATTACCAGTATTCAGGATGTGAGTTTATGAATAAGTGATGTACATAATAGTTAAAGATTTACTAAAAGGTTTGTAAATAGTAATTTGACCCTTGAGCCTTTAATTAGATGAAGCTAAGTTTCATGAGAGATTATATTGATTTACTTTTTGACACTGGAAATATTAATATGTCACTTGAATATAAGATATGTGGATTTTTCAGAATATACGATCTTATTAATTAATTTACAACTTCGCTTATGAATTGGGATTTAATTCTTAGATAAATTTTACCTTTTGTCGAGATATAATGTTTATCCTAAACTACAATAAAGGAAATTAATTTATTAAGTGATTCCTTTGAAACCTTAGTTTTTGTAAAACAATTTAAAACGTATTTAAGACTTAAGTTTATTGAAGTTTAGTATAAAAGGATTGTACATAATCTATAGAGAGAATGTGTGTAAAAAATAAAACATTTAGGAAATTAAATGTAAGTAAGGATACATAAAAGGTTATACTAAACACCTTATTGTATAGGTAATAATAAAACATATAATATACCTTGTGAATACTAAATGTAAGATTAATTCGTTAAATCTAAGTTAACTATAGTATAGTTATTCAGGATGAGAAGCAATTTAACATCTTATGACAAGTTTATTATATGGTTGTAATTAAAAGTCATTCTGAACTAAAGATGAGATAATTGAGTTTAGCAGTTCAATTAAGTTATAATAAAACGCGTCTACAACACTACGATTCCAATATACAAGATGTAGATCTTAACTAAGTTAAGGGGAAGACTTAATCATAATGGGTTATCTAGTAGATATTGTTTAAATACATAATCTTTACATTGTGAGATAATAGTATAGTATTCTGAGATGAGTCCGTCATAGGTCATAATACAATGTTAATTCTAAATTAAGAATAAAGGTATTGAGCTTAGGATTATTATTGAATTCTTAGATTTAATTATATAATAAAAACACATTATATTATAAAGGTCTCAAAAGTCTTGAATGTGAGGATTGTGGTTGAATATGAATAAAGTGGATGAGGGTGGAACAATTAACAAGTGTTAATAAAATACATTCCTTGGTCTTATAACCTTGAGTTATACAACATTCTAAGACAAGTCAAAGGTTATACATAACATTTAAGTGAGGGCTTAAAAGACAATTGGGACTTAGAAATAAGAGTGAGGAGTTATTTAAGCTTAACGTAGGCTACAAGTGATTGATGATAGACTACCTTTAATATTCTTCAGAGTACTGTTGATTGTTTGCGCAAGTTGACTAGAACTGCTACAGCGTTATCCAGGTACGATTTCTCGTACTCCGTTACTTTTACTGATTGACTTATGAGACGTTTTCAAAAAACGCTAACTGACTTTAAGAGGAATTTCTAAAAAGGAAATGGTTGTGTGACTAACCCAGCTTGTGTGACTAACTGAGCCTTGGATGTGAAACTCACTTGGGTATTGGTTCCTTCTATTTGGTTGTTCCATTAGACATTGACTGCTTAGGGTTTACGCTTCTGCACTCTGTAGGACTAAGTGTTTTGGTATTGCTCTGGGTAGTTGGTGATCTAGTGGGAATTTGGAAAAAAAGGTCAATCTTGGAAATTCTTCTTTTGACTCTGGATATCATTTCATCCATGAGCTGGTTCTTGAGGTTTCGACGTGCGCGCGTCTTCAATGGTAACAGCAGGGGGTTGTATATCCCTCGCCCATAGGGGCATTGATATTTAACAGTAGGGGGCTGTATATCCCTCGCCCATAGGGGCATTGATATTTAACAGCAGGGGGTTGTATATCCCTCGCCCATAGGGGAATTGATATTTAACAGCAGGGGGCTGTATATCCCTCGTCCACCAGGACATTTTCAATCTGACAGCAGGGGGCTGTATATCCCTCGTCCATACGGACATTTATATCTGGCGGTGGGGGCCATCTCTCCCAATTGGTATTATTCCACTCTTGAGTTTGCTTCTTGGATCTATCTTATTATTCCTAGTCCTTTGTGACTATCCGAGTCCTCCTACTCCTAACGAGAATTGGGTTTAACAAAGGCAATGGATGTTCACTAACACATGATGTGGTTTTGTTTCACTAACCTTACTTTTATGTTATTAACCTTTATTCTTATCTTGATATCTTGATTTGGTGATTTGTGAAATGTCTTGCTCCTCTGTGTGGTTTAAGTGATTGCTTTCAAGCTAATATTTATTTAAGAGTTGTTTTATAAGTTTGTTTTTGAAGAATTGTACCAGTTCCATTCCAGGGAACTGACTCACCCCTCCCGGGTGGGCTGCTTGGTTTCATCTTGCAGGTATAAATTGATTTACAGGTGGCCACGAAGAGCATGAGTGATTGGGATGGGATTAGGTTTATGGAGAGTGAATGTATTTTATTAATGTTATGTTAGTGTTAAGTTTTCTCGAAGTTCAGACTGTAACTTAGTTAATTGTAATGGTTGTAATTGGTGAGGTTGGTACCGGGTGTTTGGAGCCCGATGGTCTGTAGCACCTTTAGTTTATTTTCCGCTGTTGTTTTATTATTATATGGGTGTTACAGAGTTGCTCGTGGCTCTTCATCAGCTGGTCAAATTTATTGTCACTTTCTCCTACGTGGTATAAACCTGGTGTCCCTCCTCTTGATCCACCTGTGGCCCAGTCTCTGATCTCTTCACAGAGGGACTCTATCCCATTCAGAAACTGTTCCCCTGGCTTTTTCAAAATGCCAGCACCTAAAGAGGATAGTACCATTATTTTGCACTGATTGATTAAGCCTTTGTAGAACAATTGAGATAATTGTTCTTTTGTGAGACCATGGTGAGGACACGTCAGCAGCAGTCCTTTGAAACGGTCCCAAGTTTCACAGATGTTTTCTGACCCTGGCTGTTTGAAATTGTAGATCTCAGCTATCATTTCCAACGTTCGGCTTGGGGGTAGGAACTTGTCGTAGAACTTGGTGGCCATTTCATCCCAAGTACCAATGGTACTTGGTGTAAGGCTGTGGTACCATTTACTTGCATTTCCCGTCAGACTGTGAGGGAACAAGGACAGTCTTGCGTACTGGAGTACTGCGTTGATCGCGGTTAAACTGTTGGCATGCTGTAGAAACTTGGTGACATGCAACAGTGCTTCGTCGGGCTTAGAGCCATCGAACATGCCTAACTCCTTTACGCATGGGATCTGATGATATGGCTTCAGCTTTTGCCACTCATCGTATTCGGATGGGGTAAGGTGGGGAAGGATGATGGCGGGCTGTTGACCTTGATTAGATGGCCTGTTGATGTTACGAACTGTAGCTGGTGAAGATGTCATATCTGCTTCCTGGTTAGATTCTATCACCGTGGTGGTTATGTTTTGTTGAGATCGTTTCTACCTTAAAGTGCGCAGAAAGGTTCTCTCGATCTCAGGGATGTAGCCAACCGTGTGATTGTTAATACTGACCGGAAGGCTGTGTGACCTGGTAATAGGCATTCACCACTCAAAACAGAAAAAGAAACTTGTAATGTGATAAAATAAATAAAAATAGGAAGAAAAATGGAGGGGGAATTTAAACAGCTAAAAAGAAACAATACAGTAAAATAGAATAAGTAAAGTACTTTTTTTTAACAAGAGAAAATAAACCGAAAATAAATAAACATAAAAGAAACAAAAATAAATGCAGTTTAAGTAAATAATAAAATTAAAATTAAATAAAGAAAAAGGGCAGAATTTAAATTGCTGGAATTTAAATGACAAGGGAATTTAAATGACATAAAATAAAGAACTGGAATTTAAATGACAGAAATTTAAATGACAGAATTTAAATGACAGAAATTTAATGACAGAAATTTAATGACGGAATTTAATGACATAAATTAAATTACTGAAATTTAAAGGACAATGGAAATTTAAATAACTGGAATTAAAATGACAGAAAATTTAAATGACTGGGATTTAAATGACAGTAAAGTAAATGACTAGAAAAATAAATAACTGTAATTAATATGATATTTAAATTGCTGGAATAATTAAATGACAGAAGTTAGTAGAAATAAAATAAACAAACAACAAAATAGTATATACAGAAATTATAATATAGCAAGTGAATTATCCGGGCTTAGGGACTAGAGTAAATTAATCAAGTCCCCGACAACGGCGCCATTTTGCAGACAGGAAAATGAGAGTGGTTGGAACTGGTGTAATTTAAACAATTGAGAAAGAAATTAATAACTCAAATATCAGTCGGGCTGCAAACAAAACCGGTCGGTAGTAGTATAGTAAGACAGAAGCGGTCGGGGTCAAACCGTGGGACTTATAGCGAAATAATATAGTACCTAAGCTTTGTCACAAAAGAGGGGGAATTAATTGACTTATTTTTTTGTAAAGTAAAACAACAGATAAAATTAATTGAGTGGAAGATAAATTAAACGGGATTCCGGGTTAAGGTTTGTATAATCTGACTAATTACGCTATCTCTACCGGTTTATTATAATAGTTTGGCAAAATTCCTGTTATTATCTTAAAGACTAAATCATAGACTCGAAAGACTCGTTTACCAGAAAATGCTTGATCTAATCAAGATTTGAGCAAAACACATGTAAACGGATTAAGTGCGAGGAATTATATTTTGCATCTGAAATTACTAACTTATTTTATCAAAATAAGTTTTCCACAGATTTATCGATTAATTAACCTGTCTATTTATCACTGATCTGATCAAAATAGACTTTGTAAAGCATTTTAATAAATTCATGAAATTTATTAAAAAGGCGAGATATAAGTTTTAATCGTAACAAATGTATTTAATTAAACCGGTAAAAATATAGATTACATAATTAAACAAACAATAATTTAACCTTCACCCGGAGTAAATCTCTTAGCCCAACATAATTAAAAAGATAGAATAAGAAGTAAAAGAAATCATCTGGGAAAGATAATTAATTCAGCTCCACTATTTTGACTGCTAATATTTTGGACAGAGGTTGGACAAATAACGGTATGGGAATGGAATGTTTTATGGGATGAGGTGATGTGTGGATTTTATGTGGAATTATGTAGATGGGATGTATGATTTTGGAGTGGTAATGGTAATTTTGTGGAGGAAAATTGGCATAAGTTTGGGGGTGGAATGAGATATGTATTAATGGAGGGTTATAGGTTTATTTATAGTGAAAATGGGGTAAAAAAAGATGGTCGGTGTGTGAAAAGATAAAATATAATTATCTTTTCACACCATGTCGATGCAGCCCTATTTGCTGTAAAAAACGTTGTGTCCAAACCAGCGTCCGGACCAGGCTGGTTCGGACATGGCGACGCTGTGCGGAGCTTGCTCCATGTGTGTGCGTCCGAACCTGCTTGTCCGGACGAGAATTATTTTGCCTCTAAAATATTCGTTTCAGCTCCGATTTAATCCGTTTGTTGCATTGGAATCCTCATGAGTAAATCTACTTAATTACATGGATTTTTCCTACATTGAACATATAAAATGCATTAGTTCATATCATAACATAAATCTTTGGAAAAAACGCATAATAAGTGGGAAACATGTGCTTCAGATATTGCAATTCATAAGGTATTTAAACCCTAAAAGTCTATATATTTTGCACTTATCACGCGGCCCAACCCTCAAACCCTTAAAATCCTACCCGGTCGATCTCCCCGCAACAATCTGTCACAAACTCCTTCAAGACTGCGGCCAACACATTATCTGCTCAAGTCGTAGATTCCGTCTAGAAATCTTCTCATCACGAGGGTTCTATCACTCCTACTGGTGGCGCTTCTCTTGCTTCACTTGATTCACCAGCTCCGCCTGAGCTATCGGCAAGGCCATTCACTCGAAACCAGCGTAAGCGACAGGCACCTTCTCCGGCTCCCTCCCCCAACACTGCGAAGATGCCACCGACGGGTCCTTCGGGTATGGGTTCGAAGGATTCCAAGAAGCGCAAGACAACTGTCTCTCGTCCGCGTCCTTGTCCGCCTGTTCCGTCATCTAAAGCCACCCGTAAGTTTCCACAGTTTCCACTCTTTACTAAGGATGTCCAACTGTCTAATCTGATTATGGGGAAGATCATAGACTGATAGTGGTTACGATCTCATGACTTAGTTGATATTGCTGAGTATATTGAATTTCAGAAGTGGGATACCGTGTTTAGCTCTGAAACTGTTTATTATCCGGATGCCCTCATGCAGTTTGTCACTAACATGTCTATGATTACTGAAACTGAGTTGCAATCTAAAGTTGCTAGGGTTTGCATTACTTTGTCTCCTGGTTTACTGACGCATATTCTTGACGTTCCATTGGCTGGGTTATCTGAGTTCAACCCTCAGAAAATTGATATTGTACCTCTTAAAGATGTTCAGAGGCACTATGGTCTGACTAATGCCAGTACACGACTGAGAAATTACTTACAACGTGATTTTGGCGCCCTCCCAAGATTGCTTCACTTGTTTGCTTATCAGGTCCTTACTCCACGCAATGATATGAGGGAGTGTGTCACTCCGGTTGATTTGGCCTTGATGTGGTTGATAAGTGCAAAACATATAGACTTATTAAGGTTTAATCACCTTATAATTTGCAGCATTATAAGTAATGTTTCTCACTTATCTTGGGTTTTTCCTATAATTATGTTGTGATATTAACTGATGTATTATATGTGTTAAAATGTAGGAAAAATGCCATATAAATATATATATCAAAAGGGATTAAAACGAGTCACGCGATATGCACGCGATTGGCCATCAGGTCGTGTCACGTCCACCCCGCGTCCGCAGAATTAAAGGCGGACAAGAAAGGAGTAGAGACGTCTGTGACACGTCCGTATAGAAAAGGCCGGACAGAATAGAAGAATGGCGTGTCTGTGTCACGTCCGCCCCGCGTCCATGGAATTAAAGGCGGACAAGAGATAGAGAAGTGCCCGTGTGAGACGTCCGCGGAATTAGAGGCGGACAAGAGATAGAGAAGAGGACCGTATGAGACGTCCACAGAATTAGAGGCGGACAAGACTAAGGAGAGCGATAGAGAGGTCCGGGGAAATAAACACGGACATAAACACGGACGCGTGTAAATGTCCAGATCCGGGTCCAGAAATTAACGCGACTGGTTTTCTTCGCCGACTGTCTTGCCCAAGTTGCTTCTTCCTTTGCGGCGCCTGCAAACATATCTATCTACTCTCAGCAATATCAGGCGCCGCAGCACACCTTAAATTCCTCACGCGGTGTTCCCTCTGTCTTCTTCCTCTTCCTTTCTTCTATAAAACCCACACTCCATTTATCTTCTCCAGCGTTCCCTTCCGGGGTTCCAATCATCCATCATCGATCCACTACACCACAATTCACACGTTCATCCCATTTATCTTCTCCTGTCTTCTCCATTTTGTTTTCTTTTCATTCCACCATATCCACCTCTAGTCCCACGTATTCAAATAGCAGATCAACTATTTAATATGTTAGGCTAGAATACGTATACTCTGGGAATGGTTATTATGTATTTGTATTAATTATGCAATATGTTTTACTGGTTTTATTTAAATACAGTTTGTTACGATTAAAGGTCATCTCTCACCTTTTTAATAAACCTCATGAATTTATTAAAATGCTTTACAAAATCTGTTTTTAATCTGATCGGTGATAAAATAGATAGGTTAATTAAGCCGTAAAACTTTAGGAAACTTGTTTTCATCGAATAAGTTAGTACTCAGTTGCAAGAATATAATTCCTCACACTTAATTCCCGTTTACTAGTGCTTGCCTGAGTTTTCATCGGACCTTGCATTTTCTGGTAAACGAGTTCTTATGAGTCTATGATTAGTCTTTAAGATAATAACAGGAATTTTGCTAAACTATTGTATTAAACCGGTAGAGATAGCATAATTAATCAGATTATATAAACCTGAACCCGGAGTTCCGTTTAATTTATCTTCAACTCAGTTAATTTTATCTGTTGTTCTATTTTACAAAAACAAGTCAATTAATTCCCCCCTTTTGTGACAAGCTTAGGTACTATATTATTTCGCTATAAGTCCCACGGTTTGACCCCGGCCGCTTCTGTCTTACTATACTACTGCGACCGGGTTTTATTTGCAGCCCGACGGATATTTTGAGTATTAATTTCTTTCTCAATTGTTTTAATTACACCAGTTCCAACACTCACAATATACTCTCTGCAGTGGTGTCTTGAACACAAGCTGGAGATATCTCTACCTAAGGTGATGATTAAGCATTGGAAACAGGATTTAAACAATCAGAAACCAATCACTTCTTATCCGCTCGGGCTGACAAAGGTCTTTCGGTTCTATCACATTCTTCTGGACACCATGGCAAGTGTCTCAATGAAGGGTTCTCACTACTTGGGGACTCACACGCTGGCCAAAATGTCCATTGAGCATACTTCATCCGGTTGGCAGCTCAAGAATCCTCCATCTCATCAAGATACTTCGGCACCACACCCACCACCCACCTCTCATGAATCCACTCTTTAGCCATGATCTACACTCTAATAACCAATCAGCACGCATTGGAGAAGCGCATTCTGGCTCTTGAGTCTTACATCTCCACTCTAAATGATTCTAACTCTTCCTCTGAGCCTGAAGAAACCTTTTAGTCTGTTAATTTATTTTGGTAACTCATTGTGTTTCTATTCTGTTGCCTAGATTGTTGTGGTTCTGCTTTGTCACAGACTTATGTTTTTGGATTGTTGCGAGGCTTCTTTTCACTTGTGATTCTCCTCTTTTGATTCGGCAAAAGGGGGAAATTAATATGTGTGTCTGGAACTATGTCTTTGGATTACTACTGTGACGTTGGTTTAATGCTTAGTCTTTACCCTTGCTATCTCAAGTGACTATTTTCATCTTGCTACTGAATGTCTTTATTGCATACATGAGAGCACATATTGAGGGGGAAGTATATCACTACTGCTTGACAAGATTGATGCAGTCATTCAGGGGGAACTACACCGACACACCACACAGAGTTTGCCCTAATCAGAAAAGGGGGAAAATGTTGGTGATTTTTTATTAGTAACTCGGTGTAACATACTGTGACTGAGTTACAATCACAGTAATCTGAAGATCGAGAGAAATAAAGAATGAAGATTACACTTAGAAGAATCTTTACTGGAGTAATATTAGGGAATTTTTTATTCTGAACAATAATGAATATAAAATATATACAAATTTTATATTCTTAAGCTTTAAACAATTTTTTATCTTTTAGGAGAATATCTTAGTTAGAGATTAATCACATCGCCTATATAAGTAATATTGCTTGCTGAAGCAAATTACGCTTTTTACTGAGAGAAAACAACTGTTATCGTGAGAGTTCTTTTGAGAGCGTCTATAAAATCTCTAGATTAAAGAAATATCTAGGATTGTTACGTGTTTGCACTTGGAGAGCCTGTTCTCCTTGTGAATGTGTGAGTATCGAGTTTGATATGTGTTAATGAAGTGAAGGTTCACGTGAATCAAAGTCTCTATACTTAGTTTGCTGTTTTTTGGTTTATTAAGTTCATAGTCAGTCTGTTACTCAATCCCCAGTTCATCTTGAGTAACAACCTCACAAAGAACTACCATTGCAAGAACCTTCAACCATAATGAAGGATTTTAGAGGAGAAAACTCAAATGACGGTGCATATGGAGCAACAAGATGTGTATATACAAGAAGAAGTAAGACAAACCCTGAAGCTTGGCAAAGGGCTTGGGTGTACTGTCTTTGATGAGAATCAGGCGCTTAACAACCTTAGAGAAATCATCAGGAGATCTATAAAGAGTGCATCGCAAGACGGTCTAGTCTCGGAGAAAGGCATTAAGGATGACGAGTTGGGACAGAAGAAGACCTATACCAAAGCTCACCTTAGAAAGAATCATGGTAGCAAGAAAAATTATTTAGGATTTGACAAACTTTATTCAACGAGGGAAATGGGTTCTAGAGGTAAAACTAAAAGTAGAGAATAGTAGTAAGATCCCCATTTTTGGGTTGAAATGGTAAGGATAAACCAGGGGCAGAAAATAGGTAAGCAAAATTTTTTTGTATGGTACAACATGTTCGCTCTGCTATTCATATTTGTGGACTACTTGGCCAAGTGTCTCTAATTATCAGAAAAAATAGTTAAGGTGGTAAAAATGTGGCAAATTGTAAGTGTTGGTTTGGTGTATTCTCTATTTACCGTATTTTTGTGTATTAATTGGTTTAAACTATTAATTATATAAAAAATATAGATGTATTAATGGTATTTGTAAAATATTTAGCTACTTCTTTAGAAGATATACTTCTGTAACTTGCATCCACGAAGAATGACAAATGAATTCATGTGAAAACTACAAGGAAGTCACAAAACCATTGCATAACATCATCTGAGCCACAACTTTGTTCAAATACTAAATTAGTTATTGTGTTTTTTATTATGTTAGTATAGGATCAGCAAACATACTGGAAGGGCTTATCTTATTTGATAGTCTCTTTGTAAGTTTAAAATTTAGCATCAACGTGTAGGAGAATTGTTACCAAGATGATTGATTATGTGTACTAAAGTCAATATATAAGGATGAAATCACTCATTAAAAAACTACTATGCAATAAGAAAACAAAAAAATACACTCAAATCACTATGAAAAATGTATAAACTTACATAATCTAAAATGACCCATAAGCGATCGGAAGTAGAATTAAAGGCGTATCTGCCTCATCTATGGATTTTCCTTATTGTAATGCCCAACCTAAATTTGAAAATTTTTGCACGTAAGCGAGACACTGAAAGGACCATATGGATTAAGTCAAGAGACTGATTAGATATTACCAGCGTCAGGTCGAAGCCCCAACCAGCCAACCATTTACTATGGAAACCAAACTAACCACTTTGTTGGAACCCTATGTGTTGCTGAGGATCGAGTCCTCTTATACGTATGGAGTCCCTCGAGCAAAACACTGGGTCCTGCTACAACAAACATGGAAGGTCATGCTGGAGTCCGTCCAACCATTGAAGGAGTCCATCCAACCAAGAGAGTCTGTCTGGAAATCTGTAACTGAACTCGTTTGATCGTTGTAACTAACTCCGAGATTCAAGGTCCACGAACTCATCCGAACTCCCTCAATGACTAATTATCAACGTTCAACATCATTGGGCCGAAATGTTCAGAGTCTAAACGTCTCATAAGTTAGGCCTAAAAATTAAGGACCAGAACTCCGAGTTTCTAGCAACAAAGACTCTCCCAACGGGTTGGCTTGAGGAACTTAGTATCTGTTGATGTTTTTTAATTAGAAACTCTGTGTAACATACTGAGGGAGAAAGTCGTGACGCAACCATCTGAAGACAATGCGAACTGAAGAATGAAGATAGCAGTTGAGAATATTTTCTAGAGATATTTCAGGAAGATTTTATCTTTAATATTAATTGGTATAAAATCTAAACAGATTTTATACTCTTGCTTATTACGTTTCTTTTATCTCTTGAATTATAAATTCTGTTTTAGATATCTTTAGTATCTATAAAAGTAATATTGCTCACTGGAGCAAATTACGTTTTCCATAGCAGAGATATACCTAGGTTTGAGAGCATTCTCGGAGAGTTGCTGTAACGAGAGAGGATTAGAGTTAATCTCAGTTCGTTTACGTGTTTGCATAAGGAAAGCCTGTTTTCCTTATGTAGTTTTGGTATCGTGCTTGATACGAGTTAATATAGTGAAAGATTCACGTGTATCTGCACCTTTTCCTCTCTATTAACTACATTCATATCTTCTGAGTTCGTCGTCAGACTGTTACTCACAGTCGGATATACCTTGGGTAACTGCCTCACTAAGAACCTACTTCAATTGGTAACTCACTAGCAAGGTTCCCTTTTTCATTGGTTTAGAAGAGAAATCTTCCAAGGGTGATCGATATGGGTTCTTACAACGTCAAGGCACCCAAGCTTACCAAATTCAACTATGCTTGTTGGTGTGAACAGATGGGACATCAATTGATGTCAATCGACTATGATCTGTGGACTGTTGTCACGGAAGGAGATCTGGTACCACAGATTACTGAAGGAGGAGTCACCAAGCGTAAAGAAAAGAAAGATTGAAATGATAATGATAAGAAGCTACTCAGCAAGAACAAGCAGGCCTTGAGGGTGATTGTCTCGTCACTTTCAGAGGGCGATCAGCAGAAAGTTCTTGGCATACTAACTGCTAAAGAAGTTTGGAACTTTCTGAAAGTTGCCTATGAAGGAACAGAGTCGATCAGAAAGGTAAAAGGAAAACAGTTCAGAAGACAGTTTGATAATTTCAGAATGCTAGAAGGTGAGTCTATTACACAGACGCTTGAAAAATTCGACAAGATACTGAGTGATATGAAGACTGTGGGAGTCACACTGGATAATCAAACTATCAATGAAAGGTGTCTTGACAGTCTTGGTAAGGATTGGTTGCACTATACAACTCTACTAGAAACAACCAAGAACTTATCAAAGTTGTCACTTGAAGAGTTGGGGTCTGAGCTAATGGTGTACGAAGGAAAAATGAAAGGAGCTATTTCTTCTTCATCAACGGGAAACGATCTGGCGCTGAAAGCTCGCAAAAGCACTGCTGACACAGATGAAGATGAGTTGGATGAAGATGAAGAGATTACCATGATTGCAAATGGTATTCGAAGAATCTTTGGCGGTAATCGAGGTCACAACACCAAATTTAATCGCAACAAGCACAAGAAGGGTCCCATAATCTGCTTCAGATGCAATAAACCTGGGCACGAAGTAAAAAAATTGTCCTCTGCCTCAAAGGACAATTTTCAGGAGAAAGTAAAGAAATTCTCGACAACAGCTGCTGCAGCTTGGGGGGAAGATGGTTCAGGAACAGACTCAGAACCGGAGAATGAGGATCAAGCATGCATGACAGCTATTGTTCTTGAAGATGAGCTACAAGAGGACACTGAGTTCGGCTTCATGGCCTTGGAAAAGTGGAAGAAGACTCTCCCCGACGATAAGGTAAGTTTATCTCATGTTAAAGAATCTTTTGAGTCCATGTCTAAAGACCAGTTGTTTGCACTTCTATCTGAAGCTATGTTAAGACTTGAAACTCAGAAACATGAGTTTAAGGATAAGATAGAATGTTTAGAAAGGAAGATAAAAGAACTTGAGAATCCTGGCATATCTGAAACTCCGACTAGTTCAAAGATTCCACAAGTTACTTTTGTTACTCATTTGATATCTAGAGTCGCTACATTACTGAATTGGGCACAAGCTGAATTCAAGTCATTAATTAATCGTAATGAGAATCTTAATAAAGAATAGACACCCTCACTGGGGAAGTTCTTAAGAAAACAGAGAAGTTGAGTTGCAGACTCAGGAGAATCCAATCTGGTATACTGGTAAAATCAACCTCTGTAATATGCTGAGTAAGAAAGGAACAGACAAGAAAGGTCTAGGATATCAACAGACTAGTGTGATACAAGTTCGAAAACAAGACCGTAAGAGTCTTGTGAGGCATAGAATCACCTGTAGGTACTGTCATCAATACGGACATTTCATAGAACAGTGATACAGACTCAAAAGGAAGTATTCTAGGAGTCAAAGATCACTAGGAACAAGTTCAAGAGTTGTTCACTATAAGAAGAGAGATACCTCATATACCACAGGGCCCAAGCAAGTCTGGGTACCCAGAACTAACCTTTCGACTTCATTTATTACAGGAACAGTCTGAGTTACATACAGAATTGGTGGCTCATGGATAGCAGTGCTCAAGGCATATGAGTGGTGATAGGAGAAAGTTCAGTTCTCTTACTGAGCAAAATGGAGGAAAAGTTAAGTTTGGAAACAATGGTAAAGGCAAAATTGTAGGCATTGGCACGGTCGGCTATGATGCATATATTGATCAGGTTTGTCTTGTTGAGGGGTTGGGACATGATTTGCTGAGTGTATCTCAAGTCTGTGATAAAGGTCCATCTCAAGTATTTTTGACTCCGAAGGTTTTCAAGTACGGAATTAGCTGACAAGATCTATTGTTGCAAGGAGTAAGAAAGGGTAATCTTTACATGATAGATGTCAATTCTTCTGTTCACGACGTATCATGTTTAACAGCAGCGGTTGAAGATGTTCAGCTATGGCATTGTCGACTTGGACATGCACACCATCGACTTATAAATCGGTTGCGTACGAAGGGTCTGGTTGAAGGTCTTCCAGCAAAGGTTCCTGACTCTTCAAATGTATGTAAAGATTGTGCATTAAGCAAGCAAGTTAAGATCCATCATTCTGCAAAAACCACAGTAAGTACTGAACGTCCTCTTGAGTTGCTACATATGGATCTGATGGGACCAATGCGCGTTGAAAGTAGGTCAGGAAAGAAATATATTCTTGTGGTCGTTGATGATTTCTCGAGATTCACTTGGATAAAGTTGCTCGTCTCAAAAGATCAAACCTTTGAGTCGTTCAAAGCTCTTATAACTCAGTTACAGATACAGACAGAGAAGAATGTGAAATGGATACGTACTGATCAGGGAACTGAGTTCATTAATCAATAGTTTTCTGGGTTTTGTATTGAGAAAGGCATCACACATACATACTCTGCTGCAGAACTCCACAACAGAATGGTGTTGTGTGAACGTAAAAATAGGACGTTACAGGAAATGGCGCGTACAATGCTTAGTGGTAGTGGTCTGCCACAGAATTTTTGGGGGGAAGCCATCAGCACAGCCTGTTACATACTGAACAGGGCCTTGATCCGACCAGTTCTTTCCAAAACAACCATACGAGCTGTTTAAAGGGAGGAAACCTTCGCTTGCACATTTTCGAGTTTTTGGGTGGCAGTGTTACATTCTCAATCAGAAGGCGACAACTCAAGGCAAGTTTGACAATAGAAGTGATAAGGGGGTATTCTTGGGTTATGCACAAAATAGCAAGGCATACAGAGTGTTCAACAAGCACACTTTACTCGTGGAAGAGTCTACCAATGTGAAGTTCGATGAGACAAACTTTGGAGGAAGAGTTACTCACTCATCACCAGAACCGTCCTTTATACCTGATCAAAATTATGAGACGGCAACAGAATCTGATGATGATATTGTCAATCCACCTATTCAACAAGATGGTCTTCCCGCAGATACTGACATACCACAAGATGCTGATACGCATACTGATAATGTAGAGTTACAAACTCAAGGTGATCAACTAGATACTGCACCTACTGTCTTACGTGCTCCAACTGCTCGGCAGGCACCAGGTGTAAATATTGATAACATTCTCACCAACATACATACTGGCGTCCAGACTCGTTCCTCAGCTCACAGTTTCTGTGTTCATCATGGTTTTCTGTCACAACTTGAACCCAAAACAGTCCAGGAAGCATTGACTGACTCTGACTGGATAAATGCTATGCATGAGGAGCTTAATGAGTGTACACGTAATGATGTGTGGGAACTGGTTCCTCGTCCGGCAGATCATAATATCATTGGAACTAAGTGGGTGTTTAGGAATAAACTGGATGAGCTTGGGAACATCTCACGTAACAAGGCCAGACTGGTGGCTAAAGGTTATAATCAGCAAGAAGGCTTGGATTTTGATGAAACATTTACACCCGTTGCACGACTTGAGGCAATAAGATTACTTATCGCATTTGCTGCAGCAAATAAGTTTCAATTCTATCAAATGGATGTGAAGTGTGCATTCTTAAATGGTTATTTGAAGGAAGAAGTGTATGTTACTCAACCCCCTGGCTTTGAAGACTCAGAACGGCCGGATGATGTCTATCGTCTCAAGAAGGCACTTTATGGGCTGAAACAGGCTCCTCGTGCCTGGTATGATCGTCTTACTACTTTTCTACTTCAACAAGGCTTTAGTCGGGGAACTGTTGATCGCACCTTGTTTTTAAGAAGTCTTGGTTATGAGATGTTACTTATTCAATCTATGTGGATGATATCATTTTGGATCCACCAATTCAGCATTGGCTAAGGAGTTTGAGCTTCTTATGTCAAATGAGTTTCAAATGAGTAAGATAGGTGAACTTACCTACTTCCTTGGTCTACAAATCCGCCAGACTGCTGAAGGGACACATATCAGTCAAACGAAATACACTTCTGAACTTCTTAAAAAATATCAGTTTCAGGATGCTAAGTCTCTTCCCACTCCTATGTCCATGACTCTCAAACTGGGTACTGAGTCCACAGCAGAGCTTGCTGACGAGAAGAACTACAGAGGGATGATTGACTCCTTGTTATATCTTACAGCCAGTCATCCCGACATCATGCACAGTGTATGCTTTTGTGCAAGATTTCAGTCTTCTCCACGCATCCCACATGTTAAGGCTGTTAAACGCATTTTCCGTTATTTGTGTGGCACACTTACTCTTGGCATGTTTTATCCTACTGGGATTTCTCCTACTTTATTTGCTTATACGGATGCTGATTTTGGTGGGTCTCTGACTGATCGGAAGAGCACTTCTGGCTCCGCACAGTTTCTGGGTAACAGTCTCATCTCATGGTCTTCGCGCAAGCAAGCTGTTGTTGCTCTTTCTACCATGGAAGTGAAATATGTCGCCGCTGCTGCATGTTGTGCACAAACTTTGTGGCTCCGTCATCAACTAAATGATTTTGGTATCTCGTATGGTCCTGTTCCCATATATTGTGACAATACCAGCACCATTGAACTTGCCAAAAACCCGGTTCACCACTCTCGGTCTAAGCACATAGAGATCCGTCATCATTTTCTCCGTGATCAAGTTGAAAAAGGAACGATACAGCTTCTTCATTGTCCCACCAATACACAAATTGCAGACCTCTTCACTAAGCCTTTGGGTCGAGATCAGTTCAATTATCTTCGCTTTGAACTTGGAATGATCAACGTTCCTTGAGGTATGTTTTCTACACCATATTAAATTTCTTTCTTTTGTTTTCTTATAAGTGTGAGTTACTGGCGATAAAAACTTGGCATTTCGTTCAAAGTGGTGGGTTTGTTACTGATAGTTCCACAATGATCCAGCGCATGTTTTTTTTTCTGTCTCTCCTTTCTTAGTGCCGTTTTTTTTACTCGTCCTTTAGTACGGTGTATTCTTATTCTTCAAAAAAAAGAAAAAAAGAAAAAAAGGAATTCGAATAGACTATTAGTTTTCGTTCTCTTTCTATCATTTCAATTCCACTCTTTTTTTCCGTTGTCCCGCTCTTCTCCTTCTTCCTCTGTCTTTCCTTGCACCTCGATTTCACCTTCTTCATCCATGGCCTCTGCTCACACCCACTTCTCCGCCAAGTAATCACCATGGCTCTTCTTCTGCACACAAATCGTCTGAATCACCCGCCCGAAATGAGCACCCCGAAACCACACCCACAGTACCAAACCCTCCAAAACCTACCCAGCGGTGTTCTCCGCAAAACTCCATTACCAACTCACTCAAAATGGCGGCCAACACACTCTCGGAACACGTTGCTGATTCCGTCTCGCCCTCCTCTCCGCATGCTGGTTCTGGTACTCCCACAGGTTGCGCTTCTGTTGATCAACTAGCCTCTCCATCTGGGCCTGAACCCTCGACTCGACCGCGGACTCGTAACCAGCGTAAATGACTGGCACCATCGTCAGCGGCTCCGTCTCCTTCCACTGTCAAGTCACCGGCTGGTGCTTCTGGTTCCAAAGCAACCAAGAAGCGCAAGGTTGTTGTCTCTGGGCCGCGAACTCGCCCCTCTAGTAAAGATTCCCGTAAGTTTCCACAGACACCTCTCTTTATACGGGATGTGAATCTTTCTGATCTGATAATGGCAAAGATTATAGACTGTCAATGGTTACGAGCACATGATCTAGTTGATATTGCTGAGTTTATCGAATTTCAGAAGTGGGATACCTTGCTTAGCTCAGAAACTGCATATTATCCTGAAGCTCTTTTACAGTTTGTTACTAACATGTCCATGATTACTGAGACTCAGTTGCAATCTAAAGTCGGTGGTATTTGTATCACTTTATCACCTGGTATGTTAGCCCATATTCTCAATGTTCCGTTGGCTGGGTTATCTGAGTTCAATCCTCAGAAAATTGATATCGTTCCTCTCAAGGATGTTCAGCGTCATTATGGTTTGACTAATGTCAGTTCCCGTCTGAGAAACTATATGCAACGTGATTTTGATGCGCTTCCAAGATTGCTTCATCTCCTTGCTTATCAGGTTATTACACCGAGAATGACATGCGTGAGCGTGTTACTACGTTACTGGTTGCTCCGGTTGACTTACTCTGATGGGGTGTCTCGAACATAAGTTGGAAATTTCTCTGCCAAAGGTTATGATAAAACATTGGAAAAGGGTGATAAACAGTCAGAAGCCTGTTATTTCGTATCCATTGTGGCTAACTAAAGTGTTTTCAGTTCTATCATGTTCCTCTTGACAACATGGCAAGTGTACCAATGAAAGGATCACACTACTTGGGCACACTTACTCTAGCGAAAATGTCTATCGAGCGTACCTCTACTGGTTGGCAACTCAGCGGGCGGCCTCCCCCAATCAAGATGCTACAGCTCCTCATCAACCTCCAACTTTTCATGAGTCAACTCTCCTGGCTATGGTCAATACATTGATTGCAAACCAGCATGCCTTGGAGAAGCGTGTTCTTGCTCTTGAGACCCAAAGTCCTGCTACAAAAGACCCTGTTTCCATTTTTGAATCCGAACCCACTTTTTAGTTGTCTAGTTGTTTTTAGGATATTGATGTGTTTCTACTCAGCTGCTAAGATCATTGTGGTATTGCTATGTCACAGACTCATCGTTTTGGATTATTGCTGGGTTATTTTTCCTTCCTGTACCTCTTCTTTTGATTTGGCAAAAGGGGGAAGTTACTATGTGTGCCGGAAATTATATCATTGGGATTCTGTTGTGACTTTCGGTTTAAATGCATGTTTGTTATCCTTACTCTTATGTATAACTACTTTGATCTTCTTCTCTTCACTTATCACACACACTGATAAGTATACATTGAGGGTGAGGTACACTCCTATAGTGTGACTAGATCGTTGCAATCATTCAGGGGAACTACACCGGCACATACACAGAGTTTGCCTTAATCAAAAAGGGGGAAATTGTTGATGTTTTTTAATTAGAAACTCTGTGTAACATACTGAGGGCGAAAGTCGTGATGCAACCATCTGAAGACATTATGAACTGAAGAATAAAGATAGCAGTTGAGAATATATTTTCTAGAGATATTTCAAGAAGATTTTATCTTTAATATTAATTGGTATAAAATCTAAACAGATTTTATACTCTTGCTTATTACATTTCTTTTATCTCTTGAATTATAAATTATGTTTTAGATATCTTTAGTATCTATAAAAGTAATATTGCTCACTGGAGCAAATTACGTTTTCCATAGCAGAGATATACCTAGGTTTGAGAGCATTCTCGGAGAGTTGCTGTAACGAGAGAGGATTAGAGTTAATCTCAGTTCGTTTACGTGTTTGCATAAGGAAAGCCTGTTTTCCTTATGTAGTTTTGGTATCGTGCTTGATACGAGTTAATATAGTGAAAGATTCACGTGTATCTGCTCCTTTTCCTCTCTATTAACAACATTCATATCTTCTGAGTTCGTCATCAGACTGTTACTCACAGTCGGATATACCTTGGGTAACTGCCTCACTAAGAACCTTCAGTATCTAAGGAGCTAGTTATTTCAGTTTTTTTTCTGCGTTTTCTGTCTGAATTGCACGAATTATTGAGAGCGCCTTGTATGTGAGAGAAAAGAGAAGCACATTGTCACCTCGTTAGCTTTCTAGTTTGAGTGTTACATAGCTTGATTCGTACTAGGTAATTCCTAGTTGTTTTCACATTCCGTAGAGCTGATTAGAAATATTGTTGGTTTGTGAGAGCACTTGCTAAGTAGGTTTTCTGTCCACTTAGTGAGATCTATAAACCGTTTATTGGTTAATAGAAGGTTTATGCTGAAGTACTCCTACCGAGTGAGTCTGTCTATTACTTCTTAATCAAGAGAGTCTGTCTATGTCTTACAACCTAGACAAACTCTATCAGCCCCTCCCCGATCCTACAATTGGTATCAAAGCGCTAGTTTTGGCTGACGCATCATCTCCAACATTATGGCGGATCTATTTGCAAATCAGAACAACAAGATGCATTTCGATCATCCACGACTCACCTCAACGAACTATGATCACTAGAAAAATGGATGGAACAACACTTGGAGTCCATCAACTCTGAGCTTTGGGAGATCATCATCAATGGAGACTTAAAATGTCCCTCATGGCAGGAGTTAGTGGACCCCAGTAGTGAGGAAAAGGCATGAGCGTCAAGCACATCGTGCCATTTACATATGTCTTTCTCTCCCCGAGCAATGCATAGTGAATCGTTGTAAATTCGTAAATGAAATATGGTTGCTCCTTCAGGCCACTCATGAAGGAAGTACAAAGATGAAAAAGAGCAAAGCTCAAGAACTACGAATAGACTATGAAAACTTTCTACAAAAGCCTGGTGAGTCTCTAGAAGATGTTCTTAATTGTTTCTATGAACTAACTTTTCTGATGCAGGAACGTAGCATTCTCCCGGACAAGGAGAGTGTCCTTCATAAGCTTCTTGACAGTCTGCTTGAAGAGTGGATAGAGAGTGTGATTTGCACAAAAGCTTCTAAGGATTTAACTAAGTGGAACGTTCATGACCTTGGATCCTACCTGATGTCTCTTGACAAATACAAGAAGAACATTAAGAAAAAGTTTGGTAATGTCCCTTCTACCTCAAATCAAATTGTATCCATTAATGATCAAGAATTACAGGCAAAAGACACCCTTTACCAACCAAGAGGAAGTCTACTTCTCTAACGATGCAACTAGACAAGCAAAGGCTGATCTGGTGGATGTAATTGTTGAAGAAAGCGCTGCTGAAACCATGGAAGACTTCGTCTTCATTGTCAAGAACTTTAGGAAATTCATGAGAAGTCAACCGAATCGACAGAACCGTTCCATCAACAATGCTGGAAGACAGACTGAAAGCAACATCATTTGCTTCAACTGTAATAAACCAGGGCACTTCAAGAGGGATTGTCCTCTGCTCAAAAACCAATATGGGAGAACGCAAGGACAGTCCTTACTTGCAAGTGTTGGATGGGGAGATTGGGACTCTGACGATGGTGACGCAGAGTCTGCCGGATTGGTATGCCTAATGACACATGAACAAGAACATACAATGATTCCTGATAATGAGGTAACAAAGTCCCATCTCGAGACTAATCTTCATAGAATCACTCTCATGGGGATTCTTACATTAATTTCTAAATTTCTTACTGATGTAAGCGCGTTGAAAGCAAAACATGTCAAGCAAATTTCAGATCTAACAGTTGAGGTTGAGGATTCATGATTTTTCATTAACTCCCTCCGGAAAGAAACTGATTTCGCACAAACTCGTGTGTGTTCATTAAGACTAGATCTTCAGGAGTCCAGGCTCCGAGTGGAGTCCCTTGAAAGGGAAGCCGAAGCTGCTGAAGATCCACGTCAAAAGGACAAGAAAGAGTTGGAAAGTCAAATAGCGTCCCTCAAAGCAAAGTTAGCTGTTATATCTGAAAAATGCTGCTCCCGGCAGAATGAACTAAACACTGCATCC
The DNA here is from genome assembly GCA_023374045.1 of Limonium bicolor. Taxonomy (NCBI): domain Eukaryota; kingdom Viridiplantae; phylum Streptophyta; class Magnoliopsida; order Caryophyllales; family Plumbaginaceae; genus Limonium; species Limonium bicolor. Next base: position 55,546,605 of record CM041778.1, read on the forward strand.
CAAAACAAGAATCTGCGATCTTCTATTGACCAACTCAACAAGAAAATCAAGGAGAAAGATCATGCTCTTGCTTTCAAACCACTGAAATTTATTAAACAAGTGTCACCCCCAAAATTACCAAAGTGGGCCAATTCCAAAATACAAGAGGTAAGTCAGGATCGTGACAGCCTCCGTCGAGATGTCGAAAGACTCTCTCAGAAGATAGTCGATCTCCATGTAGAAACAAGGTCCACTCTACTGTGAGCCTCGATTTTAAACCCTATCCTATGTTGATTAAGTTGATTAGGATTTAATCGGGTTTTAGGTCCACTTATAACCTAAGATTAACAACTATGTTATAAAACAATAATTATTAAAACCTAAGCTAGCTCACTGGAACCTATTATGAGTCGCCACCTAATTTTAACCTAGATCAAATTAGGAAAGGAGAGTTCGGGTTCGGGGGCTTGATATTCGACTTATTTAGGGTTCAAATTACTTTCATTACCCTTCCTAGGTCGTTTTTCCTCTACTTGGTTTATTTACGGCTTATTACGAGTCGTTTTAACCTAAGTGTGCGAGCTTCTATTTTTTGTGTTTTTTTTATCATTTTTTGACAGAAAATTAAAGTGAAATTAAAAGCTACCTAAACTAGGGTTTCGGAGGCAGAATTAGGTCGAATTTTGCTTACGTCCATCGCCACGGACCCCATGTCCGAGACCACGGACCCCAGTTAACCTAATTATACAGAAGATTCAGAATTAAAGGAAAACAAAAATTTGCAAAGTCCGGGCCACGGACAGGCTGTCCGTGGGCCCGGACATTATTAAAAAAAACCTAAATTTTGAATTTTTAAAATCCCGCCGCCGTCCGTGGGTGTCCGTGGCCACGGACAACCCGTCCGTGGTCCCGGACCATAGGTCCGAGGTCACGGACCACCCACGGACAGGGGTTTTCTGAAGGTTCCCGAGGGTGTTTTGAGCTCAAAATTTATGGGTGCGTAGCCAGAGAGATTATAAACACGTTAGCAACTGAAAGAATTCAATTTGAAATCAGAATTAATACGAAACTTAGCAAACAAGCAACAAGGCAGTAGCTAAAACAATTAGCTGTACCGAAACGAAGAAGGGTTAGTTTGAGCCCAAATTTTGAGGCAAGTCAGATAATACCGTAGAGAATTAGGGAAATGGGGTTTCTACTGTTTTACCTTCGAATTCACAACGATTTTTCACACCGGGATTCGTCGAGTGCTCCGTTCATGGCTGACCCGAAAGGTTTTCGAACCAAGCTTCTGATTGTTGGTTGTTCTTGCTGTTCTTCACGTTTTGGAGGTGTTTTTGTGGGGTTTTGATGATTATTGTGCTTCAGGGATTGGAAAACGAGTTTAGATGGTGATTTCGAGGAATTTTCGGTATGACTCGGGTGGCCGGGTGTTGGAAAACGTGAGAGAGAGAGAGGAGGCTGTGCTTTCTGATTCTCTAGGGTTCTTGAGCATATGAGATTCTGATTTTATCCAAAAACCTATCCCCTTATATAGACTTTCTTAAAGATAAAGAAAATCTAGTAAAAGTAAGATTTTTTGGCATTTTAATTAAAAGACTTCCCAAAGGAATTTTGCTGTGAAATTTTAACCACATGTCAAGGATGGAGATTATGAATTTTCTGAGGTGGAATCGGAATTTTTAAATGTTGGAATATTTTTAAATTGAATTTCTCGTCAGATTCAGTCAGAAATTGCTAGAAAATTATTGGAAACTCGAAAAATCAAAATTCCAACGCCATTATGCTTAAAATGCCATCCTCTACCATGGGTTAAAATATCAAAACATTTTGAGCTGATTTGGGCATCCCTTGGAGGAGAGAGAAAGCTTATAGGAGGCCTCAAGAGCCTTAACAATTACGAAAAAACGCCCCTGACGATGACGAAGCTGCTCCCTGTGCCATGGAACACGCCAATCGGGCCGGAATCTCTTACTACTTCAATGAAATGTTCCTCACAACACCAAAACCTCGTAGACCTTAACCAGGGGGTCAAAATTTTGGGTATAACATCTACCCAATCCAAAATGGCACACTGGTAAGTCTAAGTTGCATAAAAATGTCTCGAAGCCTAACAATAAGCACAAACGGCAGCAGAAAAAGAATTTTTTTTTATTGGAAACAGTGCGGTCGAAAATACATGAACTCTCTCCACCTACTAAGATATGTGCTTATTGTGGGAATCTCAGACATAGAGACTCCGCCTGTGAAAATCTTCGAAAAGATCTATCCTTTAATTCTTTGAGAATGAAACTTATCTTATAACGTGTCAAACTCAAATCAGATGGTAAGAGGGGACCCAAGTACATCCGGATCCTCCAAGCTAACAATTGACTCTTCTTATGTAAGTGGAAGCGGGCAAGGAACAAGACTTTTAGTACTTGGATAGCAGGTTCCAGACGTATGACTGAAAACCCTAATAAGTTCAACTCGCTCTCTACCTATAAAGGAGGGAAGGCCACTTTCGGAAACAACAACCAAGGGGAGATCATTGGTGTTGGCTCAGTAGGTAACCCTTCCCAATGTAAAGTCGAAGGAGTCCACCTGGTTACTGGACTCCAACATAGTTTGTTAAGTATTTCCCAGATTTCTGACAAGTTCAATTTAGTGCTTTTTTCTTCTCAAGATTGTAAGGTTTTCGATGAAAAGACAGGAAGTTCTCAAAGCTACTGGACACTGATGAGTGTCCAAATGAGCATGCTTTAGGGGTGTATTTCATATGTTTTATTGATAGGATCGGGGTGCTGACCTGAGTAGGTCTGAGGTGTTAGTCTCAGACCAACCCTGCTTGGAGATACGTATTTGCCAAAGATGATAACGCGGAAGCTTTTGTTTAAACTTAACAAGATAGGATTCTGCTTATATTGAAATTTAATGTGAATTACAACCTAGCTTCCTATCTTGGGATTCGACAGAGGTATTCTGTCTCATCCAACACTCGCTCTATTCTAGGCGTAGATCAATACGTAACAAGGAATAAAGGCAGTGTTTTGTGTGCTCTCTAGGTAATAGATACCTAAGCTAAAGTGACTAAGTCACACTAATATCTCTCAAAATACTACGTCTCTCAAAACAATCTTTTCTCTCTCTCTAAAGCTTAATCTCAGATGCGTATTTATCTCTTTACAACAGTGTGCTTATATACAACCTAGAGACATCCTAAAATATCAGAACTTGATTCGTGGAGAGAGTCTTTAGTTTAAGTGCGCAAGTATCAGAGTCCACTTGCTGATCCACGATCTCCATAGCTCATGTCTTCCACGTTTCCTTGAATATCGGAGTAGACCGATTCTGCGTTATGAGTTCGCGCCAAGGGTTGATCGAAGGTGGAAGTGGAAGTGTTTGTGCAGTGCTACTCAACCTGGAGGATCTTGAGAGCTAGTAGTTCTGCAGTGCAACTAGGACTGAGGAGGCAATCATCTGCAAACCAAGTCTTCAACAAAACACAACAAACAGAGCAAATATATTGGGAGAATAACTCACTATTTATTACTAGTAGAAAAATGATCTATCTCAGCGCCCCTAATGCAGCGGTTTAATAAGAACGCTGAGATAGAACGTTTTTAAAAAATGTCGCTAACCTATCTCAGCGGTTCTTACTTAAAACCGCCGAGATAGGATCATTCAAAAAAACTCTATTGCAGCGGTTCCTACTAAAAACCGCTGAGATAGGTGACCTATCTCTGCAGTTTTTAGTAGGAACCGCTGCGATAGAGTCGTTAAATATACGACGCGCGCTGCTCCGTCTTCAATCCCTAACTCTTCGATTGATTCTCTGCGCTACCGGCGACGACGAGGCAACGCCTGCGACTGCCATCCGCACCACCGCCACCCTTCAGTGCCGTCGTCCTTGCTGTCGCTGCGCCACCATCTCGCCTGAAGCAGCTCGCGAGCCCACCGTCGCAGGCGTCGAACGGGACTGCACAGGAGGCCGAGAATGTAAGTTTTTTTTTTCGAATTTGTAACTTTAAATTGGCATTATTATTAGTCTTATTTGCTAGCAATAATTGTTGTAATGTAATTGTTGATTACTAGTTTAGTGGTTGTGCATAAATTGTGTATAGTTACATTGTTAAATTTGTATAATTAGTTGTGTACATGTAGTGTTCGATGAAATGCCTGAGTTGAAAATGTGTATAATACAATTCTTTAGACAGTTAAAGTGCTGCCTTGGTATTATAATTGCAACACTCCAATCTTCCTAGTGCATTTACATAGATACTGATTAATAACAAGTACATTATACAATAGTGGAAGTGTTCTATGGTGTGCCTCTTTGGCTTCTTTGGTTTCATCTCAATTCATCCACATCCCTAACTAGTAAACCTTGTAGCCTTCCTACAAATAGCAACTAGTAAACTATAACGCCGATTCAAACAAACAACAAACAAACTCAATTAAGTAATTATGATTATGTGTCATTATGTGTTGTTGCCCCCCTAATATTATTTCCTCGCTTCGCCGCTGTCTGTAGTAATTAGGGTGGTCTCTACGTCTTCTTCTTCCTCATTTCTTCTACTGTGAAGCAAGAGTGGAAAGGTAATATCTTCATCTCTATCTTTTTTCTCTTTTTTTATTTTCTTAATATGATAATGCTTATAGTAATGGATTTCTTGCCCCCCTAATATTATTTCCTTGCTTTGCCGCTGTCTGCAGCAATTAGGGTGGTCTCTACGTCTTCTTCTTCCACATTTATTCTGCTGTGCAGCATGAGTGGAAAGGTAACATCTTCATCTATCTTTTTTCTCTTTTTTATTTTTCTTAGTATGATAATGCTTATAGTAATGGATTTCTTGCCCCCTAATATTATTTTTTCCTTGCTTCGCCGCTGTCTGCAGTAATTGGGGTGGTCTCTACTTCTTCTTCCTCATTTCTTCTGCTGTGGAGTAAGAGTGAAAAGGTAACATCTTCATCTAGCTTTTCTCTTTGTTTGTTTAATTAATTATTGCACAAAAAGTGGTTGTGGTTAATATTGAGTGATTGTGAATAAGGATGGTTGCTGTCAATTGTTGAATTTATTTGTCGTGCTAAATAAGATATTGGTGAATGCTTAATGATAAGCATGGGATTAACAAGATTACGCAAAGGTTATGCCGATTTTTTCCTAGATTCGTATTAGTCTTATTAATTAATGTTATTTGTTCTTTTTCAAGTATTCTGCATAATCTATTGGATTTGTACCAGTACTTTCCCAGCCCATCACCAAAGCAGTCTCCTACCTTCCCTCTCTGTATAACCTTAAAACAAGTAAGTAATAAAACTTTATTTTTGGTTTTAATAATGCAATGATTTGTTGATGTTAAATCACTACTATCTTAATTACTTGTGTTAGAATTGTTAGAATAAGGCTAGAATAGTTACGTTGGAACGTTAGAGTATTTAGGTTGCGTTAGTTTGGTTGGAACCATAGGGTAGTGCTTAGTTTGGTTGCAACCGTACATCCAGTATAAACATGCTCCGCATACAAATGCAGACAAAACTGAAAGACAAATCAATCTTATACTTGTTTTGTTTTCACATATAGAATGGAATGTGACTGGATGTACGGTGATCGAGGGGATCACTTTGATGAGAAGCTGAAAGAGTTTCTCAAAGCGGCAGTGCAACACAAGGACAGAACAAAGGCGGACAAATTTCATGTCCTTGTGTTGACTGTGGGGTCGTAAGGAAATATGTATACATTGAGGAAATCATATTTCATCTTAAGACCCGTGGATTCATGCCACATTACAGAAGATGAAATTTTCATGGAGAAACAGTTGCGGCTAGTGCTTCATCATCATCAAGTGCTCATGATCCACTTTACGCAAGTACCGACCACACCTTCAATACCATCAATGAGTCGGTACCGCTAAGTGATTCAGGATTCGATGACAGTGAGACCACTCACCATGAAGAGCAAATGGATGAAATGTTAGAAAATGTTGCGGATACTTTTGTCGATAAGCCGAAAGAGTATCAAAGATTGTTGGACGCATCGAGGACACCTTTGTACCCTTCGTGCGTTAAATACACAAAATTGAGTGTTGTACTGAATTTGTTCAACTTAAAGGGGGAAAAATGGAGTTGGTGACAAGTGTTTCACGTCATTTCTAGAGCTGATACATGATATGCTTCCTGATGAGAATGGTCTTCCTACATCCACCTACGAGGCAAAGAAATGGATGTGTACAATGGGAGTTGAATATAAAAAGATTCATGCTTGCCCAAATAACTGTGTGTTGTATAGGGGTGAATACGAACATCTAGACAAGTGTCCTAAATTTTTGTTGTCCCGGTACAAGGACAAGGATGGGGATTCCTCCTTTCAGAAAAAAAAAATTGTCCAGTGAAATTATTGTGGTACTTGCCGATAATTCCTAGATTCAAATGGTTGTTTGCCAACCCGAAAGATGCGAAGAACTTATGATGGCACGCGGATGGTAGAAAAATTGATGAAAAATTAAGACATCCTGCAGACGGACCTCAGTGAAGAACTATCAACAGAAAATTCAAACATCATTTTGGGGATGGAGATAGGAATCTGAGGCCTGGATTGTGTACCGATGGGATGAACCCGTATGGCACGTTGAGCAGTCAGCACAACACTTGAGCGGTGCTACTAGTGATCTACAATTTACCGCTATCGCTATGTATGAAACGAAAATACATTATGTTATCACTCCGAATTTCTAGTCCAAAGCAACCTGGTCATAACATTGACGTATATCTTGCACCACTGATCACCGATCTCAAGTTGTTGTGGAATGAAGGAACAGTGGTATATGATGCTCATGCGAAAGAAAATTTCACACTGAAGGCGATGTTGTTTTGTACTGTTAACGACTTTCCTGCCTACGGGAACTTGTCAGGATACTCGGTGAAAGGATTCAAAGCGTGTCCGGTATGTGAGGATGACACATGTTCAGACCGTCTGAAGCATTGCGGCAAAAATGTTTACATGTGTCATCGACGGTTTCTTCCAATAGACCATCCTTACCGTTCGAGAAACCTAAAACTATTCAACAATGAGCCCGAGACTCGTGTGGCTCGTCTGCCTTTGTCTTCAGAGGAAGTGTATGCAAAGGTAAAAGACATTGAAAATGTCTTTGGAAACACATCCAAGCCGCCGAAGAACATTTGGAAAAACGTTCCATTTTTTAGGATCTACCGTATTGGCGACATCTGCCTATTCGACATTGTTTGGATATCATGCACATTGTGAAGAACGTCGGCGAGGCAGTGAGTGGTACTTTGCTCAACATACCCGGCAAGACGAAAGACGGATTGAAGGTGAGGAGAGATATGCAAGAGTTGCGCATACGGAAAGAACTACACCCAATAGAGGATGAGAAGCAAACATATCTACCTCCTGCGTGTTATACCCTCTCTAAGAGTGAAAAAAATAGTTTTTGCAAATGTTTGCACTCATTGAAGGTACCATCTGGGTACTCTTCAAACTGGAATAACCTAGTTTCTATGAAGGATTTGAAACTGTTAGGCATGAAATCTCATGATTATCATGTGTTAATGTTGCATCTTCTTCCAGTTGCAATACGATGGATATTACCAGAAAATGTCAGAAATGCTCTAACTCGATTATTTTTCTTCTTCAACGCTGTCTGCTGCAAGGCAATTGACTTAGACACCCTCGATGATCTGCAACATGAAATTGTTGTGACAATATGCCAGCTTGAGATCTATTTCCCACCATCTTTCTTCGACATAATGGTGCATTAATAGTGCATATTGTCCGAGAGATCAAATTGTGTGGTCTGGTCTACTTACGTTACATGTATCCTTTTGAATGATATATGGGGATTCTGAAGGGTAGAATGAAAAATAGATATAGACCGGAAGGCATCATCATCGAAGCAACAGTGACTGAGGAAGTCACAGAATACGTGACAAGTTATTTGAACGATGCAGAGTCAATTGGTATTCCCAAACCACGTCACCATGGTAGATTTAGGGGTAAATGAGTTATTGGCAAAAAGGTCGTGCGTATCTCTCGTGATCTTATTAATCAGGAACATTTGTTTGTACTACAACACCTTGAGGTTGTTGAACCCTACTTCGATATTCACATTGCTGAGTTGAGTCGACAAAACCCTACCAAAAACCATATCTGGCTTAAAAAAGAACAGAATCGCGTATTTGTCCAATGGTTTAAGGTATATGTGTTGGAGCAAGCTTCAGTGAACCCCGAGGATGTCAGTGAAGAAATCAGATGTCTAGCTGTTGGTCCTGGAACAGATATTGTATCATTTGAAGGGTATGACATTAATGGATGTACATACTACACTGCACGCCAAGATGCTAAATCAATACATCAAAACAGTAGGGTAAAAATTGAAGCATCGGTGACTGAATATGGTCTCGGTAACCAGGTTCAACCAATGAGCAGTAGTAGTTGGTATTATGGTGTCATAGAGGACATATGGGAACTAGACTATCACATTGATTCGTTTCCAGTGTTCCGCTGCAATTGGGTGGACAACTGACATGGACACCAAAATGATAAAGTACTTATTTTGGTTGATCTTTCACGTGTTACAACTTACAAGGAAGATCAATTTGTGTTGGGTAAAGACTGTGACCAGATGTTTTATGTTGAAACCCAAAAGATAGTAGATGGTCTGTTGTTCTTCCAGGGAGAAGACCGGTTTTGTTTGAGGATGAAAACAACGACGATGATGATAATGAGATGATAGATGAAACAGTATCGTTGCATACAGGGTTGCATGATTCAATTGATGATTTACAAAATGATGATGTTCAGACCATCTACGCTCGATCATACCATAATGAGGGGGTTTGGGTAGAAAACAGATCATGATATATGTTACTTTGTCTAGGTAACACCATTGGTTGAGATTACATTATAGAATTCGTATTATTGTTGTTACAATGCTATCAAAATTAATTATTATGTTTATTTTTGCAATTATACATCGTTCCATGAATATTGATCTAATGTTTTTGTTTTTTTTTCTCAGTGGATGATCATCCGATTGACGGTCCTATAGGACAGCTACTCACGACTGGGGAAATTCAGCCCCAGTAGAGTAGACCGGCAAAACACACCACACGAGGTGGTAAAAAGAAGTCAAAGACAGCAGACATCCCATAACAGCAGATAGAGGCAGCTGGGCCTTCACAGGAAGCACAAGAGATACAAGTTGCTCCTCCGCCTCTCAAGAAACCCAAAAAACGAGGGGTTACCAGTGCGCTGAAAGCAGATAGAGGCCCCCAGACCAAGCCTTTGCAGTTGAATCAGTTGAATCAGCCCATAGGTACATGGAAAAATGATTTCACTGCTCTGGCTAGGCATTTGCTGAGTTCATACTGCAATATAAACCACCATTGGAAACAAGTGCCTCCGGCGTTGAAGGAGCAGATATTTGAGCGTCTTCAGGTATTTGTTGATGTTTATAGTTTGTTTTAAGATTAATGTAGTTACTATTTTACACTAATCCATTTTTTTTGCATATAGGCCCGATTCAATATAGATCCTTCTATGAAGGACGATGTGATGAAGGGAATTGCCAGACAGTTTAGAGACTTCAGATCTCTGCTCACGAGGCAGTACATTTACTGTGAGGAGCCCGCAGAAATAGAGGAAGCAGATGAAGACATGGATGATCGAAGACCACCGTGGCAAAAATACGATGGTATTACTGAAGAGCAGTGGAAGGAGTTTGTTGAGAAGCGTTTGACCCCTGAGTTCAAGGTGAGTTTCACACTAGTAGTTGTTCTTTCGTATGATAAATGTTTAAAGTGTCCTTAGAGTTCATTTGGTTAATTTGTCTTTTCCATATATTATTTGTATAATTTGTCTTTTTCATACATATATGTAGGCTTTACGTGAGAAACAACAACAAAATGCCAAAAAAAAATCTTTACCCCCATCACATGGGGAGTACAAGTATTGCTCAGCGTGTGCCGGAGTGGGAGAAAGAGGGGTTGCTGCCAGCTGAATCGAATGTCAGTGAAAGAAGGATGAAGATTTGGGACATAAGTCGACGGAAGAAACCTTCAGATCCGGCGGCACCTACTCAGTATGATGATGCCACGAGAGAAGTCATCAACCAAATGGTAAGTGATTTTTAGTTTAAAAGAAGTAGAATGTTTATTATATTAATATCGGAGTAACAATAGCAGTTACATGAAACGAAAGTATCCATATTGAATTATTAAACTCCATAACAAGAACAGTTAAGCTCCCAAATCACCCAGGGCACTTGGCAGCCCGTTAGGCAGGATGATCCACTTTCCCGCGCTCTTGGGAAGAAGGATCATCAGGGTCGTGCAGTAGGTTTTGGTGGTCATGTCGGTATACGGCAAGCCTTCGGTAATCCTGGGTCCAGACACGGTGCAGGAGGGAGCATTACATATGAGGAGCACTTACACTAGAATGCGGAGCTCGAGCAGCGACTACGAAATGAATTTCAGCAGCAAATCGCTCAAGCTATGAAGATGATGCGATCTGACAGGATGAGTCAGGAGGTTTCTAGACCGCCAGATCAATCACAAGCATCAGAGCCCGCACCAGTGCCTCCCAGTAGTGTTCACTCCGTCAACCCGTTTCCATATTCATCTCTTAAGGTTAGAACAACATGTTAACTACAAATACAAAAAAAACAAATTATACACTTATTTATGTGCATCTAAAATCTTTAATTTTGAAAATTTAGAAACCGGTTGACTGCACATTGTTGCAAGTGATTGGCGGTGACGAAGTCGTAGTAGGGTGGGGAAAACTTTTCAAGTCTTCTCCTGGTGACACCGTGAGGAATGAAGCACTCCGAGAGTACCATGTCCGGGTGCTTGTTGATGATTACGCACCTGCATATGGGGATTTTCAGCTACCGGTGCCCAGTGCAAACATGTCCACCCTTCGTCAAGCTGAATCCATGACAATAAAGTGGCCAATTAGATTGTTTAAGCTTGGGAAGCAGCAGGTAAGCACACGAAAAACTTATTCTTTAACATATCCTTGGGTAGAAATGTATACTTATTAAATTAATATATCAGGAACACGTTTAATCAAATTCTGATAAGGCAAAAGGAAAGAGAGTTGGTGTTGCATCAGCTAATCCTTCGATGGCATCCGCCACTAGAGTTATGATGAGATCAAATTTGCTGGAATCAGCGATTCTGAATGTCTTACCCCCCAAGCTGAAACTATTGCACTCTACACTGTTGATGACGCCGCCGACAAGAGATTTGGTTACAGTGGAACCAAGACCGGATCTTTTTCACTATGAAGGCGCTCAGAGATTTGAAATCTACCTAGTGATTTTGTGGAGTTGTTCACAAAGGATTGGTTGAGTGCGTCAATTCTCAAATCGGCTTGCATATGAGTAACTAGCATACCTTGTACACATTTTACTCTGTATATTTCAAAATTAAATCACTAATATTGGTTTCTTTATACTGTGCAGGTTTGTTGATGACAAGGCGGTCCAAGTACATGATAATAGTAGTTTCGGGTTCTTATGCCCTGACTTCTGTTCTGAAGCTAATATGGGATCTGACCCCCAAGCTTTGGTCTAGTACTTGTCGATTGTGATACATGCATGTGCATGTGCTGATAAATCTTACATAATTCTACCACTTCATCAAGGGTAAGAATTTTATCAAATGTTAAGTTAGTTTAAAAATTATGATACTTGTATTATGTATTTGATTGAATTAAGTTCTGCTTGTGTTGCAATCTATGAACAGCCGACACTGGTCTTTGCTCGTTCTATGTCTAAAAAGCCCAAGAGTCCTACAGCTTGACTCAGCATCTCGGCGTCCCAAGAAGCCGATTATATGTAACATGTCGCTGAGGTGACACTACTACAAAAATGGCCTGTTTCGGCGCCCCTATTTCGGCGGTCGGGAACCTATTTCGGCGGTTCCTTACTAGAAACCGCCGAAATAGGTCCTCATAAATAATAAAAAAAATAAAAAGGACCTATTTCGGCGGTTTCTAGTAAGGAACCGCCAAGATAGGTGTTTTTTTATTTTTCTTTTTTTTTATTTTATCATCTAGTTCGGCGGTTTTTCGTTAGAAACCGTCGAAATAGGACTTTTTTATTTTTTTTAAATATTCGAGGACCTATTTTGGCGGTTATTAGATAGGAACTGCCGAAATAGGTCAATTTCCGAGTTCTTTTTTCGTTCCCGGTTGTTTTTCGTCCAATTTTCAAATTCCCCCCCTCCGCATTCTTTTTCCGTCCTTCCGTTTCTCTCTCTCTCTTCATTCTTCACGCACGGTAATTTTGCAACCCTCAACCTCCGCCTTCATTCTTTTCTTGTGTCTGCTCCACTGCTGCATCTCACTCACCAGATTGAAGACGGGGCTGAAGCTTTTCATTCCAAAATTGGTAATATACTCGAACTTATATTTTTCTTCCTCTATTCATCTTTGCGCCTCTCACGGTATATTTTTGTAACTCTAACAAGCGAGCAACAACATGCTCTACGCCTTACATCAATTTTGCAACCCTAACTGGCGAACAAGGAATCGACATGCTCTGCGCCTCTATTCATTTTCTGCTCCCTCACGGTAATTTTTTCAACCCTAACTGGCGAGCGAAAACATGCACTACCTCACATCAATTTTGCAACCGTAACTAGCGAACAAGGAATCGACATGCTCTGCGCCTCTATTCTTTCTCTGCGCCTCTATTCTTCTCTCGTGAGCGAGGTTGAAGACGGGGCTATAGTAATTTTTTTTTAAATTTGTAACACCCTGGATTTTTACCTCAAAACATAGCTTATGAAAATACAAATCTAACGACGCAAACGGCATTCAAAACGGACTTCAAACGAGTCCTAAAAGAGCAAAACAGAGCTGGTCCGAACTTGTGTCCGGACATGGATGTTCGGACACTAGTCGAGTTTCAAAACTTCGGAAAAAAAAATCCTTACGTGGTCTGAACATTGGTCCGAACTTGGAAGTTCGGACATAGGTCGAGACTTGCAAGCTGAACCCGTCCTCGCATGTTGTCCGAACATAGAAGTTCGGACAGATGTTCGGACACAGCCAAACAACGAAAATACTTGAAAACTTTCGGGGCCTGTCCAAACATTGACGTCCGGACGGACGTTCGGACAGGTCCTTAAGTGCAGTTTTTAAAACGTAAACAGAACCCAAAAACCATTAGAAACACTTATGTAAATCACAATAACAATATGAGAAACTCTTGAACAGATAAAGTCATTATCAAATACTTAACACAAAGCTCAAACTTAATAAAACGGTTTCTTAAAAGCCAATAAGTTTCGTTAACCAAAACTCAAATGAACATAACCTTCAACACAGCAGCGGATCTCAAAACGTCCAGGGCATTACCGCCACACCCAATTCCCATGGGTGCTCAGGCTAATGAACTAAATAACACTAAAAACAAAAGTTAACTTAAGTTACGCGGAAGCAAAATAAATATCCAATGTATAAAACTTTGAGAGCAACACAGCATCTCTGAACCATTGTAATTCCAAACATCGCCTTATTAAAACGTAGTCCCTAAACTATGTGACTTGCTGTCCCGATCCCCACATTTAGTCATCCATACCTGCGATCATAAAGCATGGACAAAACACAGAAAGGATCGCACAAATCATAAAAACTGAGTAAATTCCACCTCAACCTATAACATACATTTCAGAACTCATTTGCCATTAATAATCAGACGAGAAGGTTTTATAGAATAGTTGATGAATTTCCAGAAAACATATCAATACCAAAACCGCAGTAAGGAGCTTTCAACAGGAGATAACCACAATTCCAAACACGGGGTCACCTATGGGACCCCAAACAACAATTCCAGGACAGTCACCTATGGGACCGTCAAACAACCACCTCACCCTAAGTCCTTAAGTGTGCACACCCCCTATGAAACAGCAGTAACATAGAGTAGATCATAGAGCTTAGCTGCAACAATGTGTGCAGCGCAAATACTGACAATTATGGGGAGCACCTATGGGCTCCCAAACAATAGAATACAACCTGTGAAAGACTCCCAAAACCATAACCAAAATACCACAATCTCAATCCAATTCCTCAAATCCAAGACGTGGGAAACATATCCCAAATTCCAAACCGCAACGGAGAATCCACAAAGCACACCGAAACCTTTTCCAATCGCTTTACAAAACAGTAGTCAAACCACATTGAGCATAAAATTTACCTGGAACAACCAAATCCCTCAAGAGCCCAACTGCTCCGGACTATTGATAGCACTCTTCAATGTAATCGGCGTCTAAGTAACCAAAATTAACAATCATAATTCATCGAACAACGAGTAGATAACTAATCAACTAAGTAGAATACATTACCCGACAATCTACTAACTGGACACTAGGGAATTAACCAGGCTTCGACGGAACCAGCGAGAATTCACCAAGGGTTTGAAGAGAAAGAGCGTGAATATAATGGGCAGAGTGTAAACACAAGAACGGCGTATTGAGGATGGAGAATAGTGAAGGGAAATCAACCCTTAAATAGAATTATTTGTATAATGAAAAGAGAATAAACTAATTAAAGATTTATGCTAAAAGGGAATACAAATAAAATAATTAAGAAAGAGTTCTAACTCTTGGAATTTAAAATATCTCCAAAGGATAGATCTCGATAAATTAGGGAAATCAGTAAAAGAAAATTGATGAAGTAATTTAGGAAAGGATAAATCAGAAACGAGGAACAATGTCAAGAGATCAATTAATAAACATTTATTTGGAAGGAGATAATTTAGAAAAGAGTAGATATGTTGTAAATAATTTAAAGGTTTAACAAAGGAAAGAACAACTCGTTAAAAGGATAAATGAAAACACCAGTAATATAATTACTGAGAGAAGAATAAGGAGAGTTAACAGAATAATATTTTGAGTAGTCAAATAGAATTCGAACTCTGAATACTTAAAATAAGTTGGAAGGAATATTCTGGAATAGTACTCCGGAGTTTAAATAACTTAGGGAAATTAAGAGAAGGAAATAATACTATATCATATAGCATTCGAAATATAATTAAATCCATTAAGGCAAAACGTTACCAAAATTCAGAAACACTTTAGGGAGAAAGATTAATTCCCTGGGCCTTAACTAACCTCAGACATGTCACTCATACCATATACTATATTATTCCTAGCTTGGAATTTCCTGGGTATTTCATCTCATCCCCCTTAAAAGAAAGCTTCGCCCTCGAAGCTAAAACTTATCCATAAGGCGAAAAACTGCTAAACGAAGGTACTGACTCGAGCGGTTACCTGATCGAACAGCTGTGGGTATCTCTTCCTCATTTCCTCCTCTACCTCCCATGTAGCCTCTTCGGTACCATGATTAGACCATAAGACTTTGACCATACGTATGGACTTCGATAGTGTCTCTCTGGTCTTAGTGTTCATTACTCTGATGGGATACTCCTCATAGGATAGATTCTGCTCTAGCTCCAAGACATCTGGCTGCAACACATGCGAAGGGTCGGGAACATACCGCTTCAGCTGGGATACATGGAAGACATTGTGAACTTTCTCCAGCTCACAAGGAAGCGCTAGTCGGTATGCCACCTCTCCAACCCTCTCTAAGATCTCATAGGGTCCAACGAATTTGGGGCTGAGCTTCCCTTTCTTCCCGAACCTGGTTACTCCTCTCACAGGAGATACTTTCAGGAAAACTCTATCTCCCACCTCGAACACAACTGGTCTGCGCTTAAGATCGGCATAGGACTTCTGCCTGTCCTGGGCTGCCTTCATTCGTCTCTGGATCATCCGGACTTGCTCCATAGTCTCTTCAATTAACTGAGGCCCCAAAGTAACAGTCTCACAAATGTCGCTCCAACACAACGGTGTCCTACACTTCCTCCCATACAGAGCCTCATAAGGAGCCATCTTGATGCTGGTGTGGTAACTGTTGTTATAAGAAAACTCTATCAGATGTAGCATATCAGCCCACGAACCCTGGAAATCCATCACACATGATCGAAGCATGTCCTCTAAGGTCTGGATGGTTCTCTCTGTCTGACCATCAGTGGCCGGATGAAACGCAGTGCTCAACTTCAACTTAGTGCCCATCGCCTTCTGAAATTGCTGCCAAAAATGGGCTAAGAACCTCGAGTCTCTGTCTGAAATGATGGTCTCAGGTACCCCGTGATATCTCACCACATTTCTGATGTAAGCATCCACCAACTGGCTCATGGACCACGTCTTCTTCATGGGTATGAACCGTGCAGACTAAGTGAGTCGGTCCACTATCACCCAAATCTGATTGACTCCTCCCTTCGCCGGTGGTAAACCCATCACGAAGTCCATGGAAATGGAGCCCCACTTCCACTTTGGGACCTCAAACGGCTGCAATAAACCTCTCATCCTTCTGTGCTCGAATTTGACCTTCTGACAGGTAAGGCACTTTGACACAAACTCTGTAACTTCCTTCTTCATCTTAGGCCACCAAAACATCTTCTTTAGGTCCTTATACAACTTATCACCACCAGGATGAACTGAATAGGGAGTATTATGAGCCTCCCTCATCAGTCTCTCCTTTACCTCCACGCACCCCTGAGGTACACACCATCGGCCTCTAAACCTCAGGCTGCCGTCACCGTGGGTCTCGAACCCCTCAGCTTTCCCTTCCTTCATCTTTTCCTTGATGCGCTCCAGCTTCGCATCACCAGGCTGCCCTTTGAGTATCTCCCCACAGATGTCGGAAGAGACACTCATGTGGTACAACCTCACCTCGCGCTCTACTCCAGACGCCTATCACCTCCAAGTTCAGCTTCTCAAAGTCACGAACAAGCTCGTCTGGAAGAACCCACATCGAATTCATAGAATGGCTTTTCTTCCTACTCAGAGCATCGGCCACTAGGTTAGACTTCCCCTCGTGATATAAAATCTCCAGATCATAATACTTGATCAGCTCCAACCATCTCCTCTACCTCATATTTAGTTCCTTCTGAGTGAAGATGTACTTGAGGCTTTTATGGTCGGTGTAGATCTTGCAAGAAACACCGTATAAGCAGTGCCTCCAAATCTTCAGGGCGAAGACTACTGCTGCAAGCTCTAGGTCGTGCGTCGGGTATCTGGTCTCGTACTCCTTCAGTTGTCTCGATGCGTAGGCTATGACCTTCCCATGCTGCATCAAGACACATCCCAAGCCATACTTGGAAGCATCGCTGAAAACCTCAAATCCGTCTGTCCCCGAGGGCAAGGTCAAAACTGGGGCTGTTGTCAACCTTTCCTTCAATGTCTGAAACGCCTTCTCACAGTCATCATCCCACTGAAACTTGGTTACCTTCTTCATGAGGTTTGTAAGGGGTCTAGCTATCTTTGAGAAATCCTTCACAAATCTTCTGTAGTACCCCGCTAGACCCAAGAAGCTACGAACCTCCATCAGATTGCTCGGTCTTGGCCACTCTTTCACTGCTTGGATCTTGGCCGGATCCACTGAGATTCCGTCCTTGGTGATGATGTGGCCTAGGAATGCCACTCGATCCAACCAAAAGTCACACTTAGTTAGCTTGGCGTAAAGTTGCTGCTCCCTCAAAATCTGCAAGACTGATCTCAGGTGCTCCTCGTGCTCTTCCTCATCCCTGGAGTAGATGAGGATATCGTCTATGTATACCACCACAAACCGGTCTAAATAGGGATTAAAGATCTGGTTCATGAGGTCCATAAAGACTGCCGGTGCATTCGTTAATCCAAAGGGCTTCACCAGAAACTCAAAATGCCCATATCTGGTCCTGAAAACAGTCTTCGGGATATCCTTCTCTGCAACACGTAGCTGGTGGTATCCCAACCTCAGGTCTATCTTAGAGAAAACTCCTGCACCCTGAAGCTGGTCGAAGAGGTCGTCGATTCTGGGCAAGGGATACCGGTTCTTCACGTGATCTGGTTCAGCTCCCGGTAGTCTATGCACAGCCTCATGCTCCCATCCTTCTTCTTTACGAACAAGACAGGAGCTCCCCATGGCGATACACTCGGGCGAATGTATCCCTTCTCCAGTAACTCCTCCAATTGACTTTCAGTTCCTTCAACTCTGATGGCGCCATACGGTATGGGGCCTTGGAGATAGGCGCTGCTCCTGGCACAAGGTCGACGCTGAACTCCACCTCCCTGTCTGGCGGCATACCAGGAATCTCATCTGGAAAGACGTCAGGGAACTCATTCACCACCCGAATCCTTCTAATGGGCTCGGCGCTCGGCTCAGATCCTGGACATGGCAAAGGTATGTTTGCTGTCCCTTCTTCACTTGGGAGAGAATTGACATAGCTGAAACTATCTTTACTCCTGGTTTCTTCTCCACGCTACTGTGGGAGACTCTTCGGCCCGCTGGTCCTCTCAGGATGGTCTTCTGCTCTCCACAATCGATCTTCCCCTTATACTTGCTTAGCCAGTCCATCCCCAAAATGATATCGAAGTCGGGGAGGACGAACTGGATCAGGTCAGTTACAAAAGTTTCCCCCTTTATGTCTACTCCCACATCCTTCAATACATGATTACAAGAGATAACCCGCCCCGAGGGTATAGATACTGCTATGGTAGAAGTCTTACACGTTTCTAGACCCAATTTCTTAACAAATTTCTCAGAAATGAAAGAATATGAAGCTCCAGTATCGAACAAAACACGGGCAGAAGTACCATGAACAAAAAAAGTACCTGCTAACACCTCTGCTTTGGCCTTCGCCTCGGCCCGGCTCATAACATTGATCCTCCCAGGAGCTCTACTGTTGTCTCGGTTCTCCCCTGGACCTCGGTTACCTCCGTTTCCACCCCCGCCATTGCCATGCTGGGGAGCATCCCCTCGCTGATTCTGGGCCTGATGGTGATCTCTGCCTCGAGACTGGGGGTCTGCTGGTCTGTAGGTCCGGTCTCCGCCATTTCCTTTCTGCTGAATGCCTCCCTGGGGATCCTGGAAGCACTCAAAAGCTCTGTGACCCTTCTTGCCACACCGGAAGCACGCCACCAAGTTTCCTTCACAGTCCTTCCCCGGATGATCCTTGTGGCATCTCCTGCAGTGGAAGTGCCTGCTACGCCCGTACTATGCTCTCTGAGTCTACCCCTGGGGCCTATCATTCCTGAAATACCCCAAACTTAGATATGGTGTTTAAATGATAAACTAAGATATAAGGAGACTAAATAATGCCTTAGAAACATTAAGAAACATTTCTAATCAAAGAAAATACAAGGAAACACCAAAAGAGCAGTTTAAGCAAAAACGTGCTCTAAGCTTGGAGAGACTTGGGAGAGTACCCAAATATTGTTCTAAGACGTTATTAATATCCTAATGGTCATTTTAAATCAATTACCAAAGAAAACCAAGCTTGAAAACAAGTTAAAACACAAAATGTGCTTTAAGGAGTCTTAAAGCACATTTTTGAAAAATTGTCTTGTAAATGAGTTTTGAATGGCTAAATGTCCATCATTACTCTTTAATTAACATATGTACTATATAGTATCACATTTGGAAGTCTACATCAATGGGAAATCAAAAATTTCACAACAATGTGCCTTGTTTTGTGAATAGTAACTTAATTAAGCTAGTTTATAACATAAGTCAATAAGTGAGATATTTGGTCAACAAAGACTTAAGTACCCTTATTATTAAATGGGGGCCAATTTCTTATAAGGTGAGTCACCACCTTTATGAGTCATTAAGCAAATAAGAAAGGAAATTAAAGGAAAAAGCAAAAGTACTATTTACTTTACAATATAAAGATCTCATTTTAACCCACCTCTCTCCTCACTTCTTCATTCTCTCTTGTTTCCCACGGTTTGAGCTGCTCTCTCCCTTCTCCATTAACGTGAAGCTCTTCTCCATGCTAGCTCCACCTTCTCTTGCACACAACTTACTCATTTTAGCTCCAAAACCAAAACAAATCACATATTCTCCTTAGTTAGCTCAAGCTCCTTCTTTCTATCTTTTCAAAACTCCAAGAGCTTTGATTTTGTGCCAAGCCAAACCACCATTAGAGGAGGAAATTCAAGTTTGGAGACTCCATTGGCTTCTCCATTCTCTTAAGGTAAAGAAAGTGTAAGAAAATCTAGGTTTCCATCACTTTTCTTCATAACCGAAAATACATGCTCATGAGGCTTCATTTTAATGCCTTGTTCTAGCTTGTTTTCTACTCTTCAAAGGATTGAGGAGGTCCTTCTTGCTTCATATCCAAGCTTGTCTTGAGAAACCAAGGTAAAACAATCACCTTAATACCTTAAAGCACATTTTTAACCTAGGGTTTGTTCCTTAGGGTTAATGTATTATCTAGTACTCATTGGAGTCATTGGATATTGGTTAGAACATTGGCAAGGAGATATATATTGGTGACCGAGATTGAGCAAGGAAAAACCTAAGGAAGAAAGCTTTTAAAGCTTGTAAAAGAACAAGGTAAATTACTTACCTTAAGGTGTTTTATTGTTTAAGGGAATGAGATTTAGATATGTGATGAGTTTAGTAGAGAGTTTACATTAGAAAAGGGTTATATATAACCTAGGAGAAACAATGACTATACTTGTGAACTTGTGACTAAGGAGCAAATGAGAAAAAGAGATAGTTTAAGGAGATCAAGGTGAATTACAAGAAGCATTTTATTTCAATGGGAGCCTTGTTGTGTGTATTCGCAGGTTGAAGGCAAATATATGAGGAAATTCAGTGGTTAAGATTATTGTCATTTAAGGGCCTAAGTGCCAAGCATTTTAAGTTTAAGCACTATATGATGATGTGGTGTAAATTGTGTGTTAAGGTGTTGTGATGGGAATTTGAGTGATGTTGGTTGTTTGATGGAGAAAAACCAAGTGTTAGGATGTATTATATACTAGATAACCCATGGCAAATTTAAAGGAAAACATAAGTGTTGAGATGTTCTAAGGGAATTTAATGACTAAGGAAGTACTAGGAAGTGTTAGAAGTTGTCTTGATGAAAAAGGGGGTGAGATAAAGTGATTTAATGAGTTACAATGACTTAGGCATTACTATGAAGGATTTAGGAATCAAGAGAATGTATTTGAGTATTTAGGACTTAGGCAAATGTTGGTAAGCAACTAGGAAGGAAAAATGTGTTGATGGATGAAGTTTAAGCTTGTGAAGGAACTTTAAGTAAATGCATAAAAGAGTTTTAGATGGTGAAAGATGCTTGGGAGATGATGTTATAGTGGTGGGGAAAACATTTGGCATAGTGGTTACATTAGGTATGAACCACCACCTAGAAACATAGTGGAAAACATTACAAGTGTTGGCATCATTACAAGGAAAAATGCATAATGATTAAAGTGGATGTTGGTGAGTGATTTAAAGTGTTTAGTGGTTGGTTTAAGGTGTATTTGAGGTGCCCAAATGAGGTTATAACATGCTAGGATATATGAGGTGAAGTTTGGAGTTGAATGGGAATTTAGAAACAAGGTTCTGGAGCCGACCGACCTTAGGGACCGGACCTGCAAGGTCGGTCGAGCTCAAATTACACTACCGGATAAAGTCTCTGGAACCGACCGAACTTGGGGACTGGACTTGCAAGTTCGGTCGGGCTTGTATTTTGTGAAGGAAATAAGTCTCTGGAATCGACCGAACATGGGACCGGACTTGGCAAGTTCGGTCGAGCTAAAATTTTCCACGGGGGAAACTCTCGGGAATGGACCGACCTTGGGACCGGACTTGCAAGGTCGGTCGGGGTAGAATTTTCAAACGGTAATGTGTTCTGGAATGGACCGACCTTGGGTAAGGTCGGTCGGAAGTTCGGTCGAGCCAAAAAAAAAAAGAAAATTTTGAATTCTAAGAATGGTAATAGGTAAAGAGGTATACCTTTGGTAGGGTGGTAATGATTAAGACCCTAAGAACTTAAGGGATTAAGTTAAGTTAAGTATAAATTTTAATGTTTAAAGTTAAGTTTGTAAGCTAAGTGGCAAAGACTTGAGAGGTTATTGAATGGGAACCTTTAGAGACTAAGTGAGTTAAGTAAGGTGCAAATAACTGATGACCTAAAAATGAATGAATGTTTTAGGTTTGAGAATTGGGACCCCGAAGAAGGTTAATCAAACAACGATCGACGGTGAACGGTAAATCTTTCTTGTGACCTGCTTGCTAACGAGGTGTCCCTCGGCTTGCGTGCTATCTGTTTAATGGCTATGACTAAAACAAGATAAAGCATGCAACCGGTTATATTGTTCTCGTTGTGTATGTGTTATATTTACACTAACCTGCGAGACTTGAGATTGTTACTAACCAAGTTTAGTACATACTGAGTTAAGAATAAGAGTTAAGTTTGGTGGTTGTTGGTTAATGCCCGTTAGGGCTTAGCTAGCACATGGTGATTAAGATTTCTACTAACTGGAACTTGAGTGAGGAAACCCGGGACCGATCTCCGGTCATGCATGCTAAGGAAAAAGGGGGACGGTATCTGAATCAGATCCGCCCTCCGCTTAAGGACTTGTCTTCGGACTTGTAGCCTAGGGCCGGTTGCCGGCTCAGCTACGCTGGACTCCCGTCCAGAGTAGGTGGCATTAAGATGGTGCGGTGGGATCACCTAAATCCCATGTTCGAATTAAGCTACAACCATTCGCTTCCAGGAACGGTTTGTATACTGAGATTAAGATTAAGATTAAGATTAAGGTAAGGTAAGGAACTGAGATTAAGGAAATGAGGACTAAGGAGGGGGTTACTAACCCACTTGATAAGGGGACGCTTGAGTCGTTTATTGTTGTGAACTATATGTGTTCATCTGTGGTTATTGTTATTGCACTTCCTATTATGCTTGTGTATGTAATCAATTTCCATGCTATCGACAATTAGTCGTCGTAGCCCCGTTAGCTTGGGGGCCATGAGAGCGTGTACCAGCATTCGTGCTGACCCCCTTTGGGGGCTGTTTTTACACTTGCAGGTAAGAGATCCATGAGGACGCACTACGAGAGTAGGAGCGGTTAAACATAGGATGGGCTGTTTATTTTGAGTACGGGTTGCGCCTGTGCACCCGTCTGTTTATATTTAAACTGATGTAAGGTTGTGACTATGTCTTAGCTATTTGTACTCGGTTGGTTGTGGTATTATGGATGGTGATGTTTTGGGTTGGTTAAGTATTTTGGATAAGTGTTGTAAACATTAAGGCCGGTATATTCTAACAATCAGACCGTGGCAAGGTCCAGGTGTTTATTATCTCCGCTGCGACGTTTTCGATTAAGGGTTCAGTTTTGCGATAACCACGATTGGCTTTGGTTAGGGTGTTACAATTCCGCCTCTGATCATTCCTCTGGTTCACATCGAACCTCCTCCCATCACCTGAGTTAGGCCTCCATCTCTTGTCCTGATGGGGCCTCTGATGTCGGTCGTCTCGACTCCGGGATTCTTCCCCGTCCTCCATCTTCCTCTTCTGGCCCACCTGTACCTCCCTCCTCTTCTGCTGCACCCTATACAGGTTAGCAGCCTTTCCATATGCGTCCTGGAAGGTGGGTATCGTCAGCACGCTCAAAGCCTCCTGGAGACTCCAGTTGAGTCCCCCCACAAATCTCTGCACCTTCGACGCCTCGTCAGGGACCATCGTCGGCGTGAACCTCGCCAGCTCTAGGAACTTGGAGTGGTATTCCTTCACACTCCGTGTCTGCTGCTTGAGCTCAGAGAACTCCAGGTATTTCTGCATCCGGACATGCTCAGGGTAGAATCGCCTTCGCATGGCCTCCTTCAGTGCCTCCCATCCAAAGTCAGGTCCCGCCAGAAGAGCATCCTTGTTGGCAGACCACCAGATGTCAGCCTCGCTCTTGAAGTAATACACAGCGATGTTGACTCTCCTATCAGCAGGGCAGTTGACCGCCTCAAAGATCTTGTCAAACTCACACAGCCAATCCTCAAGCAGTACTGGGTCCTCCTCCCCTTTGAATGCAGTCGGCTTCAAGTGGGCAATCGTCTTCGTGTAGTCTTCTGGCACATTGTCTCGCTGGGCTTGGCGTTGCACAATCTGGCCCAGGTTCAAAGCAAGCTCCTGAAGCTGTCTCATTGGGTCGTTGGCTGCCATGGTAGTCCTCCCGCTTCGACTTCTGGTGTTGTAGGGGAAATTCAGTCGGTCTGCCAGTCTACCCTACTCAAGGTGGACTCCTGATTATGAGTCAAGAATTTCAAAGGCTCTTAAATCCCCTATAACAATCCCCTTCTAGTTATACTACAATCTCACTACCCCAATCCACGGGTAGATAATTCAGATATAACAATGATATATATAATACGTATGATACAATTCAACAATTGGATAGTAAACAACCATCCCTGTATAATCTTCAAACATCACACCAAGATGTCCAATATAACTCAACAGCTCACAGAATAACACATAATCCATCATAACTTCCCCAAACGGCTTATCCCCAATTTTTTAATCCAGTTTACTCAAGTTTTATCTTATTTCAAAAACAAGGCTCTGATACCACCTTGTAACACCCTGGATTTTTACCTCAAAACATAGCTTATGAAAATACAAATCTAACGACGCAAACGGCATTCAAAACGGACTTCAAACAAGTCCTAAAAGAGCAAAACAGAGCTGGCCCGAACTTGTGTCCGGACATGGATGTTCGGACACTAGTCGAGTTTTAAAACTTCGGGAAAAAAATCCTTACGTGGTCCGAACATTTGTCCAAACTTGTAAGTTCGGACATAGGTCGAGACTTGCAAGCTGAACCCGTCCTCGCATGCTGTCCGAACATAGAAGTTCGGACAGATGTTCGGACACAGCCAAACAACGAAAATCCTTGAAAACTTTCGGGGCCTGTCCGAACATTGACGTCCGGACAGACATTCGGACAGGTCCTTAAGTGCAGTTTTTAAAACGTAAACAGAACCCAAAAACCATTAGAAACACTTATGTAAACCACAATAACAATATGAGAAACTCTTGAACAGATAAAGTCATTATCAAATACTTAACACAAAGCTCAAACTTAATTAAACGGTTTCTTAAAAGCCAATAAGCTCCGTTAACCAAAACTCAAATGAACATAACCTTCAACACAGCAGCGGATCTCAAAACGTCCAGGGCATTACCGCCACACTCAATTCCCATGGGTGCTCAGGCTAATGAACTAAATAACACTAAAAACAAAAGTTAACTCAAGTTACGCGGAAGCAAAATAAATATCCAATGTATAAAACTTTGAGAGCAACACAGCATCTCTGAACCATTGTAATTCCAAACATCGCCTTATTAAAACGTAGTCCCTAACTATGTGACTCGCTGTCCAGGTCCCCACATTTAGTCATCCATACCTGCGATCATAAAACATGGACAAAACACAGAAAGGATCGCACAAATCAAAAACTGAGTAAATTCCACCTCAACCTGTAAAATACATTTCAGAAATCATTTTCCAGAATAATCAGACGAGAAGGTTTATAGAATAGTTGATGAATTTTCAGAGAAAACATATCAATACCAAACAAGTGAGTAGGGAGCTTTCAACAGGAGATAACCACAATTCCAAACAGGGGTCCTATGGAACCCCAAACAACAATTCCAGGACAGTCACCTATGGGACCGTCAAACAACCACCTCATAAGTCCTTAAGTGTGCACACCCCCTATGAAACAGCAGTAACATAGAGTAGATCATAGAGCTTAACTACAACAATGTGTGCAGCGCAAATAATGACAATTATGGGGAGCACCTATGGGCTCCCAAACAATAGAATACAACCTGTGAAAGACTTCCAAAACCATAACCGAAATACCACAATCTCAATCCAATTCCTCAAATCCAAGACGTGGGAAACATATCCCAAATTCCAAACCGCAACGGAGAATCCACAAAGCACACCGAAACCTTTTTCCAATCGCTTTACAAAACAGCAGTCAAACCACATTGAGCATAGAATTTACCTGGAACAACCAAATCCCTCAAGAGCCCAACTGCTCCGGACTATTGATAGCACTCGTCGATGTAATCGGCGTCTAGGTAACCAAAATTAACAATCATAATTCATCGAACAATGAGTAGATAACTAATCAACTAAGTAGAATACAATACCCGACAATCTACCAACTGGACACCAGGGAATTAACCAGGCTTCAATGGAACCAGCGAGAATTCACCAAGGGTTTGAAGAGAAAGAGCGTGAACATAATGGGCAGAGTGTAAACGCAAGAACGGCGTATTGAGGATGGAGAATAGTGAAGGGAAATCAACCCTTAAATAGAATTATTTGTATAATGAAAATAGAATAAACTAATTAAGGATTTATGCTAAAAGGGAATACAAATAAAATAATTAAGAAAGAGTTCTAACTCTTGGAATTTAAAATATCTCCAAAGGATAGATCTCGATAAATTAGGGAAATCAGTAAAAGAAAATTGATGAAGTAATTCAGGAAAGGATAAATCAGAAACGAGGAACAATGTCAAGAGATCAATTAATAAACATTTATTTG
This sequence comes from Limonium bicolor, assembly GCA_023374045.1. Taxonomy (NCBI): domain Eukaryota; kingdom Viridiplantae; phylum Streptophyta; class Magnoliopsida; order Caryophyllales; family Plumbaginaceae; genus Limonium; species Limonium bicolor. Next base: position 55,572,981 of record CM041778.1, read on the forward strand.
GAAGGAGATAATTTAGAAAAGAGTAGATATGTTGTAAATAATTTAAAGGTTTAACAAAGGAAAGAACAACTCGTTAAAAGGATAAATGAAAACACCAGTATATAATTACTGAGAGAAGAATAAGGAGAGTTAACAGAATAATATTTTGAGTAGTCAAATAGAATTCGAACTCTGAATACTTAAAATAAGTTTGAAGGAATATTTTGGAATAGTACTCCGGAGTTTAAATAACTTAGGGAAATTAAGAGAAGGAAATAATACTATATCATATAGCATTCGAAATATAATTAAATCCATTAAGGCAAAACGTTACCAAAATTCAGAAACACTTTAGGGAGAAAGATTAATTCCCTGGGCCTTAACTAACCTCAGACATGTCACTCATACCATATACTATATTATTCCTAGCTTGGAATTTCCTGGGTATTTCAAAATTACACCTATTTTGGCGGTTGTTATATAGGAACCGCCAAAAAGGTGTGTTTTTTTTTGTTCTGAAAACACACCTATTTCGGCGGTTCCTAGCTAACAACCGCCGAAATAGGTACCTATTTCTGCGGTTGTTCAACTGCCGAAATAGGATCGCACACCTATTTCGGCGGCCTCCATTTCTACGGTTCAGAACCGCCGAAATAGGCCTAAACAACCGCAGAAATAGGTTGTTTTTCTACTAGTGTGAATTACTTAACTTGATTAATTATCAATTTTTAGTTATTTCTTAATCATTCGGTTGATAAATTTTACTTTATCTGTGTGTATGAATTCTAGTACCTTTCAAGCTATACTAACGCAAATCCGGGAACGAGAATTAAGAACATTTGGAATGTAGTCAAGGTATTTTTGTAGTCCTTATTCAAATTTTATAATATGTTCATTAGTTTTGAAATAGGAACAGTATTATAAGTTATGTTAAATCGATTTTGAATATGTACGTATATGAATGTGCAGTGTCCACGGCAGCTAGGAGGTTCAGAATGTGGCTACTTTGTCATGCGGTTTATGAGTGACTTGGTAGCGGCATCGAGACTCTTGCCAGAGAAGTCTCTAGACAAGGTAAGTAGCATTCTCGAAATATTTTGGTTTTGTATATACTTTTTAACATTGATTCTTAAACTCAAAGTTTTTTTAGCAACTAATCACATTTCTTTTTTTGTTAATTTCAAGGCTTTTGAAGAGTTGGTAGATGGGTACGGTGAAGGACATATAATCGAGGTGCTCGAGGAATGGGCAGAATACATGAGCTTTAACGTAGGCTGCTTTTAGTATTAGGTAGGATTGAGTAGGATGTTTATGAAATTCTCACGAAACAATTGTGGTTTGTGTAAAGATTTTGTTGATGTTTGATTAAATTGCTCATATTTGTAAGTGTAAGTGGATTATTGCCCGTGATGGGTTTGGTGGCCATTTAAATGACGTAATGGTTGATCTACTGCCCACTGTGGTGACATTGTTAATTGTTATATGTTAACAGGTTTGATTGATTTTTGGGTGTGTTTGGTACAATTGTAGGGTGGAATGGAAAAAAAAAACACCTATTGTAGCGGTTCTTAATAACAACCGCTGCAATAGGCCTTGTCTAATAACTTCTGAAGACAACCTAATGCAGCGGTTCCTTCAGCAACCGCCGTCATAGGTCCGTCTAATGCAGCGGTTCTTTTAACAACCGCCGCGGTAGAGTACCTACTGCAGCGGTTGTAGAACCGCTGAGGTAGGTATCTATCACGACGGTTGCTAAAAGAACTGCTGCGTTAGAGTACCTACCTCAGCGGCTCTACAACCGCTGTAGTAGGTGTTTCACCTACCGCAGCGGCACCCGTCTCAGCGGTTTTCAACCGCCGCCATAGGTGCCAAACAACCGCCGTCATAGGGTATTTTTCTACCAGATATTCATGAAAGTTGAAGATGCTCAAATTATGGGAAAGAAATTATGTAAAGGGTAAAAAGAAGAGGAATTCACACCGTTGATCATTCTTCTACCATCATCATCCTCATTTAATAAACAGCTTGTAGTTCTCATTTGATCACGTCTATATACATCTCCCGGCCGCTAACAAGAGTTGAAGCGAAAGAAACTCGACAATTAAAAGAGAGACTACGGGTGGTACTGTTACTTATAACTAATAATAGACACTACAAAGTGCAAGAAACGAAGCGACACATTTGTCCATACGAGAATGACTATTAATTTTTCTTGTTGTTTTGAAAGGGGACTGGATTGCACTAGCTAATTTTTCTACAGGACTGGTACTACTCTCTGTCTGAGACTGTCTTCTCTAACTAGAATATTTTATGACTATATATGCATGGTGATGTACTAGTCCTGGCGCGGTCTAGCAAGCCACAAAGAGCTGAGGGCTCGGAGGCGGTGAAAATACTCTGCAATGGCTAAGAAGCATTTCGCACCCTGACGAACCGTGAGCATCTGATGCAGTCTGTGGAACATCTGCTGCCTTAAGCTGTCCGCCTATACATACATTAAAACAAGTTTATCATAAGAAAAACAAGAATAATATTTATGATTCAATAGACCTACGGATTATTTTCAAATTGACCTTTAGTTGCCAAATGGCATATTTGATTAGAAACTATATCTTTTTCATTTTCAAAGTTTAGATATCGATAGTTGTTAGGGTTAAGGAAAACACCAAAATGAAAAAGATAGTTTTTACTCAAATATGCGACTTGGCAACTAAAGGTCGAGGAAAGAGGGGGCCAAGCCAACTTAATAAATCTTGCTCTACTTTCCTGTTTTTGTAGTGTTTTTTCATTGTTCCACTCATGTATCTAGGTTATTTCCAGCCCTTATCATATATATATATGCATGTAGTAAGGTGTGTATAGAGGAGATTATATTATGGTATGCCTAAAGAGGGTAAAGGGGTATGGGGATGAGTGGGGCTGGCAGGATCATTTCTCCTAAGTCAATAAAAAGGTTCATGTTTTCATGAAATTCATGAAATGTGATATCAATGTGCATGTGTGTAAATAATGCTGTTATGGGCCCGATCGAGCTAGAATATTAATAGAAGAAACAAAATAATAAGGAGAGATCTTTTGAGGTTGATGCGTGTGGGCCAAACCCACTTTCTCTAACCAACCAAACCACTATAGTGAAACTACGTACTACTTTTGCTTTTTTGGATTGAGGGAAGATTCTAAAACCCTAATCAGTTTCACTTTCATAGTAATCTAGGGGAAATATATATAGGTCTATTTTTGTCAAAAGAAATCCTTATTTAAGACCATTTACTTGGCATATATATATATATATATTCGTATACAATTATTGTCCCTCGTAGTTCGTACCATATGATGTTTTAAATATAAATCTGTATGGAGTTGGAACATATAACTACTGTCAAAATTAATTTATATTAGAAAACGTTTCCCTCATAATTACTATACTTACTTCCTAAGACTCATTCCCTGTTTGATGTCAAATAACACAATTTAAAACGTTTTTTAATGTAATATTGTGACATGACGAGATTAAAGAAAAAGTAAATCGCTTCTCATGTGTAAGTGTAACAAATCCTACCAACTGAAAAATTTCAACCCCGGGCCGATAATATATATCAAACCATATGAATTATTAACACAGAATCATGTGTGTGTGTGACAGCACAGCACTGAATATACATTTTCCCCTTATATTATATGATTTCCTGGGGTAGGTTATCTGTTTTGGAGCAGGTTAAATTTCTTCCGTGCATTTCTCCTTTTTTCCGCATCTCAACTCAAATCCCAAGGGAACAGTCGTGAATCTCCTAGCTTTTGTTTTCCACATATATATAGATATCGATCATGAAGCGTCAATTATTCAGAAATAAATTCGTATAATTAAATGTCCGATTCTATTCTTCTTTTATTTTAAAATATATGGTAAGGTAATAAACCGAGATTTTTTAGAATCAGAAATAAACCGTGATGCTAGCTAATGTGACAAAAGAAGGTAATAGTGTCAGGTTTGAATGGTACATACCTGTCTAACAAAGCCTTCGAGGGTTGAGAGCTTGCTCATGGCTACGGCCATCTGGCCCATGTAATTGTTCATGTTGGGTGGGCAGGTGAGAGCGTCGGAGGCTATGGTGTCGGACAATGATTGGTTGAGTGCATCCATACCCTGAGATAGCGCTTCCTCAGCCTCCTGGGTTGACTGCTGAAGCTGGCATATCCCTAGTAGTTGTGGCTCCGACAATGGCTCGATTTGCTGCAGTACTATCTGATGAATAAAAATGGCGGGCTTAACTAGGAGTTTGCATTGCTTGCATGAATGTGTGCTTGTATATTACTCCATTTAATATATAGTATATTGTAGGTGAAACAAATTAGGAGTACAAGCATGATTACTGATTAATAATTTCCCAAGATACTGTGATTAATTGATTTTTTTTTTTTTTTACCAAGCTTGACACGAGCACATGACGACAAAAAATAACAAAAGACACTGCCTGCTTCATAAAAATGTTGTCACACAGAAGGTGTAAACACTACGTACTAGCATCAAGCGATGCACAATGGGCGCAATTTTTGGTTTTTTTTAGATAGATTGGGTGCAAGGCCTGAAGATAAAATTGAGGCTGGAAGTGTGCCGCAACGTCATTTAAGGCCGCATTTCATGTGAAATTAGGTGGGGGCACTGCACATTTATTTAGTTGAAGCCAAGAGAAGAGATGAAGATGGAAACAAAACTGATGATGAAAGAAGGACTGGGAGGGAAAGTTCCAGGACAGCTGGGGAGAGTAATTAAGACGTGCAGCTTTTGTCAATGCATTGCATATGCATATGAATATGGATATGGAAATTTCTCAAATTGTCTGTGTCTGTGTGTATGTGAGACGTACGAGGGATACTAGTATAACTAACGGATATGGGCGGGCTTTAAACCAGAAATGGACTGAATTCTTCCCGAGACCATCCCTTTTTTCAAATTGCAAATTACTTTCTGTTTGACTAAAAACACACATATAACGTCTTTCCGTCTTCATCACGATTCCCACGCATGAATTCTATCTGCTGCTGCGCTGCTGCTTCAATCTCTTTTTCTTTTCTTTTTTTTAAAAAAATGCTAAATCTAGACGAAGAGACAAAATAACCTAATCCATGTCAATTATCGAACTAATATATATATATATAGAAAAATTAATTAACCGCATTAATTAGTTACCTTGATTATCTCAGATGGACGGAATCCTCCCATCCACATGAAGCATCGCTCGGCGGGTGTCTTCCACATTCCGGAGACGAGGTGGAACACGTCCATCTTGGCGATCATTCCCTTCAAGTTCATTATAATGTCATAGTGTGCCAGCCAGTTGTCCACGTAGATTTTCAGCTCATTTTCCGGTAGGTGTTCTTGTACCGCCGCCCTCAGCTCACAAGTGATCCTGTGGTGCTCCTCCAGCCACCGCGCGTACTCCAAGTCAAACACAGCAGCATCTACGTTTTATTTTTATAATAACTTAATTAGAGACTCTAATTTTGATATACTATATAAGCTTACTATAGCTAGCAGTTGGCCAACATTAATTCAGTTATAGAGGTTCTCCAGCCATTTATCAAAAAAAAAAAAAATTCAGTTATAGAGGTGGTATTTCTTGTGTAGTGTAACTAATCAAATTAAGGTTAGAGAAACAAGCAAAATATTTTATATGATGGAAAAAGGAATTGGGAAATATATTGCATTGGAGTAAGTTATTACGTACCAGAGCTAATGTTGGTGACGCCAACAGGGAGGGTTTGGTCCCCTCCTCCTCCTGATCCACCCCCACCAACACCTCCTCCAAAGAATATGCCCTAATTATTTTAATCATCAAATAGCTATTTGTTTAGATACACATAAAATTAACATGTATATAACTAATCTCAACTTGGCAATCATTAGATCTTATTATTTTATAGTACTACTATATCATATCTTTACGTGATTAACTTGATATATATAGATCGCTGGATAGTGAATTAAGTGATGTATCAATTCTAACTGTTCTATATATATAAAATATGTACGCATTTATTAGAAAAGAATATGGTCTGACCTGGGCCCTTGCTCTTTGCAGCTCCTGTTCCAACTGACTCAGCCTAATCCTACTTGATTCTAGCTGCTGAACATACGCCTGCAAGACGTATACATATATATATGTGCATTCAAATTACATCATCGTTTTCACTTACAGATTGTAGACTGGCTGTGCATAAGATATAAATTTATAGACGCAAGAATATTGAAAGAAATGGAATGTTGATGATGAGAAGGTAGGAATTAATGGCGACAACCCGTCAAAAATAAATAAAAATAAAAGAAATAGTAGCATATATACCAGTACGTATGAGAAAAAGTACACAAAATGTACGTAGTAAGTAACTCACCTTTTTCCTAAGTCTGCTCTTTCTAGCTGCTTCCCTATTCTGAGCCAGTCTTCTAAGTGTCTGTTTTTAACCGAATCACAATCATTATTTATTATCATAGCTAATAAGCTAGCTCGCTAGCTAGTTAGAAAAGATAACATAAAGATTAATAAAAATGAGTACAGAATTGAAACAAAAGTACGCATTACTATACAATGGGGTCTCCTTCAATGATTTATAGTTCAATTGTCATTGTATGAAGGTTATGGAACAGTTTAATTACTCCCCTATCTATACATCGTTTTTTATCATTACTAGAGCTACAAGCTAGTTTATAAATTAATCTATAAAGATGTAGACATTCATTAAGAAAGTGAGAAAAAAACGTATGGAATCAAATTAAATAGAAAGATAAAAGAAGAACATTTATATATAGATTTACCTTTGGGTCGGGGGTTTTAGGTCCTCCTTGGTCGGACTTGAAGTTGGACCTCTGCGATGGTGTCCTTCACGCTGCCATGTCCACAACAAACAAACTCATCATTATTGTTTAATATATACGACGGAAATTGATCCATCAGGTTTATATTATATATACTACTAGCTAGCTTGCTTGCTAGGTATTAATTTCTTTTTCAAAGAAAAATATATACGAAGAAGAAGAAGAAGTTTCTTGAAAAAGAAGTTCCAACTAATCATATATATATATGATTAGTTGATTAAAAACTTAGTAGTAAGAGGTAGGAAGGAAGAATTAGCGTAACTACGGCAGCGTGCGTGGGTGCTCGAATTAATTACCTTGATGAGGGATTTAGAGGGTTCAGGTGCAGATGGTGGTGTGTCACTTTTATGGGTAGTAGACAATTCCATGGAAGGATGAAGATGGTGGTCAGATGTGGACGCTCTCTTTGTCCCTGTCGTGTTGTTTGATTGCGAGATTATTGCAGCTCCTCCTCCTCCTCCTCCACTTGACGCCTTAATTGTTATTTCAAATAGCAACATTATATTAATTATGTCTAGCTTTATTGTTTTTTTTTTCTTTTGGAAGGGTTCAATTAATAATATCAAGTGCTAAGTAATTAGTAGGAAGTAACAGGGAAGATGAAATGAGCATATTTTTTTTTCTAGGATGAAATGAGCATATATATTCAATCCAAAAGAGTGAAAGGAAGGATTAGCTAGCTAGTGATCAGATTGGACTATATATATACTCTATATGAGAGGCAGGCAGGCAGGCAGGTATGTATGTATGATTTACCTTGTTGGTGTTTGATGATGGATCTACTGCGTGCATAGGCTGAGATGGGAAGATGTTCAGAGTTGGTGGCCTCAGTGAAATCCCTGGATTCTCTGCAAAAAAAATTATACATTTGAATATTTTCTTATGGAGATCGATAAGCATTAATATATAATACAGTAGTACTATAGATATCCCAGCAATGATTATATTGATTATATGCAGAATGAAATGATAGAGTATAAGGTACCCATTTGAGGAAATTAACTGATCGAGTCTGTTATTGCTACACTAGTATATATGACTATAGGATGGATGGATAGAGAATATATGAATATTGTGTAACAAATTAAATGCTAGTTTGATTATCCCTTTTCCCTAGAGAAGAAAAAAATGGTAGAGAGGTGGTGGGGAGAGCATTGTAATTAATATATATGGAAAAGAAGGGAGTGATGAGTGTAGTATTGGGGTGCAACACTCAAAACCCATACAGAGAAGAGAAGAGAAGAAAGCAATTAATTAGCCTTAAGTGGGTACTGGGTGTGGTCAGGGTATGCTGCTGCTGGTTTTTCTTTTTACCTCAGTGTGATGAAGCAGTACGAGAGACAAATTTATTATCAGGAGGGAGAAAGAAGATGATGAAATTAAAAAGAAGGATACTACGTACGTATCGTTGGGCCAGGGGGACAGTGTTTGTTACAAGTAATCATAAGAAAATGGTCCAAACCAAACCAAACCGAAAAAGTATTTGATTTTGAGAATCATATAGCTAGGGTGGACAGAAAGAGAGAGAGAGAGAGAGTATTGGTTATGATGATTTGCGAAGAGAAATAGTTAAAAGTGGACAGAAGAAAGGATCGAGAGTGAAAAGTAGTTCTTGGTTTTTGTTTGATCAAGAGATATATACAGTAGTACAGAGATACCTTTCTGTTGTTGTTTTGTTTTTCACGGGGAGGGAAAATCCTCATCTGATCAGAAGATTATTGGAAACAAAAAAATATAAAGTAAAAAGGAAATAAAACATAACAGACGAAGATCCGGTCAAAAAAAAAGAAACAAAAATAGTAGGTTGTTCAGAATTTTGTTTGTTTTGGGATAGTAGTACGTACGTACAACCCACGGATATGGGCGGGGTTTTGAATTTGATCTTCCTTTATTTTCTTTCTAGACTGTTACTGGCCAGGATCGATCGGTCGATCGTCAGAAAGGGACGATCATGCTCTTCCCATGGGACTGGAGTCCGGTTTGGGGTTTGGAAGTTGAAACTACTAGTACTACACTACTGTTTAATTGAGTTCTCAACTGCCCTCTCATGAAACAATCTTCCCTTTTCTCTTTCTTACACCGATCGATCGATCTCTGAAATTCTAGCTAAACAAGAGGGGTAGAGAGAGAAGGAGAGAGAGAGTGTGCTCACGCCGTTGATCTTGAGCAGGTGATGGATTATCGGCTGCTCCTTGACCGTCTAAGTACAAGAATAAAGCTTGATCCAACTCTCCCAAATCATAAGACCCGCCTTCTTTACTGATCAATCATCGTCGTCATCCATAAAAACAAGATAGATCGTTATATGGTATATATGACAAAATATAAACACGGTTCGTTTAATGGAATTCGAAACAATATATAATTAAGCTCGCTACGCTAGCTAAACTTAATTTGAGCCAATTAAAAAAAAACAAGAAGAAGAAGAAAAGAGATTAGTTATATATATATATATATGTACATACATGTAAGAGTTGCTTTGATGAGTGTGGTGCATAGATGATGACGAAGAAGGCGGTGGCGGCTGTGTTGGGTGCATCATCATCAGACCACCGAAAGAAAGTTGTTGTTGTTGCTGATGCTGCTGCTGATGATGTTGTTGTTGTTGTTGAAGTTGAATCGGCTGTTGGAACCCTAAGTTGTGTTGGGTTTGTTGTTGATGACTACTATTTATATTATTATTAGCACTACTTGTTGACGAAGCCATATTCGAGCTGTGAAAAGGATGATGATGATGATTATGAAAAACAGAAGGCCAACCACCACCACCACCGCCTGAAGTAGCAACTGTAGAGCTAGTAGATTGTGGTGCAGTAGAAGAGGAAGATGAAAACCCCAGCTTTATATCTTGCCCTTCCTGCTGCTGCTGATGATATTGATTATGATGATGATGATGACGATCACGGTCAGCTATTGCTGCTACTTCTTCTTCTATACCTCTGGGTAAATTACCCATTAATTTAATTTAAGGTAACTGTAATAAATGAGCACCCCCGACCTTCTGTTTGATTTGATTTCCCCAGCTGCTACCTGCTTCTTCCTAATCTACACTTCCGCATCCACATATATATAAGACTCTTCGTACCGTAAAATAAGAGTTGAGTCGGTTTACTCGATCGAGAGAAGGCTAGGAATGAACAAACAAGAAGAAATACAACAACTAGTATAGAGGAACGGAACGGGATGGGAACTGAATTGAATGCAGATGAGAGATGAAGAATAATACTACTACTATCTGTTGTTGTAGTAAATAAATAAAGAAATACAGGGACACTAGGTAGACGAGAGACGACACAGCAGCAAGAGGTGCAGCACTTCTAGTTTGATTTTTCTTTCCAGTTTGCCTTCCTGCTCCGCTCTTTCTCTCTCTCTATATATTTTGTTTGTGTTTTGTATCTGCTACTAGAGACAGAAGAGACAGAGTGGTGGATGATGAAGAAAGAAAGGAAGAAGGAGAGAGACGACGACGACTTTCTTTATAGTTTTACTGAACCCAGCCGAACTATATTTCCACTCTCTTAAAAGGGATCCACGATAAAGCCGGTAAGCTGCTTCCTTTTTCTATGTAACAGAAAAATAGAATACTAGTACTTTTTGTCCAATCTTCTCCTTTTTTCAACTCCAAGATATAATCTTGTAAATTTAAATTTACTTTATTATATATAGGGGATCATTTATAAGCTTATATGTATAATTATTTCTATATATACTAAAAAATGACATTAATAAAATCATAAAATACTACTGTTATATATGATATTAATTATATCTACTATCTTTTCTAAAAATATATATCTATTCATTGGAATAACCGGAAACACACAGCTGACTTTATTAGGTTTATCTCGCTGTGGAAAATAAAGCTGATCGAATGTGCATTAAATAATATAGAGACTATAGTCATTCAGGCACACTGTAAATAAGCAAACCTACTCCCCGGATGTTTTCACCTTACCAATGTACCGCGGACCTCATATTTGAAGTTCTATCATATTCATTTATTCTTCTTCAAGATGCTCAAATTTAATTAAACCCGCTTCTCTAATTAATTAATTGCATGTGTCACATTGACAAATTATCATTTTATTCACCTCTGTTTTGGGTTTCGGTTCCCTTTCTTTTTCGCTATTTCAATCAATGACTTATAAAATATGTAATGGCGTTTTTGAACATCCAAACCAAAACTATTATATTCAAACTCAGTTATATATAAATCTACATACGGTATAGACCATCAATAGAAATATTTGACTCCGCTGCCATCAAAAAATAGGACTACTAGCTACACAAGTATGTTTAGCTTCGAATTATAGGACGTCGGGTCGAAGTCAAATTATTTGATCAGAAAAGTCTCTCTGTATGTTGTATAAAACCGTACTGTTTTCCTCTTTTCTAGGTCATCCGAGACGCTAAGGCTAAGCTGTACATATCATTGTAAATTGTACGGCAATGGACCACCCCTAAACAAACTTACCAAAGTCGTCATCGTAACTCCATTCGTTGATTTATCTCTCTATGCCCGGCCCCCCAAGAGTAAGAGAGAGAATTGTTACTATAATATATCTTTTAGACTTTTAAAAGAAATTGATGTGCTAGTTTGAATTAATAATATGTATATATATGCTACATGTTCCTTGCATAAATGGTGAAACGTCGTTACTTTTCATCCATCTGACTTCAATTGGCAAAATTTATCAGGCTCTCCAAATCCCATTATTTTTTTATAAACCAACATATATTACTAAAACACAACAGATATAATAAACATACCACCTGTACGACGATGATAATATATGTAATGTACAAGTACAAAAACAAAGAAACCAACTTGCATTACTAATGGTGGCATCATTATTCTTTTTCCACGTATGCAGCAAGCAACGTACCTGAATCTACAGTGAAGTCTCATGTCGGGCAATATATATATATATACACATATCGGCAACTTCAAAATGAACACAAAGCTAGCTAGCTAGCGCAAGTGAAATCGGAACTTGACTTAATCAACTTCAATGGATCATAACTTAACGTACATCAATATTGTATGTCTATGATAACGACCATTTATCAGATAGAAGCTAATGGAATAGTTAAGATGCCTTTGACTTTTTTTTTTTTTTTGTATTACTAAATCATACATATATATAACCCCCGACAAATAAAAATTATGATGTGTTTTTTCAACACTGTAGACTTGATAATGATTGAGTTCGTGTTTCTCTCTCTCTACGTACTATTGCTTAATCCCTTCAACGGTGCGTCCTGCTTTTTTTAATTTGTTTATTTCTCCAAGAGACACCTATATTTATGCTTCGATCTGGTTAATTAGATTGACATACAAATATATATAATTATAAGCCTAGTGGTATATATTATTATGCTTAATTACCAACAAAGGAAGTAGTTCACCATCAATGATATACTGAATCAATTCCAAAATTAGGTATATATATGGTTATGGATTTTTGTTTTGTGGCTTTTAGTTTAATCGTGTGTTTTTGGTGTTGTTTGGTCTTTATTTTTTTGTCTCTCTTTAGAATTAATGCATGTTTATCATTTATTTGTCACTTTATTGATAGTCTAGGTGCCAGCATGCTACAATTAATTAATTGCTCGTAAAATTATTTGACCAAATTTTAATTTTTTTTTCTAGTCTAAAATTACAATTATGGTAAATGCTATCACGTGTTAACTGTTAATTAATGTTTTTTTTTTTGTTTGCTACTTATAACCATTAACGACAGTTTCTTACTATATCGATCAACTCTTCGACCGGTCTATATTTATTTTTGGGTTCCCAAGGTTCCTTACTTCTCCCTGTTATGCGTTACTGTCTTTTTTTTTTCCTCACACACATTCTTTCAAAATCAGTGACACTTCGTTAATTATATTCGTAAGCCACGCACCATTGTGTAAGTGTTGGGTTGGGTGTATTCACCACCACGATCCCGCCAGAACAAATTAATACTGCATGTACTAATAAGGTAGGCAGCCGGCCGTTACGCAAACATTAGTTAATGCCAAGTCTCATATCTCATGCATGCATGCATGCAAAGTGTCTAATTAACACGTGCATTTTAATTATGACGCAATTAATAAGTCTCATTAATTAACACAATACGACTATTAAATTGGAGAGCTGACTTACAACATGATTGATGCTTTAGCCGTCGTCAGATTTATACCGGCGCGGGCGCATTCACCAAATCTCTCTACTCTAATTGGTGACAACTTAAGATTTTAATTGAACTGATCGCTCAAAAAAAATGCATCCTTATTATATAGATCAAGCGTCGGTCTAGATTATGAAAGATGTAGCTTTTTTCGAAGTGGTAACTAGCATTCCCGCACAAATGGGCAGTATATGCTGTCTTGGGCTCATTTAATTTCCTGTTGTTGTTAGGCTCCTTTGGGCGTGTTTACAATGCAGCACATGCTGCATGTTTTCTTTCGCGTGCTGTGTCCCTTCACTTGACTTCCGCTTATTCTCGTCACAGTTACTGTGACTTCACCAACCGCATGAGCTTGGCTTTGTCAATCTTGCTTCGTATTTGTTGTGATGCGACCCGTATCTGTCCGGAAATACAATTGCTTCGTCTGTGTTTATATTGTTTGAATGTTTGGCGTTTGGATAAGAGCCTGGTGAGGTGGGTAAGTTGTTCTTCCTCCTCCTCTGATTCTTCATCCCCAAATGCCTGATTTAGGCTTGGTGAGTACCGCACTATTTCTCTAAGATCTTCCTCGTTTTTTCATTGGTTGCATGCGCAAGCGTCATTCTTCTCCCTTATTTTTCTTTCGTACTTTGCTCAACCTCTCTTGCTGGGTTTGGTAAGTAACCGCTGACGTTGTTGCTGCATTTCTTTGCTTCGTTCATGTTCACCAGATTTAGGGTATTTTACCCCTGATTTTTGTCAGTTCAAGCTGATTTTTGCTCTTGATTCAGCTTTGTTACTTTCCCTCTGTCAATTGATGTGCCGTCCTTCAATCTTCTTTTCTCGATTCTCACATATCTGGAACCATGCTAAGGTAATTGTTGCCCCTTTTCTATTAAGATTTTGCTGGATTTGGTCATCTTCTCTCGTCTCTGCTCAATCGTATTATGGTGCTTGGTTTGAGCAATTTTGAGAACTTGAATGCATGGTTGGTTAGTGAATGTCGGTTGTCTGGTTTTATCGCTTGGCAATCGACAATTTGTTGATGCATTGCTCTGTTTAATTGTTCCTAGCTTTGGGAGACCGATGGCTATTAACATGAAGGCTCTATTAAATTCTTCCTGGTTTTAATCTGTTCAATTTGATGCTGGTTTTTGGTGTCTGTAACTTTGCTTCATCAGAAACCTTACTTGGTAAATGAAGATAACATGTTTGATGAACATTGGGTTGCCAATTTACATTATAGTTACGCCTCTGTTCTATTAATAGCATGTGGCTTTGGGCAATTGACATCTGGTTGACATTCGTTGGTTTGGCAAGCTTGGCATGGCGGGTTTGGCATGTTAAATTAGCATATTCTACTGAGGTGATGCTTTGTTAGATTTTGGGTATACGAAATCAGAATTGATGCTATTATGTTTGGTAGCTGTCGCTTGGGTAGATTTGCATCACTGAGGGATTTTCAAATGTCTTCTGATTATTTTCCTTGGCAAATGTGTTCTTGACATTCTATTTGCTCGGAGAACTGACATGCCATTGTGGATTCGATTGGTTTGTTCATGTTCACCAGGAACTGAATGTCCCTTGTTGATTTTAATTAACAAATTGCTAATTTAATTGTGGATTAGTGTACGCCTCCCTTCCGTTTGTGTTAGTTAGCAATACTCAAACTTGTAACGACCGCCTCCTCTACAATCTAACCTAATCTTGGCCCGATTATAAATTTAAGGATAAGAACAGAACATACACAATAGGGTAGTGTTGTTAAGAAAGCAGCGGTAGTTACAGTTTAAGTATTACCATACTTCATAAGCGGTCATTGTGAGGCTACATTGATCACTCAGTGATGATGAGGGCAATCTTACTCTGATCTGAATCATATTGAAAAACACCAATCAACGATGATGAGGAAAAATATACTCTGAGCTGAATAGACCCGAACAGACACCTTAGTTTGGCCTAGATTCCTTGTGACGATTGATCAAAGGACGAATGACCATGAGCGGCTTGGAGGCGATCGGACCAAAGCGAACAACACTGGCGGAGCTGTGCTGATCGAAAGATAACGAGTGTTGTGTATGACAGTTATAGGATTACAGTCATGTGTTATATAATTGTTTGTACAAAAGTTGATGTAAATGTAAAGAATTAAAATGTACTTGAGTTGTATAGTATATGTTTTATTTAATTTTATCATTTACGTATGTTACCTTATTTTTTATATTACCAAAATACTAAGATACAAAATCAAAGTGGATTTATAATCAATGAATGACTTTTTATTTGATCATCAGTATGCATATAAAACTAAACATGGAAACCCTACAATAATACTTAAACGATCTTATACTTAATTATACATTTGAATTAATATTAGATGGCATCTGATGAACAAAAATCAAGAAGAAAGGGGAAGGAAGAAGCTGACAGTGGCAATGTTTCTTGGGAAAATTAAAAGACTACTCTTCTAATTAGGCTAATGGCTGATCATCGTGCGATCTTCCTCGGTAGAAATGGTGAAGTTGTGAACCGGACCGTAAAGTGGGGAAAAGTGGCTGAGGAGTTCAATAAGATTAGTGGTACGACATGGTCTCACAACAACTTCAAGTTGAAGAGGGATATGCTGAAAAGGTAGTGGACTGACTGGAAGAGACTGAAAAAGGATACTGTTGGCTTAGGGTTCGACAACGATTTATGGACTGTTGATGCTGACGATGAATGGAGGGCAATGAAAGTAGCGGTAACAAAACAAGAGTTATGGGCATTGTTACTACATTTTTCTTTTTACTAGATTATTAATAGCTTAAAATTTGTAGGAGGACAACTCGTTCCAGTGGTTTAGGACTAGGGGTTTTAGTTCGGGTGAGGAAGATCACCTCCAGCTGATCTTCGGGGCTGCGGAGTCAAAAGGGACAAGAAAGTTTTGCTCGTCTAGTGCCCATCCCACATCAGACGCCGGTGATGTCGATGGTTCGCTAGACGGTTATCACCTATCCATTCAAACAGATAGCTAGGATTGTAGTCAATCCTTCGCTAACCAGATTGAAGCAATCAACATCTAGGATGACTTCATCCCTATGGATGAGAACGAGGACACTGATTCTTGAACCTCTACTTCCACTTCAACCGGTCTTGCGCGCTTCTTCGGACGAGGAAAGAGATCCTCATAGTCAGACGACTCTTCTGATTGTAAGAGGACAAAGAAGCTGACAAAGAAGGAGTCAGAGGTGAGACAGCTTGATGCCATTTCCGAGGGATTATCGGCTACTTGTGCGGGGATTGATCGATCAAACGAATTGCTGGCGGCAATCATTGAACAATCATTGGCTAAGAGTAAGGGTAATTGGAACAAGGATGAGGCGGTGATAGCTCTGCTAGACATGTCAAAGATAACAGATGATCTGTCTCTTCTTTCATATGCCATATCGTGCATGCAAGACGAGAGCAATAAGAGATTGTTCAAGAGCACTTTGCATCTAGGTGGACATGATGTAGCTCTAGGATATATCAAGTCTATTGTCAGATAGTTCTGTTCTTCCACGAGCTAGTTGTTTAATTGTATTACCTTTTGGTTTATTGACTGTATATTAGTTAGAACTGAAACTGTAGTTGTGGTTCTGCAACTGTTCTGGTTAGATGCCCCATTTTGTGTAATTTTTTGTCGATAACTACATATGTTTGTAGTTTTGGCACTAACTTATTACTGCTAAGGTTTTTTGTATGGTAATGTATGCGTACGTGTTATGAACACTTGTTGTAATAGTAATTGTTTGCCTCTTTGTTATTGTAGTGAACATGGCTGACGAAGACTCCATTAACCGTTTGTTGAACGATCATAAAACTTTCTTACAATTTGCTACTGCAATAAAAGGACAAATGGCAAGTTCCCATGAAAAGGTAGATGCATCTACGTTGCTACTAGCATCACGGAGACATAACATTCCTCCACCAATCCATATGCACAACAATAAATTCAATGGGGAGATGTGGGTGAACGGATTACTTAGGAGCAACCTGAAAAGAATACTTAATGCGCTAGGAATTGACAAGAGTGTATTCCTCAGGTTGTGTGAGCATTTGGAGGTTAGGTATGGGTTAAAGTGTACTACAAACGTGAGCATCCAGGTTGATGTTGTGTTGTTTTTTTACATACTAGGACACGGTGCGTCAAACAGATCAGCATGCGAAAGATTTAGCCTAAGTCCCGAGAACGTTAGCCACCACTTTAAGAAGGTCTTGAGATTGATGTGGGCATTCGGACGTGACTCTATCAAGCCAAACCGAGAACAATGGACAAACATTCACCCAAAGCTATCGTTACGACTCGTACTTTAAGGTATTACACACAATTGATAATATTTTTGATTTAACCTTCACTTAAAAATTATTTGTTTCTTGATTATGTAGGATGTCATTGGAGCATTGGATGGCACACACATTGATGTCGTAATTCTGGGGCCGCTATAGTTGAAGTATCGTGGCAGGAGTGGTACCCTTACAATGAACGTATTAGGGGTGTGTGACTTCAACATGTTATTCACCTACGTGGTTACTAGGTGCGAGAGATCGATGCATGATGCACGCGTTCTTCAGACGCATGAGCGGAGCTCGAATTAAACTTTCCTAAGCCACCTTGAGGTATAAAAAATTGCACATAAACCAATATATGTGTTTAGTGTATGCCAATATTTTTATATGGGATGACTGACAAAGGCTACAAATAACAGACAAGTATTACTTAGTTGACAAGGGATATGCAAACCGTAATGGTGTGATGGCTCCATATTTCACTAGGACATACCACCCCACATAGTTCAGAGGAGTGCCACCGACTACTAGAAAGGAGTACTTCAACTGAGCCCACTCATCACTAAGGAGTGTAATTGAGAGATGTTATGCAGCACTGAAGAAGAACTGCCAGATATTGGCAATTGTATCGCCCTACGATGTGAATGATCAAAGTAAGATTATTAGTGCTTGTTTCGCTTTGCACAACTACGTGATGTTGAGTAAATCAGACTCAAGTAGCGCAGCATGTCCTGATAAAATGGAAATCAGAGGAAGAGGATCTAGTGCTACTGATGCTGAGGATGAGGAGCACTTCCCAGAAGATAACCCGGATGAGATTGCAAATCCGTTGGGCATGACTAATCTGCATAACCAGATTGCTGATGTTGTTACAACAAACATTAGACGTTGAATTATGATCAAACATTAGTTTATGTTGTATTAAAGTTTGTTGTACTAAGATTTTTCAAGCGTTGAGTGTATGTGAACCTTTGACTACAAAAAAAATTACTTATCTTATGACTTTAGTTACAAGTTACTTTATTCGTTACAAGTTACACAATGCTTCAAACAACTTATAAAAATAGTACTACTTACATATTATAGATGTTAGCTGAATTCAAAAGAAACCACATTCAAATACTAATTCACAATAGATGATCTATAATACCACATGAATTAATAAAATAAAAAAAACAATGAATATTCAGATTAGTTGATCTCTTTATTGAAAAACTTAAAAAGTATATAAAAATGTTAATCTATATAAATTTATTAACATACAAAGTTAAAAATTATATAATTATGTTATTAAAAGTTAAAATATAACTAAATAAATTCACACAACATTATCACAAAATTTTGAAACTATTGTTCCCGTTTCATTACGCTTTTATATTTGTAAGAATTATAAAATTATAGAAAATAACAATATATTGTTGAAAGTTTCTATCTGTACTTAGATAATAAAAATTGAAATTTAATTGGTTATATTAAAAATTTTGTTTTCTTTGCTTTCTCATATGTTGTTTGTGAAATTTTCCTTTTATTTTTACTAACAAAATATAGTTACGTAGTGTAATATAATATTTGTAATTGTAGTACATAACACGTTAAACACACACATAACTAACTTATGCAGTGAATATGCCGCACTACCAAACAACAGTTTTCAAAACAACTACAAATATGCTAGCACAAAACTGCCAGCAAAGATGCTGCAAATATGACAGCGCAAGATAGCTACCAAATATGCTGCAAATTACTGGCAAAACAGTCATGCCGAACAGAGCCTAAATCAATGACATATTACACATAAGCTGGATCCATGGTAGCAGTATGCTAATTACTACTAAGGGCGGCAGAATAGAAATATGCACCCCATGTAGTCAGGGCCATAAATAGCAGATCATTAGGCAGACATTAAGACCAAGTAACTAGAAGGAATTAGAGGTAATCATGGAATAAAAGCAAAAGTAAGTAGTGTAACTGGGGGACAATCACTAGAGGGTTGTTCTAGCATGTTCATTTAGAGGGGGTTCGGGCCTTTCACATGGCCTAGTTCAATGACTAGAGATTAATTTTGGGACTGAACAGTCACTATAAGAAAAAGGCTAGTTTGCTACCGGCGCAATTGGTAGCGATAATAGTAAAATTGGTAGCCAAATAGAACGGGCTACCGCTTTTGATCATTTGCTACCGGAGTTTGGCAGTGGGTAAACCCTTGGTGGCGAAATTGATTTTCGCTACCGTTTTCTGGTTGGTAGCAATTTTGGTGCCACACTGCCACTGCTTTTTCTTATGGTAGCAATTTTGTCACCGATCTTTCTTATGGTAGCAATTTTACTACTGATTATGTGTGGTAGCTTTACTTTGTTTGCTACCAATAAATTCAGTAGCATAAATTCTTTTTAGATACCAACTTTAGTGGTTGCATTAAAAAAATGTGTCACCTATTTGTGGTAGTATTATATTCACACATGTGTTGGTTCTCTACTAAAGCCATATGTGTGTGCGGCCTGACTATTCTTAGGCACACATCAAGGATCAAACCCGACCCGTGACGTATAGAATATATAATCTCTGACCACCTTGATCGAACGTATGGGTAAATAGACCTCGTACCAATGGTATAATTAATTCAGACTAGTGCACTTAAAATGTGCACACATCAGGAATTGATCCTGCGACGTGTGGGCAGGATAGCTATTACCTTAACCATTGGGCCATGATAGTTATTCACAACATATATACATACTACATGTATATATTGAATGTTTGATACTCTAAATATAAATCAAAATTTGATCGAGATATGATCAAACCTTGGATATGTAAAAATTAATAAAATAAATGTTGATATTTTAATTTACATAATATTACAACATTAATTTTGTACAGTCAAAATAATAAAAATAAAAGTGTATGTTGGCTTAAAATTGTATAAAATTAAAAATTAAACATATATACATTTACAAAAACTTTAAACATTTATAAATTATATTTATAGTTTGTATTTGTTTTGCAAATTTTAACCACCACGTCAACTAATTTAAATTGTTATTATTATTTGTTGTATTTTTATATTTTACTAATTTATGTGATTTTTGTAAACTAAAAGAATTATATAGTAAAATGTATAAAAACTGCACAAATTTTAAAATTCATATACAAATATATCATTTACTAATTTAAATTATTTTGACAACTAATATTAATTTTGTAAATTTTAACCAACATATGTACTAGTTTAAATTATTATTACATGTACTATTTTATAATTTATTAATACGTGCGATACTTTGAAAATTAAAAATATTATAAGTATCAAAAATATATTATGTTACATATATCTTATATGATAAATAAATCTTGTAGTGGTATATAGTTTTAATTAATTTTCATGAATAAGAAATTTTCGGTTTACTTAAAGTTCTATTTAAAATTTCGATAGCTAAAAGGTAAGAAGGAAAATATACTAAAGGTACTTTAATGAAAAAAACTATAAAAAATAAAAATTTATATAAGAAGATAATATATCCACTATGGCAGCACCAATATAGGTTAGTATTCTGAATTATGTAGTATCCACACGTTTAAGTTATAAGACAATAAAAATTTTATTAATTTTATGAATATTAGCTATCATTTCTTATATTCTAGCACAATAACAACTGAAATTTCATCAGCATTATTAGTCGGTAGCAATTTTGAAACTTAAGATAGTAGCAATTTAGCTACTTGTTAAAAATGTTTGCTATCATAGCCAAAATAGTAGCACTATAGCAACCATAATCAAGTGTTAGTAGCAATTTCATAATTTCGCTTATCTACATGGTCGTAGCAACTTTAAAGATAGTAGCTAGTTAGCTATTGATTAGAATCTTTTTGCTACCGTTGCTCAAATAGTAACATAATAGCTACCATGATTGAATTAGCATTAACCAAGTAAGCAATTCATTAATTTAGCTACCGATATTAGTAGTAAAATTACTTTTACTAAAACTATCGGAATGAAAGATAAAATAGCTACTATTGATGGTAGCAATCTTGTAAGGCGGTAGACATTTAGCTACTGGCTAAAAGTTTAGCTACCATTGTTGTTGTGGTAGCACAAAAGCAACCACTTTATTAATAACATCAAAAATCAGTAGCAATTTTCCAATTTAGATACCAATATATGCATAGTAGCAATTTATCGGTAGCTAAAACATGTTTTTCTTGTAGTGAGTTGATTTCCCCTTCTTAATTCCTTGGGGAAAGCTCTTCCTGATCAATCTGTCTTAAGAGATTCCTTCATTGCTTCTAATCTCTAAGGATCGCTTCCTATTAGCGTTAGCTGATCTAGGATCTTTGTCATCCCCTATGGTCACTAAGTTTTGGATAGATTGGACCCTTTCTGAGGTAGCTTGGGGTGCTGAAGCATCCTTGAAGATTTTTCCAGGTTCGGTCCTCATACAAGAGTTGTCACTCACCTCTTGAGCCTTCTTCGTCAAGCCCTCATCCTTTTTAAGGTGCTTGATTTGTCCACTTGTTGTTATTTAAAGAGATAGATCAAGAGTACATTATGTCGTCTCCCCACAAGAACATCGGAGAGTGCAAATGGATATGGTTGAACCAACAATTCATACCTGTAGAGCATCCAAAGATGCAACCTTAACTAATATTGTAACACCCCTACCGGTAATCCTGTCATTATCCCCTAAGCCGTCTCAATTACCAATACTCAAGCAGCAAAATTCCAATACAACCGGGGGTGGTACAATGCCGTTAGTCACCCACGTGACTAACAAGGCCAAACCAAATTCAATTACAACAACCCAATTACAATATTGGTCTGATGACAAACATATTGAGTACACTATGCCAACAAAACATTTCATTCCTTAGTCAAATCTCAATTTAAATACAACTTCAATTCCATAATATACAATTACAATATCCATTCAATACTATACCGAGTTTCTACAATCATCAAGTTACCGATAACAATTCGGGCTTACAATTCAACATTTCAAATAATTACGACCTTCACTAATCAACTACCCATGCTTATACAGTAACCCGTCCTACTCTTGAACGGTGTTCAGCTTCAAGTACCTGGAAAATAAAAACGGTGCCCCTAGGGGCTCAACAAATTGCTGCATATGAAATTCGCATACCCCGCGTGCTAACGGGGGTACGCCGACTACTTTGGTCGAGAACATGCGGTTCATTTTAATTCAATCAACATGCTCATATACAAAGTATTCAAACAAGGAATACAAGAATAACCAACACATAAGTTTGTTAGTCATAATATATTTACTCTTAGGCCTTGAGGGTTTCTACCTCACTATGCCTTGGTTCCTTATTCATTATCTACCCATTCCCTTGGATTACTCATACTCAAGTTCTCTTACTCTCAATCTCAATCAAGTTCTACAAGTTACCAACTTAACTCTCAACTCTCAAAATCTATCCTCAAACTCAATCTCAATTCTCAATTCAATACTCCAATTCTCAATCAATACTCAAAGGCATCTTTTAAGTCATTGCCCATGACCTCCGGGCAGAGTCATACACAAGACTTACCACCGGGCTTACAAATACAACCGGAGCTATACACTTAGCTACTCAAATTCTCAATCAAGTACTCAATCAAATTCTCAAATGTCCGTTTCTCTACCGGACTACTCAAATTCCCAAAACACCTCTCTCGGAGTTATTTTATAATCTCATGGATTAGCCTAGAAATATCTCTTTCGATAACATCTATTATCTTAGGGAACTTCTCAATGTCTAGTATTCTCAGATTTAAGGTTTTACCCAACTTATCGAATACTCTCATATTCGGGACATTGTTTATATTAGTCGGATCCTCTCATTGTGGGTCGACTATCTTTCTAAGGGGTTTGGTGATCCCTTACCATTCTTTGCTTCTCTCAAGGTTCATGTCTTGAGCAATCATCAATCCTCTAAATAGAGGTTACCTGTATACTTCCACCATTAAATGTTTTGTGGATTAAATCAATTCGGTTCTCTAACCGTTATCGGGAGTTTACTAATTCCCGTACAATTCTCTCTCGTTCTAGTGAGTTCATAGGTTTGCGTTATCGTTTCTTGGTTCGATAGTTTTAGTGTGTTTCCACGTTTTCATTAATTCGCAACATGACTCTTTCTACGAGTCACTACTCAAACAAGACTCAACTATGAGTCGAACTACAGTGCACATTCACATCAAAGCACTTCATTCACAATCACACATTTCATGAATTATACAAACTTCAATTTAATAACAGTCCAATAAGGAGCAATAGAAAACAAGCACAAGAAGGTGCAATCAATCCGATTCGTGCATTTACCTTGCTTAGGTGATCACACAAACACACAAGCACACAAATCAGAGTAACACCGTTAGCATACGGGGCATGAGAAAATCATACCTTACACAATGGTTTAACTTTACCGGGTCGCCTTATGTTCCTCGGTTTACTCTTGGTCCACTGATAACGTTTCAAACAATTCTATTAATTTAAGGTACTACGGTATGTAAACTAATACTCCCGTAATTAACCCCGTTATCCCGTTATTCCTTAGTTTGTTCATCTGTAAATTCATTTTCTTACTTCTCACTCATTTCCAACACTTGTTTATGCTTCTTAGGGGCTTTACAAGTCACCAAAAAACTCCTAAACATCATCTAAAACCAATACCAATCAAACCCCCACCTTTTAAAGCCTTAAAAATACTCATGGCACATTTCTGGGGGTGGTCCGGGACCTGGTCCTTACCCTAAGTCCTAGACCAACTCATTTGCTAACTCTCGGCCAAAAATAACATGTGGTCCAGGACCTTATACCTAGGCCAAGTCCCGGACCAAGGTAGGCTATGTACTCTTGGCACAAAATTGAGGGTGGTCCGGGACTTTGTCCAAGGACTAAGTCCCGGACCCTGCTAAAACCTGCGACAAGTGTAGTTTTTCAACCCCAAATCAACCCTTAATCCACACTCAATCTTTCCCTAATCTTTCCACAAGTTTCCTACATATTTAAACACCTTAAAACATGTTCTAAACCTCTTCAAAACATTGGTTTAATCCTTGCTCAATTTCAACAATTTTCCATCCTCACTTTTGCATTATGCACACTTGTGCATTTCTAACTTCCTCTTGGTGGTTTACCTCTTGTTCTCACCTATTTTGACCATCCCCAATTCATCCTAGACAATTGCATTAACTATACCCAAGTCCAACCTCCATTTCCATGATTATAAACACTAACTCTTTTTCTAGAACTTCCAAGTTACCAAACCTCAATATGCTACAGATTTTACCCTTCTCTTTCTAGTTCTCCAAATACCATTTCAAGGTTACTAATCAGCTCTAATCAACCCAACTGAACACCTAATGTAACACCCCATCCAACATTAACATACTTACAACAACTGCAGCGGAAGAACAACCTCATTACATTACTTAACTTGTTGGTGTTACACGCCGTTAGCCACCCACGTGGCTAACAAGGCTAATACATACACAATGTACCGGTCTGATGGGCTAAATTCCCGAGCAACTATACATTAGTATCACTTTCCATTAACAACAACAGCAACATACACCTTATCAACTATACCGAGTATTTGTAAACTGGTGCCGACAACAACATCGGTCTTACTACACCTACTGTATACATACACTTAAAAGTTTACCCATGTACAATGACTACCCGTCCTACTCTCGAACGGCTTCCAGCACTTCGTACCTGAAATAGGAAAAGAAGAGAAAGGGGTGGCCCCAAGGGGCTCAGCACCTTTGCTGGTATGGTAATCCCGCAGCCCACATGCTACCGGGCCACGCAAACTAATTGTCGTCTTAGCATGCAGTTGATTATATTTAAATCATGCATGTGACAATAAACATACAACACTTAACATTTCGCCTCAATGGGCTCAACAATCGGATAATCCATACTACTTAACAAGTCACCCATGGTATTCATCATCCCTAGGGTGTTTCTCCTCTAATGGAGCTACTTCCTTAATAGGCGACACATACCCTTAAATCGGGTATCCTCAAATGCCTCTTATCACAAACTTGGAATCATTTCCATGATCCACACACTTCACATTTTACAACATTAACATACACTACGTAACAACACTTAACAACACTTTGCACGTTTCCATGTGCACAACAAACACCGCAATAAATATTGCATCACAACAAAACACATAACACAACGGGAATGATTCTCTTAGGAAACCGACCCAAACATCACCAACATACTGGTGAGCCTAGAGATTGTTGCCAGTCTCATGATAGGCTCGTTACATAACTCGTTACCGTCTCGTTAAATGGACGGTTAACTTAACACAAGGTGTCTCGGATATAGTGATCCAAGCACACCGAAACAAACATAACAATAGTATGCCCCTGTGGCCCGACGTGAGTCAGTAATAGCCTTGGTTAAGCTAAAGGGAAGGTTGGGAACCAAATTGGAAAACAACCATAACATACAGAGAGGATCGAACCTGATATGACAACGACCCCCATACTCACACGCGTGGCCGGAACAGACCGGACTCCTCAGCCCCCCGTTAGCACTTATTAGAAGTCATCTTTGAACTTTATTAAACAATCACAACATTGAGTTAAGTCTAGTCAGACATACACAAGGGAAAAGGAGTCATACCTTCACATACAAACACCACGCACAAACATTACATATCCAACTCACGCATAGCCGTGGTTAGAACGTTCCTTAGGTCGGGAAACGTTATTACCGGATACGTTCTCTTACGTTAACTAATAGTGGTAACTAGCCCTTCAAGCGCATTAGAGGTTACCGGTATCGGAACGTAAACATACAATAACAAAATGACTGTAAAACTCGTTTCATGGTTTATATAATAACGTGGCAAACATACAGAAAAACACATTGGCATACAAGCGGTGTAATCCGTTAGGACCAGGTTGCAAGAAAACCTACCTGTCACCGGAGTCCACTTATCCTGTCCATTTATGTTCCTCGAGTAATTCTCGAACCACTGTTAACATCACATGGGTTTTTAACATTGGGGTAACATGTTTGGTTAAAGTCTAACGCTTATAACTTTCCCCGAACTTGATTAAATAAAATTAACATTTTTAACGGTTACTCTCACATAATACAACTTTTTACCCACTCAAGTGTAATTTAAACTCCCCTAACATGTCCTTAACATCCTAGAACATCATTACCTACCAATCCCATCATCACAAATCATTTCAAACCTTAAACCATGTTTTTGGTCGACCGACCACCGACGACCCCACATCTGGGTCGGTCCATTACAGAAACCCTTTTACTTCCTTATAATCATGCCCGTCCGACCCAACGTCCGCACCCACCACTTGGGTCGTCGGTCCATGTGCGAACATTTTTCCACCTTTGAACTTGACCGACCGACCCCATGTCCGAAACCTCTGGTCGGTCATTACCGAACACTTCCAACATTTACAGAGGCTCGACCGACCCACAAACTGGGTCGGCCCCTGGTCGGTCGCCTCCTAAACTTACCCAAACTTTTGTCAAATCTTCACCAAACTTTCCTAAGGCCTCTTAATGTGTTCTAACATCATTTGGCATTCAAAACACCCCTAAGATATTCGTAAAAACTCACAAAACTTTTTCCTAATTCTTAAACCTTACTTATATCTCCACAAATCCTAACACTTACAATGTTTTTCCTTATGATTTCTAGGTAGGGCCTTTCACCTATAATGACCAAATACCAGGTGTATCCCTACACCTTATCATCATCTCTCAAACTTCTTTTTATACAAATAAATCCCTTTTCACATCATACCTAACATCACTTATTCTTGAACACCAACATTACCTAAACCTTTAACAACTCCTCCAAGACTTATACATCACAAAACACCCATAGAACTCCTAGAACTTCCAAGACAACACCTAAATCCTTGCATCACTCTAAATCACATAACACATGTTTTCTTCTCAAGTAAACATTCAATCACCTTTAACACTTCCTAGTTCACCAAAACTTCCTTAAAAACTTAGAACTTCTTACACATTTCCCAAATTTGGCCATAGCTTCTCTTGTATACACTCACATCCAAACACTTAGGTTTTACCTTATTTCATTCAAGAACACCTAAAATCCATCAAATACATTTTTTATACACAACTTCACACATTAAGCACTACATCACAATATAGTGCATAACTTAAATTGCTTGGCACTTAGGCCCTTAATAACATGCTCTTAGGCCCTTAAATTGCATAACCTTAAACACTGAATTTCCCACATAAACATGCCTTTGACCTGCAAATACACACACCAAACATATGTTCTTTTACTAGTCTCCTTGAGAATACTTTCTAGGTCACTCACCATTGGCTCCTTAGGTATTTTATACAAGCAAATCAGCTCATTTTCCTAAGGCATTTAAACTACATTGAGATAGTTTGTTTACCTCTTTTTTTCCTCACAAATTCTTTCTTGTTTCCTTACAAACCAGTGGGGTACTTGATTCCTTGTCAAGTTCTATACATTATACAAACAACATAACGAGTATTCAAGCATTATGCTTCATCTCATTGTAAACCCTAGTTACACATATTGTTTTAAACACATTAAGGTAATTGTTTTACCTTGGAATTGGAAGAGAACTTGAACAAGTATCAAGAGAGGACTCCTCCTAGCCCTTGGAAGATTCAAATGAAGCTAGAACAAGGCAATATAAGAGCTCCATTAATGGTGAATTTTCGGACAACAACAAAACATGGAGGAAACATGGATTTTCTTTGAGTTTCCTTACCTTGAAGCAAAGGAGAACATGAATATGTAAAAAGGTGAGCTCAAGCTCCTCCCATGGTGGTTTCTCTTGGCACCGAAATGGAGGTTTTGAAGTTTTGAAAGGACAAGATTGTAGAGCTTGGCTTAACTAAGAGAATGGTGGTGTTTGTTTTTGATTTGGTTAAGTGAGCTAGGTTTTACATGTGGTCAAAGATGGACTTCCATGGTTGTATCATGTACCACCGAGAGAGAACAAGAAGAAGAGAGGAAGAAGAGAGTGTGGAACCGTGGGAAATGAAGGAAAGGAAGGGAGAATGAAGATAGAACTTACTTTTGAAGATATTTAAGTCTTAAAGCAAATAGTAACTATGAGTCACATTTATTTACTTAACAAGTTGACATACTTGGTGACTCCTCACTACAAAAACCGGCCACCATTATGCCTAGGAGGGTGTTTTGGTCTTTGTTGACCAACTTAATCACTTATAACATTATATGTTACAAACTAGCTTATAAAAGTTACTATTCACAAACTAAGGCACATAGAAGTGAAATTTTTGATTTCCCACTAATATGGCCACCCAAATGTGATACTATATAGTACACATGTTAATTAAAGAGTAATGATGGACATTTAGCCATTCAAAACTCATTTACAAGACAATTTTTCAAAAACGTGCTTTAAGACTCCTTAAAGCACATTTTGTGTTTTAACTTGTTTTCAAGCTTGGTTTTCTTTGGTAATTGATTTAATATGTTCATTAACATATTTATAAGATATAAGTATGACCATTAGGTCTTATACAAATTTATCCCAAGCTTAGAGCACATTTTTGCTCTTATTGACTTTAAGGTATTACCTTGTGTTTTGTTTGGTTTCATTGTCTGCCAAAGTTTCCTAAGGACTTATTTAGCCTTATTAAATCATAATTAAATGTTATCAAGTCTTGGTAGGCTCTTTGGGTCCTAACCAAGTTCACTCATAGCTTAGAGCATGTTTTTGCTCAAACTGTGTTTTAATGCTTTATTGCATTTATTATGGTTTAAATTGTTCACTGATGTTACTAAGGCACTTTTTAGCCTTTACATACCATAATTTGATATTTAAACCACATATCAAGGTTTGGGGTATTTCAATCTACCCCCCTTAAAAGAACTTCGTCCTCGAAGTTCACACTTTTCACATATCATTAGATTAGAACACAGTAATCACTTGGAAACAAACTTCCTTAACCCAAACACACTTTACATCACAACCTCGGACTTGATGGTCCGGGCAACACATTCACATCCACACATAACATAACATATCCAAATGATAACCTCGGACTCTATGGTCCGGGTATCTTAACAACACTTACACATACATAACAACCCCTTTGACTCACTGGTCTTGGGTAACATCACAACATTTGGACACATAGGTCCCCATAACATAACAGTCCTTAGACACATAGGTCTACGTAACACCACACATTTAGACTCATAGGCCTTGATAGTATACACTTTAGGAAATCCACGTCAAAACAACATTCATTACACATACCACACAACATGTCAGAGCATGTATAGCAATCAAAAATATTCTTGATATTCACTATGATCCCGTAGAACACGGTCGCGATGGACACCTTCCGTCCCCGTGCCTTTAGGAGATTAAAACAATCACATAAGTTTTAAAATTTCCTTGTGAGGTTAAGTAAGAGAACTTTAATTATGTAAAGTATCCATCAACGTTTTATAAATACCAATTTAAAATCCTTTTGAAAACACACCCAACTCCAAGTCCAACTTAAGCTCTTTGCTTCTTTCCTTAGCGTGGTTATTTGTGGCCACTTATAGGGAGTTTCAAGAGTCATCCAACCCTGATGTGATCAGCATCAGTGTTGAACTATCCTTCCACTCCAATTTGTGTTCGGCTTCCCTTGATCACATGCAAATCAAGTTCCACCTCCCACTTCATTTTCAAGCATCCAGTAAGTCACTCATTTCCAATTTTCTATCTTTTGAATCATTCTAGTCATGATCACAACATCTCCAAAGGATAGAACTCCGTCTATCAGTTACCTCCATTCACTTTTAATCCTGTTGCCTAGGGAATCTTATTCTCACTAGGTTCTATGTCGGTATCATGCCCTTTCATGCATCACTATAAAGTATACATATATATATATATACATATATTTTATCAAAATACAACACCTGGTTTTACATTTATACACTGTCGGGGCTTTTGTTCCCCCGGGAGTTTATCTACTCCCCACACTTGTACAATCACACACAACTGTTAACAAACACACACACTTATCACAATGGTATTCGCATCATCTGTGCGCAATTACCACAATTAATCCATGAATGAATGTGTATGTTTACGTAACACACACACCAATCATCAAAACAAACAATAATTTTGTGCTATGCACAATATGAGTCACATACACTACGTACACTTGTACGGTAATATACACCAAGTGGTTTTGCGCTCTACCCCCCTTAAAAGGGATTACGCCCACGTAATCAGTCACTAAACATTGGCTTAAATGTTCTGCCGTCGTGAAGTGTTTTAACTTCCACGCGGTCTATTACACAATGGATTCTGATTAGAGGATCTTAACCATATTGGCGGTTTAGTTCCTAAACCAGGAATTCTCATTGGAGTTGTAACTCATAACCGGTTTCGGTCCTGGCCTGTGAGGCTTTTAGGCATTAATAATTAGCCATTCACTCATGTTCACCATGTACATTCAACACTTGAATCACTGGTTCACTAGTTTCTGCTGCGAAACTCTAATAACTGTAGAGCTTAATTGCTCCCTTTTGTTATTCTTACCGTATTGTACATCCCCAATTGTCACCTTCATCTTGGTAACAATGGTTTCTCAACCGACGCGTGGTATCTTTTACCGTGAGCGGATTCGGTGAGTTTCACAATTTTCCATCCACTTCCATGATAATTTACTGTGTATACAGCTATGTATTTCACAATGATTGACTTGTTCCCTTCCGACTTACTGTCGGTTGAGATTGAGCTACTACCTAGTGTGTAGTGCTCTCTCAGCTATTTCCAATATTTGGGGTATATTCCATACCGATATTTGGTAGTTAGTGCTACTGTGGTCACTTACTGTTAATCATGTCTCCACATTTGGTTTTTATACATGTATTCTTTCATCGGTGCGGCCTTGCATTTCCTATGCATCGGCCATTACAACATTATTCACAATTAACATGTTTCCAATTCCTAGCTATCCCACTCGATCATTACTGCGCAAGTGCAATACCAAAACACTCAGTCATACAGAGTGCAGAGGCGTAAACTCTTGACAGTAAATCCCTTATGTGATTCGCCATGGAATTCACACTGAGTTCCTCATCATATAGTACCGACCACTGGCTTATTGCCCAGTCTGTTTAACACCACTCATCTTGCATCTCCACTGAGTTTAACTCATAACTGATCTTACCTGCTACGTTATCGTTTAACAACATTTGTACAACGGTCGCTTGTTGCGCACCGTGCTCTTACTCCCTGTATAACATCAACTTATATCGTATCTACTGTCACCTCAACTTCCACACATAAATTTACATTATTCACATTACGGTTCATCCCTCATTTGGATGACAACTGAATGCTCCTTGAGCATCGATCATTCGAGTCACAAGCCGGCGTTATTCAGCCAGGTGCTTCACTTTATACACATACTACTAAGCTAATTTCTCCTTCAATAACAACATGGTCAATCCTTAACGTATTTCTTGAACTTGATTCACATAACTACCGCTCCTGCGGTGTCACAATATCGAGAGGTATCCCCACTCTTAATGCAGTGGTTCGTTTACCACTCTATTCACTTATACAACATAAACTTCTACCATTAATCGAATTTATATGATATATCCTGCTTCTGGATTATAAGCCTTATTTGCCTTGAGCTGGGCTCATTATAGGCTGTTCACACACATGTACTTCTCTGTACAATATTACAAGGTCGTTGCATCACGTTTCCTTTCATGGGATGCCCCTTAGGTTTGTCAGTCCGTCTCCTGACAACTTATGTCTAAACTGTGTGTTAGTTTCAACCCTTGTGCTTCTGTCATGCACTTCATTCAACAATTGTTGATGCGAACACCCTTTAAGGATTTCTCCTGGGTGTTGCTAAGTTATGCCATTACATTTGTTCCACACTTATTGGTACATTCTCTTAGCCACACCGTTCGCGTTCTTTACTGATTATTATCTTTTTCTGTGAAGATTAACATTTCTTGATAGTGTAGGTACTCATTCTGGGAGTTTCATCCCGTTCATTGCACATTAATGTGTCCACATTAGGCGTCTGCTTGCCATGTACAGGCTGGGTCACCATTCCAGCTATAACGTTTATCCCTAAGGATCCTTAAGACATATGTGGTGTCTTTACATAACAGTTTGTGCCCGTCGCACTTCCTAACTCTTAAACATTTCCTTGAAAGGAGTTCACTAATGCTTTTAGTCTTGCTAACTTAACTGAATTCCTTGTAATCCTTAGCTCTCGTTTGATTTATACTGCTGACCGTAGACGGAGTCGACTACTTCCCGTGTTTCGGACTCTACTCGTATACATATATGGGGTATCTTACTGATACATTGCTACTTACCCAACTAACCCATAAGTAGGTCTGTCAGGCCCACATGCTCCTATCGGAGTGCGGTCGTCCCACAACACAGTTGGTACACTTGTAGTGTCCGTCACACGCCTAGGTGAAGTATTCTGTTGTCAACTCCCTTATATTGTCCCGTGACAATATTCATTCCCTGCTTCCCGAACTTAATCGAGGGAAAGTTTATCCATTGTTGTATCCTTGTCAACTGTCCTTGGTTTTACTGGTTTGGTTTAAAAGAAGGTTGGAAAGAAGTGTTGGTTTGAAAGAAAATCTGGTTTGAAAAGAAAAGGGTTTGTGAAAATCTGGGTTGAAAGAAAAATTTTCATGGTTTCACAACATCTTCTTACCTTAACCAAGTCTAGCTTCTTGCTGACTGGTGTACTTACAATCACAGAGGTTAGGCTATTAAGCCCTTCCATGGTCATAGTGGTCTCGTTTAACTTTATGGTACTTTACTAAGTACTTTGTAGTGATTATAAATTTCCCGAACAGCCCTGTTATAGCAGCACTTGCTATTGGCAAGTGCGCCATGCTAACTGGCTATCAGTTTAACACATACCGGTTGTGGTATTGTTTTTACCCGCACTGTCATCAGTGGCCTTGTTGGCCCTCACTGATCTTACTGTCTTGATAATAACTTGTCTAGGTGAATTCTCACTGTATTCACATAATAATCATTAACTAGGGTATTTCC
Organism: Limonium bicolor; assembly: GCA_023374045.1. Classification (NCBI taxonomy): domain Eukaryota; kingdom Viridiplantae; phylum Streptophyta; class Magnoliopsida; order Caryophyllales; family Plumbaginaceae; genus Limonium; species Limonium bicolor. The sequence continues at coordinate 55,606,396 of CM041778.1, forward strand.
CCTTTCTGGGAGACCCCCTTTTTTTTTGTGTCGTATTCTCCTTATAGCCCGTTCCACGCACTTGTCGTGGTTACTGAGACTTGTCTCTTGTTGGGCACTACGTTGTAGTCCCTTGACGGTTGGTATACCGTTGGTGTTTTATTTATCAACTGTGGTTCCGTAGACACTTGTCTCGGGTGTTATTAATCCATTTCTTGCCCGTTGCACGGTAGGTGCGTTGCAAGCTGGTTATTCTCGACTGCTCTGCATGTCGACCCAGGTTGCCGGAAATTCTATTCTCCAATACACAAGATCCTTCATTCATTGCTATGAAATGCGGTTAACATTATTCAGATGGAGACCGTCTCCGGGATTCCCAGTTTTCGGGATCTACCGTATGACAGGTTCACCGTACCCTAAGGGTATTTAATAACAGCCAGATCGGGTATCCCCGAGTAAGAGAGACTTCCATCTCCCTGGCGCTGTTTCCCCAAGTTATATACAGGGATTGTGGAGGGTGGGATGGATATTGTAGGTTTCCAGTAGCCACTGGTAGTTCCTAACTAGCGTATCTCTCACGCTATCACTCAACCCTTAACCCAAAGTACTAAAATCCTAACTCGGTACTTCCTAAGCTCGGTAATTCAGTCATCAGAGCGATACTTCGCTCTGATACCACTTTTTGTAACACCCCATCCAACATTAACATACTTACAACAAACTGCAGCGGAAGAACAACCTCATTACATTACTTAACTTGTTGGTGTTACACGCCGTTAGCCACCCACGTGGCTAACAAGGCTAATACATACACAATGTACCGGTCTGATGGGCTAAATTCCCGAGCAACTATACATTAGTATCACTTTCCATTAACAACAACAGCAACATACACCTTATCAACTATACCGAGTATTTGTAAACTGGTGCCGACAACAACATCGGTCTTACTACACCTACTGTATACATACACTTAAAAGTTTACCCATGTACAATGACTACCCGTCCTACTCTCGAACGGCTTCCAGCACTTCGTACCTGAAATAGGAAAAGAAGAGAAAGGGGTGGCCCCAAGGGGCTCAGCACCTTTGCTGGTATGGTAATCCCGCAGCCCACATGCTACCGGGCCACGCACAACTAATTGTCGTCTTAGCATGCAGTTGATTATATTTAAATCATGCATGTGACAATAAACATACAACACTTAACATTTCGCCTCAATGGGCTCAACAATCGGATAATACATCCTACTTAACAAGTCACCCATGGTATTCATCATCCCTAGGGTTTTCTCCTCTAATGGAGCTACTTCCTTAATAGGCGACACATACCCTTAAATCGGGTTATCCTCAAATGCCTCTTATCACAAACTTGGAATCATTTCCATGATCCACACACTTCACATTTTACAACATTAACATACACTACGTAACAACACTTAACAACACTTTGCACGTTTCCATGTGCACAACATAACACCGCAATAAATATTGCATCACAACAAAACACATAACACAACGGGAATGATTCTCTTAGGAACCGACCCAAACATCACCAACATACTGGTGAGCCTAGAGATTGTTGCCAGTCTCATGATAGGCTCGTTACATAACTCGTTACCGTCTCGTTAAATGGACGGTTAACTTAACACAAGGTGTCTCGGATATAGTGATCCAAGCACACCGAAACAAACATAACAATAGTATGCCCCTGTGGCCCGACGTGAGTCAGTAATAGCCTTGGTTAAGCTAAAGGGAAGGTTGGGAACCAAATTGGAAAACAACCATAACATACAGAGAGGATCGAACCTGATATGACAACGACCCCCATACTCACACGCGTGGCCGGAACAGACCGGACTCCTCATTCCCCCCGTTAGCACTTATTAGAAGTTCATCTTTGAACTTTATTAAACAATCACAAACATTGAGTTAAGTCTAGTCAGACATACACAAGGGAAAAGAGAGTCATACCTTCACATACAAACACCACGCACAAACATTACATATCCAACTCACGCATAGCCGTGGTTAGAACGTTCCTTAGGTCGGAAACGTTATTACCGGATACCGTTCTCTTACGTTTACCTAATAGTGGTTAACTAGCCCTTCAAGCGCATTAGAGGTTACCGGTATCGGCACGTAAACATACAATAACAATAATGACTGTAAACTCGTTTCATGGTTTATATCATAACGTGGCAAACATACAGAAAAACACATTGGCATACAAGCCGGTGTAATCCGTTAGGACACAGGTTGCAAGAAAACCATACCTGTCACCGGAGTCCACTTATCCTGTCCATTTATGTTCCTCGAGTAATTCTCGAACCACTGTTAACATCACATGTGTTTTTATTAACATTGGGGTAACATGTTTGTTTAAAGTCTAACGCTTATAACTTTCCCCCGTTAACTTGATTAAATAACTTAACATTTTTAACTTGTTTTACTCTCACATTTTAATACAACTTTTTACCCACTCAAGTGTCATTTAAACTCCCCTAACATGTCCTTAACATCCTTATAACATCATTACCTACCAATCCCCATCATCACAAATCATTTCATAACCTTAAACCATGTTTTTGGTCCGACCGACCCACCGACCGACCCACATCTGGGTCGGTCCATTACAGAACCCTTTTACTTCCTTATAATCATGCCCGTCCGACCCACGTCCGACCCACCATTCTGGGTCGGTCCATGTGCGAACATTTTTCCACCTTTGAAACTTGACCGACCGACCCATGTCCGACCCAACCTTCTGGGTCGGTCCATTACCGAACACTTCCCTAACATTTTACAGAGGCTCGACCGACCCACAAACTGGGTCGGCCCCTGGGTCGGTCGCCTCCTAAACTTACCCAAACTTTGTCAAATCTTCACCAAACTTCTCCTAAGGCCTCTTAATGTGTTCTAACATCATTTGGCACTTCAAACACACCCCTAAGATATTCTTAAACACTCACAAAACTATTTTTCCTAATTCCTTAAACCTTTACTTATATCTCCACAAAATTCCTAACACTTACAATGTTTTCTCCTTGATTTCTAGGTGGCCTTTCACCTATAATGACCAAAATACCAAGGTGTATCCTCTACACCTTATCATCATCTCTCAAACTTCTTTTCTTACTAACTAAATCTCCTTTTTCACATCATACCTAAACATCACTTATTCCTTGAACACCAACATTACCTAAACCTTTAACAACTCCTCCAAGACTTTAATACATTCACAAAACACCCATAGAACTCCTAGAACTTCCAAGACAACACCTAAATCCTTGCATCACTCTAAATCACCATAACACATGTTTTCTTCTCAAGTAAACATTCAATCACCTTTAACACTTCCTAGTTCACCAAAACTTCCTTAAAACACTTAGAACTTCTTACACATTTCCCAAATTTGGCCATAGCTTCTCTTGTATACACTCACATCCAAACACTTAGGTTTTTACCTTATTTCATTCAAGAACACCTAAAATCCATCAAACACATTTTTATACACAAACTTCACACATTAAGCACTACATCACAATATAGTGCATAACTTAAATTGCTTGGCACTTAGGCCCTTAAATAACATGGCTCTTAGGCCCTTAAATTGCATAACCTTAAACACTGAATTTCCCACATAAACAATGCCTTTGACCTGCAAATACACACACCAAAACATATGTTCTTTTACTAGTCTCCTTGAGAATACTTTACTAGGTCACTCACCATTGGCTCCTTAGGTATTTTATCAAGCAAATCAAGCTCATTTTCCTAAGGCATTTAAACTACATTGAGATAGTTTGTTTACCTCTTTTTTTCCTCACAAATTCTTTCTTGTTTCCTTACAAACCAGTGGGGTACTTGATTCCTTGTCAAGTTCTATACATTATACAAACAACATAACGAGTATTCAAGCATTATGCTTCATCTCATTGTAAACCCTAGTTACACATATTGTTTTAACACATTAAGGTAATTGTTTTACCTTGGAATTGGAAGAGAACTTGAACAAGTATCAAGAGAGGACTCCTCCTAGCCCTTGGAAGATTCAAATGAAGCTAGAACAAGGCAATATAAGAGCTCCATTAATGGTGAATTTTCGGACAACAACAAAACATGGAGGAAACATGGATTTTCTTTGAGTTTCCTTACCTTGAAGCAAAGGAGAACATGAATATGTAAAAAGGTGAGCTCAAGCTCCTCCCATGGTGGTTTCTCTTGGCACCGAAATGGAGGTTTTGAAGTTTTGAAAGGACAAGATTGTAGAGCTTGGCTTAACTAAGAGAATGGTGGTGTTTGTTTTTGATTTGGTTAAGTGAGCTAGGTTTTACATGTGGTCAAAGATGGACTTCCATGGTTGTATCATGTACCACCGAGAGAGAACAAGAAGAAGAGAGGAAGAAGAGAGTGTGGAACCGTGGGAAATGAAGGAAAGGAAGGGAGAATGAAGATAGAACTTACTTTTGAAGATATTTAAGTCTTAAAGCAAATAGTAACTATGAGTCACATTTATTTACTTAACAAGTTGACATACTTGGTGACTCCTCACTACAAAAACCGGCCACCATTATGCCTAGGAGGGTGTTTTGGTCTTTGTTGACCAACTTAATCACTTATAACATTATATGTTACAAACTAGCTTATAAAAGTTACTATTCACAAACTAAGGCACATAGAAGTGAAATTTTTGATTTCCCACTAATATGGCCACCCAAATGTGATACTATATAGTACACATGTTAATTAAAGAGTAATGATGGACATTTAGCCATTCAAAACTCATTTACAAGACAATTTTTCAAAAACGTGCTTTAAGACTCCTTAAAGCACATTTTGTGTTTTAACTTGTTTTCAAGCTTGGTTTTCTTTGGTAATTGATTTAATATGTTCATTAACATATTTATAAGATATAAGTATGACCATTAGGTCTTATACAAATTTATCCCAAGCTTAGAGCACATTTTGCTCTTATTGACTTTAAGGTATTACCTTGTGTTTTGTTTGGTTTCATTGTCTGCCAAAGTTTCCTAAGGACTTATTTAGCCTTATTAAATCATAATTAAATGTTATCAAGTCTTGGTAGGCTCTTTGGGTCCTAACCAAGTTCACTCATAGCTTAGAGCATGTTTTTGCTCAAACTGTGTTTTAATGCTTTATTGCATTTATTATGGTTTAAATTGTTCACTGATGTTACTAAGGCACTTTTTAGCCTTTACATACCATAATTTGATATTTAAACCACATATCAAGGTTTGGGGTATTTCACCTAAGTTCTTCCACTTACCAAGCCACATAAAACACTCATTTTCTACTAAAATTTTGCCATAACCTCCCCATAAACCTAACATATCCCAATCCGTCAATTCTCACCAATTTTCACTTAAATCAATCCTAAACTAGCCACACCCATAAGGGTCCTACCAGAACATAATATTTCCTCAAAATCCCATCAACAACAACATAAGCACTAAACATAAAGTGCATGGCTCCAAGGCCCTTAATTCAGACAAAATTTCACAAACTCGTACCAACCACAATCAAACACATTTTCCTCACAATTTTGGGTTCATTCATTAAATTACCCATCCCATATTCTAAAACAATTAGATAAGCATCAAGGTAGTTTATTTACCTTAATTTCACAAGTTCCTCCTTTCAAGTCTTCTCCTCTCCTCTTCCTCAATTTCGGTCAAGTGGGCAATGGAGTTGCCAAACTCCATCCCCAACATTCAAGAACACAAAATGAATATTAATAAAACTCTTAAACCCTTGGAATGACTCAAATTCAATGGATGGGCTTAAAGCACAAAAGTTTGGTTTTTACCTTTGGAATTCCAAGAGGGGTTTTAACCCTTGAATCAAGAGGAGGGTTCAACCACCATTGAAGAGTTGAACCAATGCTCCAAAACAAGAAAGAAAACAAGGCATTACAAAGGGGCAAAAATTGGCCAAGAGAGAAAGACGAAGAAAATGAATTTTTCTTTGGAGCTTTTTACCTTAGAAGAAAGAGGAGGCTCAAAGCTTCAAGAATATGTGACTTTCTCTTTGAATGGCCAAAACCCTTGGAGATGAACTTCATCATTTTTGGATTTTGAAAAGAGAGGAATGTAGAGCTTGATGAGAGGAGCAAGAATATGTGTTTATTTTTGCATTTGGAGCTTTAATGAATCTTGTACAAGAAAGAGAATGACAACAAGCCATGGGAGAAGAGAGGAGAAAATCACCAGCCATGGTGGGCAAGGGAGGACGGAAGGGAAGAAAGAAGAAAGGAAAGATAGGGGGAAAAGAGAAATGAGGTAGGAGAGAGTGTGTTTTTACTTTTTGTACTTTTTCTTTCCTTCTTTACTTTTTCTTCCTTTTCTTATTTTAACTAGTTAGGTGTGTGTGTGTGTGTGTGTGTGTGTGTGTGTGTGTGTGTGTGTGTGTGTGTGTGTGTGTGTGTGTGTGTGTGTGTGTGTGTGTGGCTGATTTCCTTCCTAAAACCGGCCCCACATAGTCACATGGCTGGGAGCGTTTTTCATCTTTTACAAAAAACGCTCGTTAATTTACCCGGTTTTAGCACTATTCTCTAACCGGGCCCGTTTTTTGGATTTTTCTCGTTTCTTTAATTTTAATGGTTATTAAGCTTCCATTAATGCTTAATTATAGTTATTTAATGAACTATAATTTTTACGGGTTCATTTGACCACTCAAAGTCACGTTTTCGGGTTTTCTCGAAAAACGTGCGCTAAAGCTTTATTAGCGTTTTTAATTCATTTTATGGATCCGTTTTCTTCAGGAATTGTTCCCGTATATTAATTAGGAATTATTAATCCTTGGAAGTCCATCTAAGACCCTTGTCGAGGTCATATTCCTCCTACGGTCACATAACGCTCAATTTTGCGTTTTTTGCTTTTTAGGCGTTTTCTCATTTCTTTTGGATTTATTCTCTTTACCAAAATTCTTTAGGAACTAATAGGCCTTCAAATATCATATTAGATTAATTTAATCACCCTAATTAAGTTCGGGGTATTTCAAATATGAACCAAGATGAGCTTCACCATGCTCATTTACCACAATGCCACACTACATGGAGCCAACATAACTAACAACCTACCCTATAAGAAGATTACAACTGAAGTAAAAGGACACAACATCCATACTAAAGCTGAAAACACCAACACCAACGTAATTATAGAGAATGACCAAAGAGATAACAACTATAGTTGTCAACTGAGTTTGTTGACATGGGGTTGCATCAACATAACCAGTTTGTTGAACCTCCAAAGGGACATCTATCAATTGGTCTAAGTCAAAAACGCTAGAAAGCTCTTGAGCTTGCTTAATTGATTTATCCTTCTTTGAAAACTGGTAGGATAGAGAGGCGGTCCATACATCCTCAATTGAGCCATCCTTAACAGTACGATCAAATCTACGCTTTTTCCTCTCTCACCACAACTTGTGGTTAAACACTAGCCAATAAAGTAGAGCTGCCACCCGGATCATTATCATTTGAATATAAAGTCGGAAGTTGAGAGGGAATAGGGCCCTCCATTGAGGCCCATCGCCGGTCATCCTCTTGCCCAGCTGAAGAAGATCCATCATGATTATCAGTCTGCCTCCTCTTAGTAGCACAAATGGCCTTCCAGAGCTTACCGTCATCATCCTCCGAAATTCTCCTTCCTAGCCTGAGACTTGAGGAGAACATTCAAGGGCCGTATGGATACACTACAACTTTAGCTTCTGATTAAAAAGAGCAATCTTTTGTGGCATGCAAGTACATGCCACACTAAAAACAGATAGGGGGCTTCAGCATCTTCTCATAGGTCAAACATGGAATAGAGGATGATCCTTCAATTATGACCATCACACATCTAAGGACTGGCCTAAAAACATTGAGCATAACCCGAATTCTCATGAATTCACCCCTAGTACGGCCATCATCCTCCACATACTCTAGGAAGGACTCATATGTTTAATTACCAAGACGCATAACAAAGTCCCTATGTTGGAGAAGAAAAGGAACGTCGTGAACCCTAATCCAAATTTGTATACGACTGAAATCATGATCCTTTGGAGTTTTTTTGTTATTAATCAGTTGTAGAACTTGGATTAAGCCATCAAAAGTCCATGGGCCCCTGTTCATCACTGCATGCACAGACTCCAACTTGTCAAGCTCGAAAAGGAAGATGGATTTACCAATAGATCGAACCTTGAGCTCACCATACAACTGCCAAACCTTATCCATAGTACTCTCAAGCGCCCTAACATATATAGATGAATAGAGCTTGCCTAAAAGGCATCTTTTCAAGGAAAGAGTATGAGATCCACCGACAAGATCCTCGGTACCAGTTGCTTCACCTTCCTCTTTTGTAAGCGAAAGGTAGGCATATCGAGAGACAAGAGCCTCCATCGGGGTATGCATAGACAAGGAATCCATCGTATAGATGGATGTGTGAAGCTTGTTGCAGAAGCCACTCCGCTGAAAGTGGAAGACGAGGAGTTACTAGAGGAACTCTCCCCATAATTGATAGAAGAGAGAGAAGGGGTTTCTAAACTGGGGGTTGCTAGAAGAGAGAGAAGGGGGATGCTAAGGCTAGCTTTTCAATTTAATTTCCGTTTGTATTTTACTTTATATTTTCCTAGCTAACAGTATGAATGACATGCTAACTAAAGTACATATGTAGGAGGGGCTATGCCCACTTTTGCTGAATCGATTCTTCAAACCACAGGTTTCAACCCTCAGTCCTTCCCTTTTTGCTACCTTGGCAACCCCAATTTCCGCTAGAAGCCTAAAACCGATTTTAACCCCCTTGATAAACACCATTCACAAGACTATCACTTCATGGGGTGGTAAGTTTCTTTTTGTTCATGGGTCGGCTATCTCTTATTCAAAGTACCCTATTTGGTATAGTTGGCTTTTGGGCTTTCTGTGTTTCTATCCTTGAAAACATTATAAAAAACATTATTAAGATATTCTGATTCTTTCTTTGGTATGGGGATGTTAATAGCAATACTACCCCTCCCAAGGCATGGAGCTCCATCTGTGCTAGCAAGAAAAATATGGACCTTGGGGTGAAGGATATTCACAAATGGAACATGTGCTTCTTAATTAAGACCATATCCTTAATCGCTAATGATTCTGTGCGTCTATTTGATCCGGTGGATTCATAATATTGTCTTGAGGGTCCTTAACATTTAGACCGTCGCCTCAAATGGGGGTGACCCGTGGACCTGGAAATCTATTCTCAATGCTAGATATTGGAGGATCACTCAATGTGGGACTATTGCTGACACCTCATCACTCCTTCTTTCCTATACATCCTGACCCGTCGGCTCCTACTATCATAATGTCACCTACCCCTCCCACTAATTTTCATAGTACTATATCTGTTGAAGATCTTGGTCTATCCCTAACGCTAAATTTATTTTATGGGTGACTCTTAGAGGTAGACTTTAAACTTATGATAAACTCTAATCTTGGAGCATCTGCCTAGCTAACAGATGCAGGCTCTATGAGCACGCTCTAGAGACTAACCACCACATGTTTTTCCTTTGCATGTTCTTCCGTAGGATTTAATGGACTATTTTTGTTTGGCTGGGTATCCCTACCTACAGATCAAGCCTCTGCAACTGCATGTACTAGATATCCCAATACTGTAAGATGAAAAGACCAACTGACTTTGTGAAAAGGGCTGCCATTGTCAGCTTTGTCTACTACATCTAGATCGAGAGATGTAAAAGTGTCATGGCTAACCAAGAAAGAGATTCCAACCTCATAGTAGCAGATATCAGGGGTGCCACAAAGGACAAAAATGGGAGCCTCTGACAGAGACTGTAACTGGCTTGATCGACTTCTTAGCTTCTAGTGCTTGTGTGTTGCTAGAGAAGTTTTGTATGTTCCATTGTGTTTTTGTACATCCAAGTATTTTCTAGGGTTTTTGTATCCCCCCTTCTCTGCATAGGTGCTCATGCCACTTTTTGTAAGCAGTGCCCTTTCAGTATGTTGAAAGAGAAGTTTTTGAATGTTCCTTCCCTCTACGCCTTTTTGTATATCTTTTTGTATCTGATATATAGGTTTCCCTATGTATCACTTTCACACGGAATTTTATCATTATTAGTATATCTTATACCTTTCTTGTTTTTTTAAAAGTTCTTGAATTAATATTGAATTTGTAAAAATACTCAGACGACAGTTTGTCAGCCAAACAACCGATATTCACAAATGGTACGTAGTTTGGAAAACTAGCTAGACTCTAAAGTATGTATGTAAGTCTTGAAAGACTATCTTCATTGTTTTTTCATAAACTAGAAACTTATCATTGAATAAGGTTAAGAATACAAGCAGGATGACATCACACCAGATGCAATTGTATGCTTCTATTCTACCTAGGTTTCAAAGTAGATGATCATTAAAATTGATTGATTGGTTTATATGAGACAAAAAATTCTATGAAAGCTACCTATAAAGGAGAAAACCTCTTATATAATTAGTTTGACGTCAGCTCTTACTTAAGGTTTCCAAATTAGGCGATTAACAACCCCCAGAAAATCTGTTTGGAAGTGAAGCAACATTGCCTTAATTTTACTGGCAACTTCAATTCCTCACAAACCTGTGGTGTCCACGACACCTCATCCTTAGCGATACCAACTGCAATAACTGAATTGTTTATGTCTCTGCAGATGTCCTCCATACCTTGTCCATCCAGTCATGTGCTCCATCCATAAAAACCTGAACTGCAACACATGAGGAGTCAGCATCATCCATTGAAATTTGAGAGCTAGTCGAGCTAACCAAGAGAGCTTTGTCAAGGAAAAATTTTGCTTGATCAATTCCTTGCTCATATGTGCGGACTTGCTCAAATGCAACTTTGCATCTTGCAAACCACATTTTCTCCCTATTACGTTCACTGCTGGAAAAAAGATTTTAAATGACAACGTTTAAACAACGGTTAAATGAAAAACCGTGGTTTAAAGTTTATAAACCACGGTTTCTAGGGAAACCGTCATTTATAGTACACGCCGGAGTCAATAAACCACGGTTTTTGGTGAACCATGGTATATAGGTTACTTATTAACCACGGTTCCTAGGGCAATCGTCATTTATATTACATGCTTGAGTATATAAACCACATTTTTTGTAAACCTTGTTATATAGTTTACTTATAAACCACGTGTAAATGTATGTGGGCGACACACACTTATAGTTTTTGATGTGTGACAAATATGCAGTGCCGGTCTTGTACTCAGCATATGTTTTATCTTGGTTAAGTTCGTCATGACTTCAACAGAAAGCGGAGCTGCTCACGTGACACTATATGCGGCTATGAGTTGTTAAGATTCCTTCTGATATATCTCCCTTTATTCTCGGTACTAGTTGTGTGGAGATATATCTTCCTTAGTTCTCGTTATTATTAGTTAGTTTGTTTACGTATTTGACTATCCCCTTTGTATATATATACTTGTATAGATATAGTTTAGGGGACGCTTTTTTGGGGAAAAAGAACAGAGCTATACCCTGTTACAGCGAGTCTCTTTGAGTGTAATTAGAGTGATTCTTTATTCGTGATTAGAGGCGTGTTACTATCATTCAAAGAGTGATAGATTAGTGAGTGATTGTTCAAGGTGTTGAACAGATCAGGTGAGGAGTTTTTCACGCTATTAATATATATTAGTGGCTGAGTTTTCTTCTATATCGAGATTGCATTCTTTACATTAGTTAACACTAAGAGCTCAGTTCAAGACTGAGTAATCCGGAAGTCACGTTACGAACTGTCAAGTGGTATCAGAGCGGGTTACCTTTGCTCGAGGCTAACGCTTCAAGGTAGATCGTGAAGATGAGTTCGTACAATGTCAAGGCTCCCAAGTTAACCAAGCTAAACTACTCCAAATGGTGCGAGCAGATGGAAGCTTAACTAATGTCCGTTGACTACAAAGTTTGGAAGGTGGTTACTAAAGGCGATTTCAAACCCACTGTTACTGTAGAAGGGAATGTTCAGGACAAGCCTGAAGAGCAGTGGACGGAGGATGATGAGAAATTACTTAGCAAGAATAAACAAGCTCTGCGGATTCTCGTATCGTCTCTCTCAGATGAAGATCAAGGAAGAGTTCTCGGTATTCAAACAGCAAAAGGTGTGTGGGATTTTCTTAAGATAGCATATCAAGGTACTGAATCTATTCGAAAAGCAAAGGAGAAACAGTATAAGAGAGAATTTAATAACTTTAAGATGGCTGAAGGAGAAACGTTAGTTGCTGCGATTGAGAGGTTCAATCAGATTTTAATCGAAATCAAGACAGTGGGTGCATCACTTACAAATGAACAGACCAATGAGAGGTTTTTGGAATCGCTTACTAAAGACTGGTTGAATTACACCTCTATGCTGGAGAAGATGGATAAAGTATCGTCGGTTTCTTTCGAAGAACTGTGTTCAGATTTAATCGTCCATGAAAGCAATATGAAAGAGCAGTCATTGGATGGTGTTTCTCTGGAAAGAAAAGATCTTGCACTTAAAGCGAAGAAGATTGTGGATAACACTGATTGGGAGTTAGATGATGATTTCGACACAGAGATAAACTTATTGGCTCAAGGATTGAAGAGAATTATGAGCAGAAAAAGGGGTGGATTTCAGAGTTCAAGCAGTAACCGGCGTGATTTAGATATAAGTAAGGTGGAGTGTTTCCGGTGTCATAAGCTAGGTCATATGATAAAGGATTGTCCTTTATCATCCAAACCCCCACAGTATAGAAATCGAGATTCCCGTATGGCTGCTGCAGTATGGGGTGAAGAAGAAGAAGAGTCAGAACCAGCTGAAAAGGTGGAGGCACATTATTGTATGACGGCTATCCATCGGTCTCACACTGATGAATTAGCATACGATGAATCGATGTGTCTGGTTGCGAAAGACAAGGAGCATCACTCTCTTGTGGGAGAGCAGGTAAGTTTTCTTAACTTCAATAATGTAGGTAGAGAATCTCCGAAAGATCAAATTTTTGATGCTTTGACGGTTGCTTTATTAGAAATTGATGCTTTAAAAAGAAAACTTGACGATGCTAGTAGTAAAGAAATTCAAATAAAGCAACTAGAGCAGGAGATAAACGAGTTGAAAGGTAAAAATAAGGAGTTAGCGGAAAAGCTGGTAGAAAGTTCGTCCAAGGTGTTACAATCTACGTTTACTTCGTCAGTTAAAAGTAAGTTGAGTTCAATACCAGAGTGGGCAGAAAAGGAAATTCAATTACTTAAGGCAGATAATGAATGGATTCGTCAGGATAATTCTGATCTCCAGAAACAATGTGATACTGTTGATAGAAGACTGAACATCATTAATCTAGAAAATCCTTCGTGGCACACAGGAAAAATCAAACTTAATGAAATTGTTAGAAAACCAAATAAGAAACGAGATGGACTAGGGTTCCGTGGAGTTGAAGCTGATCTAAGACCAAAGAAGCAATATACACTAACTAAAGCTATTCCAGTAAAGAATAGGTTCTTGTCTGGTTCAGCGGTGATAGAATGTAGTTATTGCCATATCCTTGGACATCATATTAATTCATGTTTTAAATTACAGCGGAAAAACGCTAGAGATTCTGTTACTCATTCTGTTAAGTATGCTAGTATGTATTCTCGTCGACCCAAACAGCAATGGGTCCCTAAACGTTATTGACTCCTTTCCTTTATGTGCCAGGATTATGCTGATGGAGCCAATATTTGGCTTATGGATAGCGGGTGTTCTCGGCATATGACTGGAGACCATACACTGTTTCTGGAACTTGAGGGTTTACATGGAGGATTTGTGACTTTTGGAAATAATGGGAAGGGACAGATCATAGCTATAGGCACAGTAGGTCATCAGGGGAGTGTTGAAGATGTGTGCCTGGTGGATGGATTAGAGCACAATCTACTGAGCGTGTCACAAGTGTGTGATAAGGGTCCTTCCTCAATTACCTTTGATTCTTATGGCTTCGTAGTCACAGATTTGACGACAGGCGCATCACTTCTACAAGGATATCGCAGAGGTAATCTGTATCTAGTGGATGTTGATGATCAAAGGTTGGACGCCACCTGTCTCACTGCTTCCACAGAAACTGCTAATTTATGGCATCAACGTCTTGGTCATGCTCACATACGCCTGCTTAATAAATTGCGAACTCAACACCTTGTTGAAGGATTACCATCATCAGTTCTTCAGGAAGATTTTCCTTGTAGTGCATGTCAGCTAAATAAGTACACGTTCAGCACATGTACCTAAGTCTGTGGTTTCTACCACTACGGTGCTAGAATTGGTGCATATGGATTTGGTAGGACCTATGCGCACCATGACTAGGGCTGGGAAGAAATACATTTTTGTTTTGGTTGATGATTATTCTCGTTTCACTTGGATTTATCTACTTCATGCTAAAGCAGATACATTCAATCGGTTTAAAGAGTTCTGTGTTCAGATGCAGCGCCAATTGGGGTTTCCTCTGCGTACTATACGTTCAGACAATGGTACAGAATTTGTCAATCAGCAGTTTCGACAGTTCTGTACTGATCAAGGTATCACCCATACTTTCTCAGCAGTGCGCACACCTCAGCAGAATGGTGTTGTGGAACGAAAGAATCGTACATTAGTTGAGATGGCACGGACGATGCTTAATGCTAGTAGATTAGCACCAAGTTTCTGGGGAGAGGCTGTTAACACGGCGTGCTATATTCTCAACAGGGCTCTTATCAGACCTATACTCAATCAAACTCCATATCAGCTGGTAAAGGGACGACCTCCGTCAATTGGATACTTTAAGGTATTTGGGTGTAGGTGTTTCATTTTACACAATGGTAAACTTAACACTGGGAAGCTCGACCCCAGAGGGGATGAAGGAGTGTTTTTGGGGTATTCTACTACTAGTAAGGCTTATCGGGTGTTTAACAAACGCACTCTTGTTGTGGAGGAATCGTCATATGTACGTTTTGATGAAATGAATTTTGGTTTTCGGGATCCACAAAATATAGGGTCAGAATTAGGTGTCGATGATTCTGATGATTCAGATTCGGATTCACCATCTCCATCTGTTCAAGACTCTCCTATTACCTCACAAACAGAATCTCATTCTGATCCTTCTACGTCGTTACAACCGTCTTCTGAAGATCCAAATAGCTCATCTATGCAAGTTGAAACTTCTGAAACAGACAATTCTGTATTAAATGGAGACCCGTGTTCTCAATCTGATGATACCACGATTCCCCCTAACATTCCTTCTCGTCGGGCCCCTGGCGTTTCGCTGGATAATCTTCTTTCAGACTTGAACTCAGGACGTGTGACTCGCAACTCACTTAGGAACTTCTGTGCCCATGAGGGTTTCCTGTCAAGTATTGAACCCTGTAATGTCAAAGAAGCTCTTGCTGATTCTGATTGGATACAGGCTATGCAGGATGAACTCAATGAGTTCAAACGGAATGATGTCTGGACCTTAGTTCCCCGACCAAGTCATAAGGAGGTTATCGGTACACGTTGGGTTTATCGCAACAAGCTTGACACCGATGGTCGTGTTGCTCGTAACAAGGCCCGATTAGTAGTTCAGGGGTACAATCAGCAAGAGGGTATAGACTATGACGAAACTTATGCACCTGTTGCCCGTCTAGAAGCGATTCGTATGTTGATCGCCTTTGCAGCACATAGGGCATTCCCTTATACCAAATGGATGTTAAATGTGCGTTTCTGAACGGTTATATTGATAAAGAGGTATATGTGGCTCAACCCCCTGGATTTATTGATCAGTTCAGACCTGATGATGTTTTTCTACTCAAGAAATCCGTTTATGGATTGAAGCAGGCTCCGCGGGTCTGGTATGCTCGTCTTACTTCTTATTTGCTTCAGCAGGGATTTACAAGAGGTCAGGTGGATAGTACGTTGTTTCTCAAATTCCAGGGCTCTGATATATTGTTGATTCAGATCTATGTTGATGATATTGTGTTTGGATCGTCTTGTCCTGCGTTGTCTAAATCTTTTGAAACTGTGATGACAAACGAATTTTCAATGAGCAGTATGGGAGAACTTACTTTTTTCTTAGGATTGCAAATTCGTCAGACTTCTACTCACACATTTGTTTGGCAAGGGAAATACACCACTGAATTACTGTCCAAGTTTGGTTTTGACTCTGCAAAATCCCTGGCAACTCCAATGTCTAGTATTGCAAAACTTGGCTCAGAAATTCATGCTGAATCTACTGATCCAACTGAATATAGGGCTATGATTGGCTCTTTAATGTACCTCACTGCTAGCAGACCTGATATTCTCTACAGTGTCTGCTATTGTGCAAGGTTTCAGGCTGATCCACGAGTTCCTCATCTTCAGGCAGTGAAACGAATTTTTCGTTACTTGCGTGGTACTCCTAACCTTGGTTTGGTTTATCATGTAGGATCTTCTTTTTCACTCCAGGCATACACAGATGCGGATTTTGGAGGCTCTCTTACTGATCGCAAGAGTACATCAGGATGTGCCCAGCTCCTTGGTACTAGTCTGGTATCGTGGTTTTCTAAGAAACAATCCTCTGTGGCTTTGTCCACTACTGAAGCTGAGTATATTGCTGCTGCTGCTTGTTGTGCGCAAGTTCTATGGCTACAATATCAACTAGAAGACTATGGCATGCCTCAAGCACCAGTTCCTATCTACTGCGATAATCAATCTACTATTGTGTTGTCCAGGAATCCAGTTCAACACTCTCGTACAAAACATATTGAGATTCGTCATCACTTTCTTCGTGATCAAGTCGAGAAAGGAACTGTAGAATTGCTCCATTGTTCT
Source organism: Limonium bicolor (assembly GCA_023374045.1). Lineage (NCBI taxonomy): Eukaryota > Viridiplantae > Streptophyta > Magnoliopsida > Caryophyllales > Plumbaginaceae > Limonium > Limonium bicolor. The sequence continues at coordinate 55,623,137 of CM041778.1, forward strand.
ACTGAGCAGCAATGGCGGATATCTTCACTAAACCGCTTCCTCGGGAGATCTTCAATCGTCTCAGTCTAGCACTGGGCATGGTTAACATTGATTAAGGTCCATTACTTTTATTTTCCGTGTTTCTTTTCCTTTTGTGTACAAACATGGTACTAGATATGAGTGGAGTTTACATTTCCATCTGTGTGAGGTTTCCGTAGACTGCTGTGGAACACGTTGTGGATGATCTGGATCAATGTTATAGTAGGAACGTTTTTCATGTTGCTGGTTTTTTTTTGTTTTTCTTATTCGTTAAACACTTACATACAAAAAAAAAATTCACAACTGTTAAGCCTCAAATACTTTCTCACGTTCTTCTCAAACGTCGTCCACTCTGTATACCCATTTCCCCACGTTTTGTCAGCTTTTCTTATTTGTCAGTCTTAAACCCATATTTCGCAGCGTCTTCTCTTTTTCAAAATCCCTGATCTTTCCTGTTTGCTTGCATCTTCCTTCTTGCTCCTTTTACCATCGCCATGGAAATCGTACTGTATGACCCTGCTTTTGCCTACCGTCAGCTTCTTTCCCTCTCCGTCCCGCATTTTCTTGATTCGTCTACTCCGACCATTGTTATCGACTCTAGTTTGCTCCCCATGCAGCCAGAATATCATATCCCACTTGCTGTTGAGTACCCTCCTCTGCTTTTACCAGCACCACTCTCTACCCCAGATTCTTCACCCAAAAAGTGTGCTGATGATTTTCCTTCTTGCAATGTTCCCTTCGACGATTCTCCTGTCTCGGATCCTATGCCAACATCTCCACCATTATCACCGCAAAATCATTCACCTCCCCGCCGAAACCCTAGATCCCAGAACCGTCCTTCTCGGACTGCTGTTCTTCGACGTCGTCAAACTCTTCGACCGCGTCGTTCTCAGCCTCCTCCGCCCTCTTCTACCCCGTCGCACCCTGATGTTCTTTCAGATGATGATGTGCCCTTATCAGTCTTGCGCCAACGCAAGCGTTCTGCTACACAAGCTCCCATTGCGTCTTCTTCAAAGCGTCCTCGGCGTGCAACTCCGGTGCCAAGTTCTTCCGCTACTGTGTCAGTTGCTTCTTCAGGTTCCTCCTCGACGAACTCTGCCTGGTCGGGTCACTCTTTTCCCTGTTTTCCTTCCTTTAAATCTGAGATTCGTAATGCACATATCGTTGTGGGAAAACGTGTGGATTGTGCTTGGCTCCGCAAGAATAAGTTGTCCAATATTGCTAGTTGCCTTTCAGCTCAAGGCTGGTCGTCAGTGTTTACTCTGGGTACGAAAATTTACTGGGAGTCGGTTAAAGAATTTTACAAGAACTTGCAATTTGTGGATGAATATCTGATTCGGTCCAAGGTTAAAGGTGTGGATATTGAGTTAACTCCTGATTTGATCGGCATGATTCTGGATGTTCCATTTGAAGGTATTAAGACTTTTTCTCGTGAGGTCAATACTTTTGCTCCCTCTCAAAAGGATGAGGATCTTTTCGGGTTCTTTGGAATTGAACCTGAGACCCGCAAGATTCGGTCTGCTCCGCAGAGGCAGCTTGATGTGCTTGGTCGACTGCTTCATATCATTGTTTATCAAGGCATAGCTCCCAGGAATGATCAACGTGGGACAGTTACATTCCTGGACATCTGTTTGATGTGGTGTCTTATCCAGAAGTGTCCTCTAAGCTTGCCTCATTTTATGTTGTTTCATATTCATCATGCTGTTACTCAGTGTACCTCATCCTTGCCTTATGCTGCCTGGTTGACAACAGTTTTTGAGTACTTCTCTGTTGATCTTTCTACTGACTCTGCCAAAGTTCTGGATCATAATCATGAGCTTTCACAGACTACTTTATCCAAGATGGGGCTTGCCCTGGCTGGGAATATATGGATTGTTAAACAGCCGCCTAAAGCTGTTTCAGAAAATCTTGGAAGTGTTTCGCACCAGTTGGAAGAACTTCTGTCCTTAGTCAAGGATGTGAATGCACGGTTGGCACATCTTGAAGCTCATCTGGGGGTGCGACGTTAATCTCTCCACATGTTCTTTGTTCTGTTTTGTCTTTCCTTAGCGCTGTTCTTGTCCTCCAGACCTAGGCTGTTGGTGTAGTTTTTCTTGTTGGTGCTTACATCAGACTATTTTTCTTCCTGTTCTTCGTTTCTTGTGAACTATTACTTGGTTGTTCCTGTTGTTTTGCCATTTTCTGAAACTCTTTCCTGCAATTAACATTGTATAAAATGCTATTTCGTGTTCCTCAGTACGTTTCTTTACATTTCGTGAGTTACTAGGCCCGTACCATTTTTGATTGCGCAAAAGGGGGAAACATGGTGAATATCTAAGTTTCTTGGCTGTTGATTTGGTTAGCTCTATTTCAGGGGGAATCTATATTTCAGGGGGAATGTGATACGTGGTATTTCAGTTCACCATGACCAAGTTTGCACACATCAAAAAAGGGGGAAACTGTAAATGTATGTGGGCGACACACACTTATAGTTTTTGATGTGTGACAAATATGCAGTGCCGGTCTTGTACTCAGCATATGTTTTATCTTGGTTAAGTTCGTCATGACTTCAACAGAAAGCGGAGCTGCTCACGTGACACTATATGCGGCTATGAGTTGTTAAGATTCCTTCTGATATATCTCCCTTTATTCTCAGTACTAGTTGTGTGGAGATATATCTTCCTTAGTTCTCGTTATTATTAGTTAGTTTGTTTACGTATTTGACTATCCCCTTTGTATATATATACTTGTATAGATATAGTTTAGGGGACGCTTTTTTGGGGAAAAAGAACAGAGCTATACCCTGTTACAGCGAGTCTCTTTGAGTGTAATTAGAGTGATTCTTTATTCATGATTAGAGGCGTGTTACTATCATTCAAAGAGTGATAGATTAGTGAGTGATTGTTCAAGGTGTTGAACAGATCAGGTGAGGAGTTTTTCACGCTATTAATATATATTAGTGGCTGAGTTTTCTTCTATATCGAGATTGCATTCTTTACATTAGTTAACACTAAGAGCTCAGTTCAAGACTGAGTAATCCGGAAGTCACGTTACGAACTGTCACCACGGTTTATAGAGAAACCGTCATTTATATTACATGCCTGGTTGAATAAACCAGGGTTTTTGGTGAACCGTGGTATATAGTCTAAGTGAGAATTTTGATTTTCGGCTCAAATTAACGTAGTTCTCTTTATTCTCTTATATATATCTCTCACTGTAGTTTGCAACCCACACTGACGAACAAGGATCAAACATGCTCTGCGTCTTTCCTCATTCTCTTCACATCACGGTAATTTTCACAACCCATACTGGCGAGCAAGGAACAAGCTCTGCCATCTCTTCAACTTCACGATAATTTTGTAACCCATACTGGTGAACAAGACACATTCTCTACGTAATCTCTTTAAGCTCACAGTATTTTTACAACCCATAATGGTGAACAAGAAACATGCTCTGTGCCATCAACTGCACCGTAATTTTACAACCCATATTGGCAAACAAGGAAGATGCTCCAGCCTCTGTCATTCTCTTGTTTTCACGGTAATTTTTGCAACACACACTGGCGAACAAGGAACATGCTCTACAAATCTTCCTCATTTTTACTCACTATAACTTTTGCAACCCACCGCCAAACAAGGGGAGCATATTGCGCCTCTAGTCTTCACTCACGATTTTACAACCCTAATCCGTAAACAAGGAACATACATGTTCTGGCCTCTTCATTCTCTTAAGTTTATGCACTTTTGAGATTACCAGATTGAAGATGAGGATTTGAAAAATATATTCACACTTTATAAACCGCGGTTTAATGTATAATTGTGGTTTATTCATTGATTTTATACATTATATACCACCGTGTTTAGAATAACGATCGTTTATTACTCACTACGGTTATTGGATTCAACCGTGGTTTATAGTTGACAGAATCCACGGGAAAAACACTTTAAAACGTCGGATTATAGAACCGTGGTTTTAATCTTCATTTACAACCACAGTTTTAAACCGTGGTTTTAATTTTTTTTTTTGGCATTTACGACGGGCGCAAATACCATGGTTAAAAACCGTGGTATATAAGCAAAATAACTGTGGTATATAATGATTTTCTAGTAGTGGTTCCCTACTCCGTAGACAGACAACGGTGAACCAATCTCGAAGCACTGCATTGTTGGGGTCACCTTTTGGACGCGGGATATCATCAGTTCGCCACCATTCCTTAACCTTTGGGCAAGACATAAGGACATGCACTAGGTTGTCTAGCTCCGCAGTTCACATATCTCCCAAGCTCCATAGTTGGACATTTGTTCGCAATGATGGCTCCGCACGGAATGATCCCTATAGAAGCTTCCATGCAAAAAGCTTGCTTCTGGCCGGGAATGCACATTTCGTGATATTCCTCATGGCTTATCCTATTTATGTACGATGTAGAGTTATTATCTTGTTGAGATAAAGAGCAGGCCATATAGTAGGCTAATTTAACGATGAACCTTCCGTTCTTTGTTCCACCGAGGACCAACCATCCCGCAAAGAATTTCTGCTGATGATAGTTTTAAGGATCAGGTATGCATCATCTTCAGTGAACCATGCTCTAACTCTTGATTCATTCCACCTTTTCTCCTGAGCACTAATTAGCTGAGAGACCATACCAAAGTCTCTCGGTATAACTAGGATCTTCCAGGACCATGGTTTTGCTCTTGCTTATTAAGGAGCCACAAATTTGTGATTCTAATTGTTAATCCGTCATCCACCACTCGAGCTCTTTCCTTGACTAGTGGAAGAACCATTCAAAGAAACCGCCACACCAGACTCGGTCTTGCTTAAATGTTTACACTCAAATACTTCCATTCATAATGTACTTCGTAGACCCTGGACAAAAGAAGTTGGGTGTTGTGAAGAACCCTCCAACATTGTTTCACCATCAGTGCATCGTTGAAGTTCCTAAGATCATGGAAGCCAAGTCCTCCACCGGCATAGCTTATACAAAGGGCTTCCCAACTCCTTCAACGGATGCCACGATTTTGTAAGGATCCGGTTCACCAAAACTGGCAGATGATTCCTTGAATTTCACATGTCAATTGTAAAGGTAGTCGTATGACTCCCATGACATAAGAGGGAATAGCCTGAAGAATAGATTTGATGAGGATGCCCTTCCTTGCCTCAGAAACCTACTTGTCCCAACTCTGAACGCTTTAGTACATTATGTCCCTAAAGTATCGAAAGACTTGTCCCTTGTGTCTTCTAATTGTTCTTGGGAAACAAACGTAGAGGCCAAGGTCATACACTTCCTTAACCCCAAAGACATTTGAGACCTGGTTTCTAACTGTGGTCGAGAAGTCCGCTGAGAACATGAGACCCGACTTAACCATGTTATTACTTTAACTCGATGCTTTGCGGAAGTCATCAATGATGTTCATGAAGCCAATCACATTATCCTTGTTGCCTCTCCCAAAGAGAACACAATCGTCCCTTAAAAAAGATTGGTGATATCAACCGAAGACCTCAAAATGAGAAACCACTAATAACCATTGAAGAAGCTACAATACGAAGGGTTGATAAAAGAGCTTCCATGCAATAGACATAGAGGAAGGGTGATAGCAGGTCTCCTTGTCAAAGTCCGTGTTGAGGGAGAAAGGAGCGACTTGGTCGACCATTGATCAGGTTAGAGTAGTGGACTGAAGTGATGCATTTTTCAACAACACTGACCCATCTCTCATAGAAATCCATACTTCTTAAGACCATAAGTCAAATGCCCATGTCAAGTTTCAATGCAAAGTGTCCCCTCTTGGCGGCCTTTACATTTTGTTAAGTGGGTGACTTCATGCGCAATGATGATACTGTCATAATTTAGCCGCACTGGAACAAAATCTCATTGGTCCTCTAAGATGACATACTTAAGGACACCACTGATTCTATTATTTAACACTTTGGAGATGACTCTATAAATAGTGTTGCATAGGGAGATAGGTTTATAATCCTTTATGGAGATGGCTCCTTTACTTTTGGGAATCAAAACAATGTGGGTATGATTAAACCCTTCTGTCATTGAGTTTGAGTTTAAGAGAAGAAGGGTTGTATCAATAAAATCTTCTTTGATGATCTCCCAATATGTGTTGATAAAGATACCACTAATTCCATCAAAAACCTGAAGCCTTATTGGGATTCATGCCACGCAATGCTTGGATCACTTCACCTCTGGAAAAGGGTTGGCTTATAAGATCATTACAATGTGATGGAACCATGTTTTCAACGTCTGTAAGAAGACGAGGATTATGAATTGGTTGAGTTGTTTGTAATATCTCAGTGAAACAATCACACACAATTTTGGCAATGCCGTTCCAATCCGCGGCTCTTCTTCCCCTTCCATCTGTGATTTCATGGATGCCATTCTTTTTTCTTTGGGACTAGACCTTCTGGAAAAAGAACCAATGTTCCTGTCTCCTTCTTTGACCCATTTATGTCGCAATCTTTGAGCCCATCAGGTCTCCTCTTTCAGAAGTAGCCAGTCCAGTTGACGGTTAGTCCTTCATTAGGTATCCAGCGCTTGTGGAGACGGATAACATTGAGCCACACGATCAATATCATTCTTAAGCTCTGTGATTTGCAACTTCTGTTATCTAAATTTCATACTTCCCCAAGCTTTGAGCATTCTTCCATAGCGGGCAATTTTCTTAGTGTATCCTTCTCTCCTTCTTCAATTTTCCCAAGAGTCCCGCACAATCTATCTGCATCCCGGTTTTTCAACCCGATAGTTCTCAAATTTGGATAAGGATGGTCCACCTCGGTGAATCTCATCTGTGACAAGCTTAATGGGTATGTGGTCAGATGGACCCATCTCAAATGAATGTTACGGGCATGGGGAAAGAGTTGAAACCATGCCAAATTTGTTAGAAATCTGTCTAATCCGCATCTTGTATTATCTCGTCTGTGTCTACGGTTTGTATAGGTATAGATGCCCACGACGAAACCCAAATCCCTAACATGGCAACGACTTAGACAATTTGAAAGGCAAGCATACACCCACGATTCCTTTCACATCTTCCCTACTGCTCATAACGATAAAGGATCTCGTTGAATTACTCCCCAAACAAGATCCAAGGTTCAGTGGCTGGGTGTAACATTGCTAGATAAGGGTCCAAGTTCTCCATCGTTCTGGCGCTTCTGACCAGCCATAGATTTCAATGCAAGAACATCTAGAACCTAATCCATTAACAATCCAACAATCAATATGATAAAGATATCCACTACAAGAAAACATTAGTATCATAGAGAGAATATTCTGTATGTAAAAGCTCAACTTTCATCTTTAATGATAATCACCGGCAGAAAATTTTGTAGGAAGTTTTAAATGGGTCGGTAATACTACTCCTTAGTGAAAACAAATTTCATCGGTGATATTATAAGCTTTTAGAGACAGAAACCTCCAAAGGTAATAATATTATCATCGATGAAACGCTTCGTCTCAGAAAAAAAAAACACCTACGTAATATTTCGTCTCAGTTAAAGTTACCACTAACAGAATGTTCTGTCTCAGTTAAAGTTATCAACAATGGAATGTTCCATATCAGTTAAAGTTATCACCAATGGAATGTTCTGTCTCAGATAAAGTTATCACCTACAATTTTTTTTTGTTTCAGATATACTATCACCTACGAAATATTTCATCTCATAAATAATTATCACCAACAAAACTTCCGTCTCAAATATTCTTATTACCTACGAATTCATCTCATCACCTACGAAATCTTCAACTCAAAAATATTACAGAATGTTATGTACCTGATAATTTTCACAAATAGACCCATATAACCTGAATAATACATAAGCAACTACTACATTTACAGCTGAAACATCTGTGACAATATTTTATGAAATTGTGCTACATAAAGTAGTTTTATCCATAGTCACAACATTCACAAAATAGTATTCATAACTAGGAACATTTCCATAACTAGAAAACCATGAAATGTTTCTTATAAGAATTCGAATACTACAAAAGTCCACATACCACCAAAAGTTAACACAATATTCAAGTTTAATGGTGACTAAGGCAACCATTTTCACTTTAGGATCATAAAAAAACACATATACTTCCTTTGAGAGCTCCATGTCCTATGAATCCTGCTACTTCCAAATCTGCAAAAGAAAACAATGGCCATACTCATTCACAGTTAAACAAAAGATAAAACTACACATCAGACATTTGTTACCTAGAAACAGCTTTAAAATCAAGAAACATTAACTTTACCTGTCACATTAACTTCTCCAGCTTCATGAAAACATTAACTTCCAAATCTGAAAAAGAAAGCAAAGCCCATACTCATCCCACGATTCAACAACAAACAACGACTTGTACTGTACCAAAAGCCCACAAAAATCAGGTTCATCCAGCCACATAATGTGACTAAATCAAAGGAAAAATTGAAACATAAACATGACCAATGAACTGCTGAACACGTGCTTAAGCAGCGGTAAAAACCAGACCAAAAGATGCACATAACCAAGGTCATAAACAGAGCTTAAGGAAGGTTAGAAAACTGAGCAAAAATGCCGGTTACCATAGCCACGACAATATACAACAATATACATCAATATACAGAAACATTCACATGCATTCCAGATCTTAGTTTTTCACTATTCTTCAGTTTCTTAAATCAAGCAGTGCATAAGTATCTTCAAAGAGTATTCAGGGAAAAATGCACCACGAATCAGTACTAGTAATGACAAGAAATCACAACCATGATTCTAACTTAATAGCACATGCAAGTGCAGTATATCTCTTCAACAAGTCATTAATTCACACTGAAACATAACACTGTCATCTCTTTTTGGATTATGTGATCCACTGTTCAAATAACCAAATCAAAGTAATCCCCACCTCTTTTAACTAGGACTGTCTAACCTAGAGCATCATCTCCCCACTGCCTACCGCCGATGAAATATAACATACACGGTAAACCGTTTCTTTGAACAATATTATTTAATGACATTTCCTAAAATAAAACAGATCATTACCTATTTTTCAACACATGTTCAGTCCTCATTTTATCAAATGTAAACCGAATGAACTGAATCTACTTTACAATTTCAAGCTTGAATATGGTGCCAACAGACTTAATGGAATTCAAAGGCAAAGCTGAGTTTTAAACTATCACTTGTCAACATCCAGCTAGCAAACTAAAAGTGCAAACATAAGAAACCAAAAAAATCAACTGCACGGGCTGAAGGTCGATTGCGTTACCAATCCTAGAATGAAGGCGCAATCAATGAGAATGAACAAAATCAAATGGAACAGGCTGTTGAGTATGTATGTTCTTTATTTCTAATTTTCAGATGCAATGGAACAAAATCATAAACATAAGTACTTTGATAATCACCACAAAGTAGAATAGAGACGTTCAATTATATTACCGGTTCCTTAATGATCTGTAATGTGCTGAAGCAGCTCCAGATTTATCTCTGCAAGGCACAAGCAACAGAAGAGAATGAAGGTGCAGAGCATGTATGTTTCTTATCGCCAGTTAGGGTTGTAATATTCAGATGTCACATAACAAAATCAAAAATAGATTTTACCTAATAATCACCAATTCAATTATATTACTGATTCCTTAATGAACTGCAGTTCCAAATTTGTCTCAGCAAGGCATAAATAATATAAGAGAATGAAGGCATTAAGTATGTATGTTCCTTATCGCCAGCTAGGGTTGCAATATTCAGATGATACATAACAAAATCAGAAACAGATTTACCATGATAGTCACTAGTTCAATTATGTTACTGGTTTCTTAATGAACTGAAGCTCCAAATTTATCTTTACAAGGCGCAAACAAAGAAGAAATGAAGGCACATAATATGTATGTTCCTTATCGCTAGTTAGGGTTGTAATATTCAAAGATGATAGAGAACAAAATTGCAAACAACTGAAGAGAATGAAGGTGTAAAGTATGGTATGTGCAAACAAAAAAGAAGTTCAGTTATATTACCCGTACCTTTATGAACTGCAATGTGCAGCATTAGACTTATCTCTGCAAAGTCCAAACAGCAAAAGAGAATGAAGGTGTAGAGTATTGTATGTTCCTTATCGACAATTAGGGTTGTAATCTCTTCACCACATAGAAGAAGATAAATTTTTTTACCGGTTGCATAAGTAAACAGAAGAAGAGAACAACAACAGAAATCAAGAATTACAGGGTAAATGAGAGATTAGTTTGTGTTAGTGAGTCACTTTGTTATTTAGAAGTGTATCTGGAGTATTTTCTACAAAATTGTTAGCATTATTTTCGTAGATAAAACTATACCACTTTCACCTACAAAAATTTGTCTCTAAAAATACATCTACTAGGTAATTATTTCCCTCTAAAAGTTCATCACTTTCGTAGGAAAAATATTGAAACATTTTTACCTATGAAAATATTTCCGTCTGTAAATGTCCGTATTCTATCAATAAATGTTTATTTTTTTAGGATACTACATCTGTCGGAGATTCATTGAAAATTCCGTAGGTGAAAAGGGTTTTTAAAGATGGATTAATTTTGTGTGAAATTTTTTGTCTATGACAATACTGTTTTATTGTAGTGAGAGTAAGATTGTGCCTCAACCCGGATGAAATCGTGCCAATATGGTAATCCTGTTGCTTCTACCCACACAATCCACCGCGATACCGTGGAATCCTCACAAGCTCCTTACAAAGACATTCATCTGCCCGCTAGTTCTCTTTGTTTCACATAGAAAGATGAAATCTGGTGATTCACTTCTAATTACATTCAGTAACCATCTTCGAGGTTCTTTTCTCCCAAGTCCTCGACAGTTCAAAGAAAGGAAACTCATTCTCTATGGTTATCGGGGAAGACATGCAATAGAGGGAATGGTCAGAACTTGGACATGCAACACCCGGAATAACAAGTCGTAAAAGAAGACAAACAGAGGCAGAAGTGAGTGAAGAACCAACTTCCTTTAACTCGGTCAAAAGGATGGGAAGAGGAATCATCAAGCGTAGCGAGATGAATTAAGTCTTTGATAAGAGAGACCTTCACCGGAGAAGGAAGAGAGTTCCAATTGGGGTCGGGGGGGGGGGTGATTAGTGCCTTCGTCGGGGAAGGAGCCTGTAACACCCCTACCGCTAATCACACCATTAGCTCGTAATCATCCCGTTCATTAATACAAGTGTGGCGGAGAAATCCACAAATAACGGGGGGGGTGATACAATGCCGTTAGCCACCCACGTAGCTAACAAGGCCTAAATATAGATACAGTACCGGTCTGATGGACTAGCAATACCCGAGTACTTATACAAATACAATAACGTTATCTTACATATTCCAAACTGAGTCTCGTACAATACTTAATCAATAACATACATATACAATTACATCCTCAACTCAATTCTATACCGAGTATACTACGTTCCTCAAATCACCGATAACATTTCGGACTCCAATTCAACATTTCAATACAAATACAGTTCCCTTAATCAACTACCCATGCTTAAGTAGAAACCTCGTCCTACTCTTGGACGTAAACGGCTCCAATGTACCTGGAAAATAAAAATAGCGCCCCAAGGGGCTCAGCGAATTGCTGGCATGAAGTTCGTATACCCCGCGTGCTAATGGGGGTACGATGACTACTTGGTCGAGAACATGGGGTTCGTTTTAATTCAACATTCATGCTCGATAACAATACATTAATCATGCATAATAGCGCAAACATGCTTGCATTCAAGATATTCAAACAAGGAATACAATCAACACAGATATCACATCAAGCTCGGTAAATTCATTTACCTCATTCTTAAACCTTGAGAAACCGTATCTCAAGTGAGCTTTACTCTCGTTAATCACCAACTTATCCATCCCAACCGGATAGTTTACTTGTCTCCTAGACCTTTAGACACTCTCGGTCCCGATCTAGTTTTCCTTAATTATTCTACTCTTGAATAGTTTTAGGTTAAGCCTCATAGGCCTCCGGGCAGAGACATGTATAGGTCTCACCACCGGGCTTTTATAATCTCAATCCGGGATTAGAAACATTCTCTCATGTTCCCTCTTTCCTATCCCATAAAACCCAGCTTACCTCTTTAGACGGGTAAGCTCTACCAGTCTCACTCCAATCGGGCACCACTATGTGGCACACGGCCCCGCAGGGCACCACTATGTGGCACACGGCCCAGTAACAAGGGAGTTCGACCATGGATTAGGAAACAAATGCTCTGTTGTTTCCTCTTCCTTGCACGCGTGACTCACAATCCCCCTAACCCAACTCTCGGGTTAGTAAAATAGATACTCATATATAATATGTATATATATTAGTCAGCCGCATCTCTCTCGATGTTATCTTACAACTTAGGAGGTTTGCCTAATTCACTGCGTTCACCGATTTATGGGTCGCCCCTACACATCCATTAACTTAAACGTTATAGTTCTTTTCTCACTTTGAGTCGGATCCTATATGGGAGGTTGACTAATCATAAAAGGGAGTTCTTTAATCCCTTTTAACACTCATCATGTTTTGGGAGAGTTCGTACTGTTGAGTTTATCTTGTTCTCTAATCGAGTATTCTTATGTGTTCCACATGTTTAATTTGTTTCATGTCTCAACTCTTTCTACGAGTCGCTAACCAAACATTACTCCTTTACGAGTCGGTCTACAACACTAAATTAAACAACACAATCAACAATGATAATCAGTACAAGCAACATGCATCAAGATATACATCAAAGCAATAAATCATTTTCATGCTTTTATCTTGATTAGGTCGGCATACAAGCAAACAACACACAAATCAGTGTAATCCCAGTAGCATAAGGGGCATGATAAAATCATACCTTACACCATGATTTAACTTTACCGGGTCACCTCACATTGCTCGGTTCACACTTGATCCACTTATAACATTCCAAATTTTCTTATTAACATGAAGGCATTACGGTATGTAAATAACTACTACTCCCGTACTTACCCTGTTGTCCCGTTATCCTTAGTTTTACTCTTGTCAATTTAAGTTCTTACTTCTCACTCACTTCTAGCACTTGTTTATAATTCTTAGGACATTTATATGTCACCAAACAAGTCCTAAAAAACATCTAAAACCAATACCCATCAATCCCCCACCTTTTAAAGCCTTTAAAACACTCACAGTCATTTTCTGGGGATGGTCCGGGACTTGGTCCGGGACCAATACGTTTTCTCACTTTCGGCTTGATTTTACACCTGGTCCAGGTCCTGGTCCTGGACTAGGGTCCCGGACCAACCTACTAGCTCACTTTCGGGGTGTTTTTAAGGGCGGTCCGGGACTTGGTCCGCCCCCTAAGTCCCGGAACCTGCTAAAAAGCTGCTAAAATTGCATTTTCAACCCCAATTCCAACCTTAATCCACACCTAATCATTCCCTAATATTTCCACATGTTTTCTACATTTTGAAACACCCTAAAACACTCCTTAAACCTTCCTAAATCATTGGTAAATTTCATTACCCAATTCTTGTCCAATTCCACAAATTTCAATTCTCACATTTTTGCATTTTGTACACTTGTGCATTTATACTTCTTCTTGATAGTTTACAACCTTCTACCGCATTACCGAATCACTTATTGACCATAACCAATCCATCTTAGGAATTCTCCTTTCTAGTTCCCAAAGTCTATTCATTTCCTTCAAGGCTTTACAACCTAGTTTCTCTCCAAACTCCAAGGCACTAATACACTAATTTGCTACAGATTTTAGCTCACAAAATTCCCATTCTCCAACTACCATTTCAAGGTGGTTACTCTACTCAACTCAACCATATAAACACCCAACTCCTCCCATTCATAAAGTCACCTAAAAACACTCCATTTCTACCGAAATTTCGCCATAACTCACCTACAATTCCAATATTGCCCAAATGCACAATTTTATTCTCCTAAATCAATTCACTAGCCACATCCACAAGGGATCCTACCAGCACACAACATTTCATCAAAGATCATTAATCAACAATATAAGCACTAAACTTAATTGTTTGGCTCTTAGGCCCTTAACTCACAAACAAATCCATAATTGCACCAAACATCATCACAATTCTCTCTCATCTCAATCAAATACATTTCCACTCAGATTTTTGATTCATATTTTTATTTCCCAACCCAACATTCTAAAGGTACTTAAAGAAATCATCAAGGTAGATTAGTTACCTTCGTTCTTCATTTCTTTTCCAATCTTCTTCTCTCTCTCTTTTTCTCTTGACTCCAAATCGGCCAAGGGGCAGACTAATTGCCAAGAATTCTAAATTACCATTAAAAGAGGGAATGGGACTAAGTAAAAACACTTAGACACATTTAAATAGCCCTAGGATTCATGAAGAGGCTTAAAGCACAAAATTAGGGCTTACCTTTGGAAACTCTTGCATGGTTTTCAACCATGAATCAAAGGAGGGCTTTCATCCACCATTAGAGGCTTGTAAAATAGCTCAAACAAAGAAAGAAAAATGCCACATTAGGGCTGAAATCGGCCAAGGTAAAAGAATGGAGAAAAAAATGAGTTTTCTTGGATTTTTCTTACCTTGAATGAAAGAGGAGGCTCCCTAGCTCCATAAAATCAGATTTTCTCTTCAAATGGGCTGTACCCATGGAGGTCAACTTCATTTTTTGAAGATTTTGAAAAGAGAGAAAGATAGATCTTGATGAGAGGAGCTCAAATATGTAATTTATTTTTTGATTTGGAGCTTGGATGTAGCTTGGGCATGAGGAGGAAGATGGAGGAGCCATGGGAGGAGCTCAAAAAAACGTTCCACTAGAGAAGGGAGGAAGGAGACGGTTGGGAGGAAGAAGAAATGAGAGAGAGAGGGGAGAAAAGTGAGAGTGAGAGGAGAGAGAGAGTAAAGGGGGTATTTGTTACTTTTGCTTTTTGGTCCCTTTAATTAAAAGCTAGTCAAGTATGTGAGAGAGATGATTTTTCTCTCTTAAAAACCGGCCCCACTAACTGATTAAGTAGGGGCATTTTTTCGTCTTTTACAAGAAACGCTCATTAATTTACCCGGTTTAGCACTATTCACTAACCGGGCCCGTTTTCCGGATTTTTCTCGTTTCTTTAATTTTAATGGCTCTTAAGCTTCAATTGATATTTATTTATAGTTATATAGTAAACTATAATTTTTACGGGTCTGTTTGACCACTTAAATTCACGTTTTCGGGTTTTGTCGAACAACATGCTTTAAGACTCCGTTAGCGTTTTAACCCATTATTTGGATCCGTTTTCTTCGGGAATCATTCCCGTATATTAATTAGGCCTAACTAAGCCTTAGGAATCCATCTAGGACCCTAACCGAGGTCATATACCTCCTATGGTTGTGTAACGCTCATTTTTACAATTAACGCTTTTTAAGCGTTTTCTCTTTTCTTTTGGCTTTATTTTCTTCACCAATATTCTTTAGGCACTATTAGGCCCTTAAGTACCATATTAGAATAATTTAATCACCATACTTAGGTTCGGGGTATTTCAATCTACCCGTGCATATCAACGTACTTATCAATACAATACAACTCCAATTTCAATTCATGCCAATTGCATCTATCCTAGCAGGATTACTCGTGACCACTTATAGGGAGTTTCAAGAATCATTCAACCCTGATGTGATCAGCATCAGTGTAGAACTATCTTTCCGCCCCAATTCGTGTTCCATCTCCCTTGATCACTAGTAAATCAAGTTCGACTTCACACTTCCGTTTCAACCAATCAGGTAATTCAATCATTTACCAATTTCTATCTTTTAATCATATAGTCACACAAACAAAGCAATACATCTCCAAGGGATGGAACTCAGTCCATCAATCATCCTCAATTATCTCCAATCAACCACCTAGGAATTCGATTCCTACTAAGTTTGACATCGGTTTCATACCGACTCATATCTCATCATATCTCATAGACATCAGTTTCATACCGACTCACACAACATAAGCCATGTCTAATCTTAACTTGACATATATCATCGGGATTCTAATTCTCCCTGGAGTTTCTCTACTCCTTTTCACTTGTATACTCACACCCAGTTAACAAGATAAGTATATTCATATACATGGTATTTGCATCTCTTGTGCGCAATAACCATAATTACACAATGAATGAATACATATGTTTATGTAACATAAGTTCCAATCATCAAAACAAATTCTTTTGTGCTATGCACACCGTAGTTTACGCACCTAATACGTAAAACATACGCTAAGCGGTTTTTCGCTCTACCTACCTTAAAAGGGATTACACCCACGTAATCTACCATGTATATCCATTGAACATTGGTTCATTCAATACGGGCGTCATGGAGTGTCTTAACTTCCATGCGGTCTATGATACAATATATTCTGGTCAAAGGGTCTTAACCATCTTGACGGTTTAGTCCCTGCCCCAAGAATTCTCATTGGAGTTTGTTTAACTCTTAACCGGTTTCGGTTCTAGCCTCTCAAGCTTCAAGGCACAGATAATTAGCCATTTACTCATACTCACTAGGTATGTTTAGCCTTTGTATTGCGGTCCACTAGCTTCTACTGCACGACCCTGATAACTTAGAGCCTGGTTCGCCCTTTTTATTATTCTGAATGTATTATGCATCTCCATTTTATCCCTTTGTCTTCGGAATAAAGGTCTCTCAATCGACGCGTGGTATTTCTTACCGTATGCGAATTCGATGAGTTATAGATTTTCTATCCAGTTCTCTGGAAATGTATTTCATATACCGTTGTATACCTTCGTTATTACTCACTAGGTTCTTCCGACTCACTGTCGGTTGAGGTCGGGCTACTACCTAATGTGTAGTACTTCCTCTGTTGTTACTATCTCATGATCATTCCTTTGGAATTATGCTCCGTTAGCTGATTTGTACAAGAATTCTTTTTATTTGTATGACCTTGCATTTATATGCATTGGTCCTTATAGCTTTCATAAGATTTCTTCCATTTTTATTCCGGTGGAATTCACTTGTTGTGACTGTTGGTATGTCCAACACTCCTCATGCTCCTTTGGCCAAAGGCCGCACGATTTGTTTCTAGGTTTCCGCCTAACCGGTTGCACCGTATTCATTAGTGCGTTGCACGCCTTCCGTATTCAATACGTGTGGTTATTTTATAATTGGGTACTCTTGTCCCAAAGTTCATTACTTCAGTTATCAATTTGATCCTCCAAGGACACACCGTCGGTTCCTTATGCATTTGCAATAGGAATGAACAATGCCTTCCTTGTGAGCTCTTTCGTCACATGGCATAGGCTACGGGCTTTACTGCCCAGTCTATCTATCATTTCTTGCTTTTCCTCAACTCCACTGCGTCTTACTTATCATTACGCTTGTTCCCCATGTCATTGTCTGACGTTACTATGTAACGGTCGCTTACTGCGCACCACGTTTGTGTATGTTATACAACGTCAAATTACATGGGATCTACTATCATGTTAGCTTCTGCTCATGTATTTCCACCATTACTCCATGGTTCTTCATTAACTTGGCTGGTTACAGAATATACTTGTTCCTTAAATCTCTGTGCTCTTTGAGCGTTATCACTCTACAGTTCACATTGCACACATATGGTATACTACTTGGAAATCTCTTTTTCCTTGTTCTGATCATCCTTGGCATTAACTACATGCTCAAGCTTCACCTATATTATCAGGTGGGATCCTCTTCTTGGAGGGTCCGCATATTTACCGCTCCAGCGGTCTCATAATAACGGGAGGTATATATTCTCACTCTTCTAATTTCTCACAGTGCCCGAGCGTGGGACAAATCAGTAGTGTTGTCACTTGTATCCTTATGTCTCTGTATTATAGAGGGAAAGAAAGGCAACTAAAAGCCTTGTCAACTGCATGCTAGGCTTACACTCTAGTGACAGTGGCTCTGAGGTTGTCTTTACCCCAAACTGCTCATTACATTGACTTCAAATTGATTGGTTCATTCACCGTTCCATTCATTTACCTCAATTACTTTCTTACTTTAACTAGTGTCATAACAGGCAATTCTTCTTATCCTCCAATAGGGTTTCGCAACCGTCCAAATCGACATCACGTAGTTGGTTCGTGGCTTATAAGCCATATTGCCTCGAGCTATGCTCTTGCAGGTTGTTTATACAAGTTCTGCTTCTCCATACACCATCAAACGGTTTAGAGGTAGTACTGGGCTCCATGTCAAGATTGTTGCATCATTCTTCCATCCATGGGAGGCCCTTAGGCAATACCAGATTGCCTTCGGTAGCTTAAGGTACCATAATTACATGGATTCCCTTTGGTGTTTACCGAATGTTTATTTCAGCTCTCGTGCATCTATCACGATATTTCATTCAACTGTCATTGACTCCAGCAACCTTCAAGGATTGCTCCTGGGTATTGTTAAGTTGTGCCATCAACTCTGGCTAATATTTATGGTATGTTGGTAAGCCATGTTGCCTTGCGGTACCATATTCCGAACTTCCATGTTTCGAGTTGTAGTGTCTTCCGTTCTTGGGTAGGCCACTGACGCTTCATCTTCACGCTCTTGGCTGGTTTAATATCTCCTTTAATGCAGGATGATATTTCCCGTGGCTTGAGGATTATTTTGGGACTTCTATCCCGCTCATTGAACATGAACGTGTTCATGTTAGGCATTTGCCTTACTGGTTTTAGGTTGGGTAGTCATTCCCTTTATCATGCATTTGCTTCGAGATTCTTGAGACATACCCAATGTCTATACTTAATAACCTGTGCTCCTTGCACTTCCTAACTCTCATTCATTATCCTTAGATGGATTCTCTAAGTTCCTTTGTACTCGTTAGCTTAACTGAGTTCTTCCCCTTCAATGGTTCGGGGTAATCCGCTGTTCTGATGTGAACTTACTTGCCGTCCGTAGAACGGAGTTGGCTACCTCTCATGTTCCGTACACTACTTGTATACATATGTGGGGTACCTTACTGATACATTGCTACTTACCCGACTAACCTATAAGTAGGCCTGTCAGGCCCGCAAGCTCCTATCGGAGTTAGTCGTCCCACATCTCATTTTTGTGCACTCGTAATGCTCGTCACACGCCTAAGTGAAGTATTCTGTTGTCAACTCCTCTTATATCGTCCCATGATATCTTGCGGTGATTCTTCCGGTTCTGGTTTTTTAAAAATTGGGGGTTTTTGAAAAATTCTGAGTTTGAAAGAAAATTTTGAGTTTTAAGAGAAAAATCTTGATGGCATTCCAATGTCGGGTGGTGCAGACTGTTATATTGTGAGTGGTTAGAACAGGTATAATTAACATAAAAGAAAGAAATTAAAACCCAAAAATAAACGTCGGGCTGCAAATAAGTCCCGGTCGCAGTAGTATAGTGAAAATGTAAGCAACCGGATGTCGAACCGTGGGACTAATATAAATATAATAGTACCTAGCGTGTCACAAGAGGGGGATTAATTGACTTGTAAAATAAATAAAAAGAAAGATAAAATAAACTAAGTTGACAGATAATAAAATGGAACTCTGGGTCAGGTTAATATCTGCATAATTAAGCTATCTCTACTGGTTTAATAATTTGGCAAGGTTCCTGTAAATATCTTAAGGACTAAGTCATAGCCTCATAAGAACTCGTTCACCTGTAATGCAAGGTTCTAATCAAGGTTCAAGCAAAAGCCTGCGAACGGCAGAGGAGTATTTGAGGAATTACATTTGCAACTGAATACTAACTCATTAAATCATAATCAAGCTTCCTCCAGTTTTACGCTTTAATTAACCTGTCTATTTATCACCTGGTCTGATCAAAAATAGACTTAGAAGAGCAATTTAATAAATTCGCGAGATCTATTAAAAAGGCGAGATGACTTTTAAAACGTAACAAACTGTATATAAATAAACCAGTAGAAATATTGCATAATTAATACACACAAATAATAACTATTCCCAGAGCGTACGTAAACTAGCCTAACATATTAAATAGATAGATAGAAACAAGAATGATAGAAATCATCCGTAATCACTCCGTCTCACTCTGCTATTTTGTATACGAAGACTAGAGGTGGATTTTGTGGACTGTAAAATAAATAAAATGGAGAAGGCGGGAGAAGAGAAATGAGATGCGTGTGGTGAAGTGGTCGTGGATGAATTGTGTCATTTTTGTGGTGAAGTTGCGTGGGTTTATATAGGGAAAGGAAGAAGAGGAAGCAGAAGAGTTAACAGACGCGTGAAGGATTGAGCTCACTGATTGCTCACTGATTGAAGCATTTATTGCAGGGGACATGCGCAGAGTAGATGGATAAGGCAGATGCGAGTTGGGCGAGTTGCAGACAGTCGGTGAGGCCAAGTTGAAGACGGCGCGAGCAAGAAGATAAGCTCGCGTCGATTTTAGTTCTCATCCGCCTTCAGTCCGCCTCGGTACCGCCTCGCGGTTGTCTATCTCACGTCCGCCTCATAGTGGGCGGTTACCTATCTCACGTCCGCTAGCTACGAGGCGGTTGCCTCTCCCCGTTCCGCCTCGCGGTTGCGTATTCCTTGTCCGCCACTTAGGAGGCGGTTGCCTCTATCCTGACCGCCTCGCGGTCTTATGTTCGTTGTCCGCCCATGTACCAAGCGGTACACTATGTCTCGTCCGCATGGCTCACATCACCTTCTTAGGCGGTTGCATGCCATAGTAACGTCCGCCTCCAAGACCATTATAATGTATAGCTCGTGGTCGTGAATAAAATTCAAACAGCCTATGATCACGATGCATTTAAGTGCTGTAGGTGATAAGTATAAGTCACACGTGATTCATTATTTAAGTACTGTACGTGATAGTATATATATATATATATATACACGGGTGTATTGTAATTTTCCTGCATTAGACACATAAAATGTATCAGTTCATATTAATACATAAATCTAAGAAAATATATAATAAGTGGGTAATATTATCGTGAAAGTAAGTAAGTACACATAAACATAATTTGAGGAAAACTAACAAAAGTGGAGAAATGAGCAAGAAAAGTGTTAATATAATATATGAAATACACCTATAAATCATGCTCATTTAGACACTTATCAGGTTCTGACCTAGTCTAGCTTCTCGCTGACTGATATATCTTTAATACAATAGTCAGGCCGTTAGGCCCTTCGAAGGTTTCGTTCTAAAGTTCCTAGGATTTGTGACCCTATATTTGCTTCATTCGCTGTCTTGGTACTTCACTAAGCACTTGTTGCTTGTCAAAAGTTTCTCTGAATGGTCCTGCTATTACTACACTTGTCGTGGCAAGTGCGCGGTACAGGTGGTTTTTGGGTTAGCATATACCGGTTACAGTATTGTTTCCATCCGTATTCGGTGGTTTTATTGGCTCTTCTGTCGATCTCTTGATCTTAGTGATCAATCTCCTGAGTAGCTCCTCAGTGCTCTTGACATGATTGTCATTAATCCGGGTGTTTTCCCAATCTTCGGGGGTCTCTGTGTACCCTGCTCGTTGCTCGTTCCCACACCTTCGCTGGGGTCATTCAGACTTAGCTCGTTTAGGATCTACTTCGTAGTCTTATCGGGAGGAATCCCGGAAATGTTCTCGTAGCTGTCAGAGCTACGTCGGTCAGGTATTGTAACCTCTTGGCATTGTGGTTTCGGAGTTAACCACTCCTGATTATCTCCTTAGTCGATTATTATACCGTCGGGGTATTATCAAACAGTTGCAATCCCGTAGACTTGTGTCTCGAGTTTTGTTACTGCTTCTTTCTGCTTCGTTGCACAATTAGTGCTTTCCTTCTTGCTGCTGCTTGGGCAGCCAGGTTCTCGCGACTGTTACGCATGTCACCCCATGCTGTTGTAAGTTTCGGTCTCCTTATGGTTAGGATTCTCATTCTGCCGCTATTAAGTGCGAGTATCATTGTTCAAACGGGAACTGTCTCCAGGATTCCGGTACTTGGAATCTACCGTATGACAAGTTCTTGTGTTCTTACAGAATTATTTCATAATTGCCAGATCGGGTTTTCCCGAGTAAGAGAGGTCTTTCCATCTCTTTGGTGTTCTTTCCTGAGTTATATTATGGGGGTTGTGGAGGACAGGTTTGGTATTGTAGGTATCCAGATCACACTGGAAGTTCCTATCTAGTGTATCTCTCACGCTATCACTCAACCCTTAGCCCTAAGTCTCTAATTCCTAACTTGGTATTTCCTAAACTCGGTACTTCCAGTCATCAGAGCGATACTTCGCTCTGATACCACTTTTGGTAACACCCCTACCGCTAATCACACCATTAGCTCATAATCATCCTGTTCATTAATACAGCCGCAGCGGAGAAATCCACAAACAACGGGGGGTGATTGTAACACCCCAACTACAAATACACACTTAACAACTCTTTGCAGCGGAAATCACAACTCACATCATAACTCAACTCTTTGGTGTTACACGCCGTTAGCCACCCACGTGGCTAACAAGGCTATATACATACATCGTACCGGTCTGATGGACTAAACCCCGAGCAACAACACATAAATCCCGTTCCATGTCCAACAATCATTATACACTTACATTACAGCTGTACCGAGTAATTACCAACTAACGCCGATACATTTTCGGTCTTACTACACCTATAACATATCCACAAATCTCATGACTACCACATACAACACTACCCCCTCCTACTCTCGAACGGCTTCCAGTTCCTTGTACCTGAAAAGTATGGGAGCCCCCAAAGGGGGTCAGCACCTTTGCTGGTATGGTAATCCCACAGCCCCATGCTACCGGGCCACGCACAACTATTTGTCGTCTTAGCATGCGGTTGATTTATTTCAAACATGCACAAACTCACACACATATCATGCTTATAAGCAAACATCCATTAATAGAATACATACACAAGGTTAGCACACTCAACATAACAACACACTTCACTTTATGACATACACACTTAATTTCACTCTTCTTAGAGTACATGAACTTCATTTAGGGAGTGCCGGGGTGATATAGGCCCGAGCACAACATACATACATTTTCTTTACTTGAGTGGCGGCCTCATATAGGACCGTACACAACATACACAATTTCCCCCAGCTCCAATAGTGATGAGGTAGGTAAGCCTGGTTAAGCTTGTGGGTGGTTGTAATTCAAGGAGGAAGAACAACCGTAACATAACAAAGAGGGAGTCGAAGCGATCTTAGGCTTCAACACCCTACCAACATTGTACATAATTTCCCCCTAGCCCGATGTGGAGGTCAGGTAGGTAAGCTTTGGCTAAGCTAGTGGGAGGTCGAAATCCAATGAAGGAAAACAACCCTAACATAACAGGATGGGAGTTAATTCACATATATATATATATATATATATATCTCCCAAACAATACGCGCGACCGGAACAACCGGATTCCTCTCCATACATACATATACTTATTAGTTAGAGGTTCCCTTATGGAACTTATCACATACATACATCACATAGTGTTACTAACTCGGTTAGACACATAAGGGAAATCATATCCCATTTCAACAACACGGATAACAGTATCCAACATCAACAACATATTAAACAAGTCACATACATCACGCATTGTCACAACATACAATAACGCACGGATAGCGTAGTTAGAACGTTCCCATGGGTTGGGACGTTTATTCCGAATACCGATCACTTATGTGAACCTAAGGTCGGTTAACTATTATTTAACACATAACTAAGGTTAAGCGGTATCGGAATTAATTACGCCACAATAATGAATTACTGTAAACTCATTTCATGCTTTATCTTGCAAGGTGGCAAACACACAGAAAAACACATTGGCATACAAGCCGGTGTAATCCGGTAGGACACAGGTTGCAAGAAAACCATACCTGTCACCGTGGGGAATTACTTTACCGGTGTTCTCACGTTCCTCGGTTCACACTTGTTCCTCATGTCATACTCTTGAACCACTATTTAACATGTCAAATGGTTCAATTAATATTAAGGTGTTACGGTAGGTACATAATTGCTACTCCCGTACTTACCCCGTTATCCCGTTATTTCGGTTTAACTTTGTGTACTTAAACTCACAACTTTCTCAATCATTTCCAACACTTGTTTATACTTCCAATGGCCTTTAAAACTCACCAAACAAGGACTAATCAACATCTAAAACCATTACCATTCACTTCCCCACCATAATAACCCTTAAAAACACTCTCTGGACACTTTTTAACATGGTCCGGGTGTGTGTCCGGGGTTACAAACCCGGACCAACCCTGAAAACGTTTCTGGACAACTTTATGTGGTCCGGGTTTACAAACCCGGACCACCCCCTGGGATGACCTTCGTCGTGTTTTTGCTATGGTCCGGGTTTGCATTCCGATTTGCAACCCGGACCACCTCTGGAACTGTCAAAATTTACAGTTTTTGATCAGTTTTCAACCCCTATTTCACCTCCAATCATTTCCTAAACTTTCCACATGTTTCCTACATGTTTAAACACTCTAAAACATGCACTAACCCACTTCAAATCCTTGGTTTCTTACTTACTTAAATTCTTGGTCAATTCTCTGTAAAACTCCATCTTCCTGTTACACTTTTGCACTCTGTTGCATTTCCTAGCTTCCATTTTGATAGCTCTTACCTCCTACCAACTTACCAAAGCACTCAACAGCCATACCAATTCATTCTTAGACATACACCATTCTAAAACCCAAGTCCAAACTCCATTTCCAAGATTACAAGTACTAACTCTTTTTCTTGAAATTTCAATGTTTTACAACACTCATTTGCTACAGATTTCATACACTCACATATTCATCCTCCATTTACCATTTCAAGGTTATCAAACATCTCTACTCAACCCTATACACACCTAGCTCCTCCAGTTCACTAAGTCACCTTAAAACGCTCATTTCCTATCGAAATTTCGCCATAACCTCCCCATAAACTTAACATCTCCCAAAACATCAATTCACAACAATTGACATTCCTAATCTAGCCACACCCTTAAAGGGTCCTACCAGCACATAATAAATCCTCAAAGTCCATCAACAATAACATAATTCCAAATTCTCAATAAACCACAATATGGCCACAACTCGAAACACTTGGCCCTAAGGCCCTTTAATTCACAATTAATTTCACAAATACCTCAAATCAACTAAACACATTACTTCCATACTTTTGGGTTCATTATTCAGTTTAACCCATCTCAATTTCTTAAACAACCAAGATAGTTATTAAGGTAGTTTTCTTACCTTAAATTCACAAGTCTCTCCATAATTCTCCTCTTGCTCTTCATCTCCTCCAAAAATCGGTTAAGAGGGTATGGAGTTTCCAAACTCCATCCCAACATCCAAGAACACATAAACATACCCAATTAATTATCTAAACCCTTGGAATATCTTAGTTCAATCAAAGGCTAGAACACAAAGTTAGGGTTTACCTTTTTGAAGCTTTTAAGAGGGATTCTCACCCTTGAATCAAGAGGGGAACTTCTCCACCATTGAAGGGTCAATTTGGAGCTCAAGAACAAGGAGAAAAACAAGGCATCACAAAGGGGTAAAAATCGGTCACCAAGGAGAGAGAACAAGAATGAATTTTTCAATGAAATTTTTACCTTAGAAGGAAGAGGAGACCCAAGCTATAAGGTGATGTGCTTTTCTCTTCAAATGGAGAAAACCCATATGGATGAAGTTCATCCTTTTCGAATTTTGAAAAGAGAGGATGATAGAGGATGATGAGAGGAAGAAGAATATGTATTTATTTTGTTGGTTGGAGCCTTAATGAAGCTTGGACATGGCATTGAAGTGAGGAAGCCATGGGAGGGGAGCTCAAAATCGTTCAGGCCAGAGGGGAGGAGAAAAACGTTGGAAGAAGAAGAAAGAGAGAAAGAGAAAAGGAAATGAGGAGGAGAGAGAGGGTGGGGGTACCTTTTTACTTTTTACCTTTTGACTTATTTAATTAGCTAACTAGTTATGTGTGAGGGGGCTGTCTACATTAATAAAAACCGG
This sequence comes from Limonium bicolor, assembly GCA_023374045.1. NCBI lineage: Eukaryota > Viridiplantae > Streptophyta > Magnoliopsida > Caryophyllales > Plumbaginaceae > Limonium > Limonium bicolor. The sequence continues at coordinate 55,649,013 of CM041778.1, forward strand.
CCCACTAATATATACACACTGGAACGTTTTTCGTCTTTTACAGAAAACGCCCATTAATTTACCCGTTTTAGCACTATTCACTAACCGGGCCCGTTTTCCGGAATTTTCTCGTTTATTTAATTTTAATGGTTATTATACCCCCATTAATGTTTATTTATAGTTATATGATAAACTATAATTTTTTTTCGGGGTCATTTGACTGTTTAAAGTCACGTTTTCGGGTTTTCTCGAAAAAAACGCGCTTTAGACTCCGTTAGCGTTTTAACGCATTATTTGTATCCGTTTTCTTCCGGAATTTTTCCCACATGTTATTAGTGTGTAATTAGGGTATAAAAATATATTTATAACCCCAGTGAAAGTTTTATACCTCCTAAAACAATTAAATACGCGTTTTCACGTTTTGTGACTTTTACGCATTTTCTTTTTCTTTTTGGTTTTTATTTCTTCACCAATAATCTTAAGGACTTAATTAGCCTTATAATTACATAATTAATTAACATATTAAGGTTTGGGGTACTTCAATCTACAATGCCGTTAGCCACCCACGTGGCTAACAAGGCCTAACAATAGATACAGTACCGGTCTGATGGACTAGCAATACCCGAGTACTTATACAAATACAATAACGTTATCTTATATATTCCAAACCGAGTCTTGTACAATACTTAATCAATAACATACATATACAATTACATCCTCAATTCAATTCTATACCGAGTCTACTACGTTTCTCAAATCGCCGATAACATTTCGGACTCCAATTCAACATTTCAATACAAATACAGTTCCCTTAATCAACTACCCATGCTTAAGTAGCAACCCCGTCCTACTCTCGGACGGTAAACGGCTCCAATGTACCTGGAAAATAAAAACAGCGCCCCAAGGGGCTCAGTGAATTGCTGGCATGAAGTTCGCATACCCCGCGTGCTAACGGGGGTACGCTGACTACTTCGTCGAGAACATGGGGTTTGTTTTAATGCAACAATCATGCTCGATAACAATACATTAATCATGCATAACAGCGCAAACATGCTCGCATTCAAGATATTCAACAAGGAATACAATCCACACGGATATCACATCAAGCTCGATAAATTCATTTACCTTATTCTTAAACCTTGAGAAACTGTATCTCAAGTGAGCTTTACTCTCGTTAATCATCAACTTATCCATCCCAACCGGATATTTTACTTGTCTCCTAGATCTTTAGACACTCTCGGTCCCGGTCTAGTTTTCCTTAATTATTCTACTCTTGAATAATTTTAGGTTAAGCCTCATAGGCCTCCTGGCATAGACATGTATAGGTCTCACCACCGTGCTTTTATAATATCAATACGGGATTATAAACATTCTCCCATGTTCCCTCTTTCCTATCCCATAATTCCCAACTTACCTCTTTAGACGGATAAGCTCTACCAGTCTCACACCAATCGGGCACCACTATGTGGCACACAGCCCGGCAGGGCACCACTATGTGGCACATGGCCCGGTAACAAGGGAGTTCGACCATGGATTCGGAAACAAACGCTCTGTTGTTTCCTCTTTCTTGCATGCGTGACTCACAATCCCCCTAACCCAACTCTCGGGTTAGTAACAATAGATACTCATATATATATTAGTCAGCCGCATCTCTCTCGATGCTATCTTACAACTTAGGAGGTTTTCCTAATTCGCTGCGTTCACCGATTTATGGGTCGCCCCTACACTTCCGTTCACTTAAACATTATAGTTATTTTCTCACTTTGAGTCGGATCCCATATGGGAGGTTGACTAGTCATAAAAGGGAGTTCTTTAATCCCGTTTAACACTCATCAGGTTTTGGGAGAGTTCAAACTGTTGAGTTTATCTTGTTCTCTTATCGAGTATTCTTATGTGTTCCACATGTTTAATTCGTTTCATGTCTCGACTCTTTCTACGAGTCGCTAACCAAACATTACTCCTTTACGAGTCGGTCTACAACACTAAATTAAACAACACAATCAACAATGATAATCAGTACATGCAACATGCATCAAGATATACATCAAAGCAATAAATCATTTTCATGCTTTTATCTTGATTAGGTCGGCATACAAGCAAACAACACACAAATCAGTGTAATCCCGGTAGCATACGGGGCATGAGAAAATCATACCTTACACCATGGTTTAACTTTACCGGGTCACCTCACATTGCTCGGTTCACACTTGATCCGCTGATAACATTCCAAATGTTCTTATTAACATGAAGGCATTACGGTATGTAAATAACTACTACTCCCGTACTTACCCCGTTATCCTTAGTTTTACACTTGTCAATTTAAGTTCTTACTTCTCACTCACTTCTAGCACTTGTTTATAATTCTTAGGACATTTATATGTCACCAAACAAGTCCTAAACAACATCTAAAACCAATACCCATCAATCTTCCACCTTTTAAAGCCTTTAAAACACTCACGGTCATTTTCTAGGGGTGGTCCGGGACTTGGTCTGGACCCAAAGTCCCGGACCAATACGTTTTCTCACTTTCGGCTTGATTTTACACCTGGTCCAGGTCCTGGTCCAGGTCCTGGACTAGGGTCTCGGACCAACCTACTAGCTCACTTTCGGGGTGTTTTTAAGGGCGGTCCGGGACTTGGTCTGCCCCCTAAGTCCCGGACCCTCCTAAAAAGCTGCTAAAATTGCATTTTTCAACCCCAATTCCAACCTTAATCCACACCTAATCATTCCCTAATCTTTTCACATCTTTTCTACATGTTTAAACACCCTAAAACACTCCTTAAACCTTCCTAAATCATTGGTCAATTTCATTACCCAATTCTTGTCCAATTCCACAAATTTCAATTCTCACATTTTTGCATTTTGCACACTTGTGCATTTCTATTTCTTCTTGATAGTTTACAACCTTCTACCGCATTACCAAATCACTTACTGACCATAACCAATCCATCTTAGGCATTCTACTTTCTAGTTCCCAAAGTCTATTCATTTCCTTCAAGGCTTCACAACCTAGTTTCTCTCCAAACTCCAAGGCACTAATACACTAATTTGCTACAGATTTTTGCTCACATAACTCCCATTCTCCAACTACCATTTCAAGGTGGTTACTCTACTCAACTCAACAATATAAACACCCAACTCCTCCCATTCATAAGGTCACCTAAAAACACTCCATTTCTACCGAAATTTCGCCATAACTCACTTACAATTCCAACATTGCCCAAATGCACAATTTCATTCTCCTAAATCAATTCACTAGCCACATCCACAAGGGATCCTACCAGCACACAACATTTCATCAAAGCTCATTAATCAACAATATAAGCACTAAACTTAATTGTTTGGCTCTTAGGCCCTTAACTCACAAACAAATCCACAATTGCACCAAACAGCATCACAATTCTCTCTCATCTCAATCAAATACATTTCCACTCAGATTTTTGATTCATATTTTTATTTCCCAACCCAGCATTCTAAAGGTACTTAAAGAAATCATCAAGGTAGATTAGTTACCTTCGTTCTTCATTTCTTTTCCAATCTTCTTCTCTCTCTCTTTTTCTCTTGACTCCAAATCGGCCAAGGGCAGACTAATTGCCAAGAATTCTAAATTACCATTCAAAGAGGGAATGGGACTAAGTAAAAACACTTAGACACATTGAAATAGCCCTAGGATTCATGAAGAGGCTTAAAGCACAAAATTAGGGCTTACCTTTGGAAACTCTTGCATGGTTTTCAACTATGAATCAAAGGAGGGATTTCATCCACCATTAGAGGCTTGTAAAATAGCTCAAACAAAGAAAGAAAAATGCCACATTAGGGCTGAAATCGGCCAAGGTATAAGAATGGAGAAAAAATGAGTTTTCTTGGATTTTTCTTACCTTGAATGAAAGAGAAGGCTCCCTAGCTCCATAAAATCAGATTTTCTCTTCAAATGGGCTATACCCATGGAGGGCAACTTCATCCTTTGAAGATTTTGAAAAGAGAGAAAGATAGATCTTGATGAGAGGACACTAGTAGAAAAAAGATTTTAAATGACGCACTTTAAACCACGGTTAATCACATAACCGTCATTTAAAAGTTTTAAACCACGGTTATTAGAATAACCATCACATAAATTCTCGGCGGGAGATTTTATACCACAGTTCTGGGTGGAACCGTCGTATATAGCTTGACGTGTTGCATTTTATACCACGGTTATGGGTGGAACCGTCGTATATAGCTTGACGCGTTGTATTATATACCACGGTTCTGTGTGGAACCGTCGTATGTAGCTTGACGCGTTGTATTTTAAACCACGGTTTGTCAAAACCGTCGTTTTTAGTCGTAATCAAAAACTTTAAATGACGGTTTCTTGGAGGAACCGTGGTATATAGTCTAAGCGGGAATTCAAATTTTCAGCGAAAATTAACGTGGCTCTTTCTCTTCTCTTATTATATATATTTCTCTCTCACTGTTTTACAACCAACACTATCGAACAAGGAACACATATATGCTCTGCAACTCTTCTTCTTTTTCTTCAACTCGTGGTAATTTTTGCAACCCACCGGCGAACATGCTCTGCGCCATCTCTTCAACTTTGCTACCCTAACTGGCAAACAAGGACATGCTCTGCGCCTCTTGTTTTCACGGTAATTTTTGCAATCCACACTAGCAAACAAGGAACACATGCTCTACGCCTCTTCTTCACTATAATTTTTTGCAACCCTAACCGGCGAACAAGAGCTCCGCCCCCTCATTCTCTTTCACGGTAATTTTGTAACCTACCGGCGAACAAGGAACATAATGCAACTTCACTCATTATTTTGCAACCTTAATTCGCAAACAAGCAACATAATGCGACTTCACTCATTATTTAGCAACCCTAATTCACAAACAAGGAACATACATGTTCTGGCCTCTCCATTCTCTTCTGTCTGCGCTCTGTTGAGAAATAACCATTGAAGGCGGCGCCGCTAGATCGCCGGCGAACTGAAAAAAAAAATTCACAGACCATAAACCACTGTTTTATGTATAACCGTGGTTTATTGTTGATTTTATACATTTTATACCACGGTTTTAAGTAAAACCGTCATTTATAACGCACTTTATACCACGGTTCAGACTCCCAACTGTGGTATAAAGTCAATGAATATTCGTAGGAGAAGGGGTCTTAAACGACGGTTTCGACAAACCGTGGTATACAACGCGAGCATAAACCACGGAACCTAACCGTGGTATATAGGCAAAATAATCGTGGTTTAAAACATTTTCTGCACTAGTGGGAGCTCAAATATGTAATTTATTTTTGATTTGGAGCTTGGATGTAGCTTGGGCATGAGGAGGAAGATGGAGGAGCCATGGGAGGAGCTCAAAAAAACGTTCCAGTAGAGAAGGGAGGAAGGAGACGGTTGGGAGGAAGAAGAAATGAGAGAGGGAAGAAAAGTGAGAGTGAGAGGAGAGAGAGAGAGAGAGTAAAGGGGTATTTGTTACTTTTGCTTTTTGGTCCCTTTAATTAAAAGCTAGTCAAGTGTGTGAGAGAGCTGATTTTTCTCTCTTAAAAACCGGCCCCACTAACTGATTAAGCTGGGGCGTTTTTTCGTCTTTTACAAGAAACGCTCATTAATTTACCTAGTTTAGCACTATTCACTAACCGGGCCCGTTTTCTAGATTTTTCTCATTTCTTTAATTTTAATGGCTCTTAAGCTTCCATTGATATTTATTTATAGTTATATAGTCAACTATAATTTTTACGGGTCTGTTTGACCACTTAAATTCACGTTTTCGGGTTTTCTTGAACAACATGCTTTAAGACTCCGTTAGTGTTTTAACCCGTTATTTGGATCCGTTTTCTTCGGGAATCGTTCCCGTATATTAATTTGGCCTAACTAAGCCTTAGGAATCCATATAGGACCCTAACCGAGGTCATATACCTCCTATGGTTGTGTAACGCTCATTTTTACAATTAACACTTTCTAAGCGTTTTATCTTTTCTTTTGGCTTTATTTTCTTCACCAATATTCTTTAGACACTATTAGGCCCTTAAGTACCATATTAGAATAATTTAATCACCATACTTAGGTTCGGGGTATTTCAGAGCCTCTTGCCAAGGAGAGAAAAATAACTAGCTAGATCAGTTTTTTATTGAAGGCAAATATATTGATAAAGGGTATTACCATGATACAACATGAGTCGCTAGTAGACTAACTAGACACATAGATATTAAATAGGAATGACAAATTTCTAGCAAAAGAAGTTAGTCCAGTATGGATGTTGCTATGGTAGTAGTTAGGGCCTTACCCAGCGTTTTTTGGAACACGGAAGGAAAAATTCCATAAGCATGTAGTTACCCGCGATTGCAGAAATTAAGTTTAATCTACCAGCGAGACTAAGAGCCACACACTTCCAGCATGTAAAGAGGTACCAACCTAGAAAAGTAACAAAATCTAAAGGCAGAACATTATTACATGCTAACCAAGTCTTAAACCTTATTCTAATACCGGAGGAATCAAAGAAGTACCAACTAATAGTTGTATTATCACCTTCATTCATGCAACTAGTAGACCTAAAATTCATGAATCCATGCGAACCCAGATGTGACCAAGGACAACATTCAAAACTGTGTCATTTTCCATTGTAAGAGCATCACCCGCATGCCTAGAGCTTTCTCCATAGTATGAATATAGAGACTTTGCATGCATTGTCTTCTGCCTTTTGCATGGGGGAGCACATAATCTCAATTCCAGTGATTATGACCCATGGGGATAGCACTGAAAGGGGCCACAATTACACTATTCCTTTGTGTGGGATTGATCGGTTGGACGCCATTCAAACTTAGCAAGGGTCCTTGATAAGCACCAACTCCATAACATGGTCCCTTTCACTCTCTCGTGAGAATGGCTTCTGAAGTTGGCTTAATAGATTCCTAGCCATCCCAACTACGGGCTTCCCTAGATCATAGTACTCGTCAAGGGCACAATGGCTGGTGCATGAGAGGAAATATTCTGTGTTCAGCCATAAGCCGAATCTAAAATCTCTTGGAACTGGGAACGATGATAAGGGACAGATTTCAAGCGAGTGAGTAAAAAAACCGCACCTTGAGCATATAGAAGGTAGCTTATCATAGGTAATTGCATAGACCAAGTTCAACCCGTCAAGGCATAGAGGAAGAGAGTGGCTAATCGATCTTTGTAGATTGATGAGAACTTTGACCCTCAAACACTAAAGTCCTCGATGAGTGATCTCTTCCATTAGTCCCGTGAATCGGCCAATTTTGTTGGTGACGATGATGGCAAGGTCCAAGTTCAAATGGTGGGCTGGAAGATCATAAACTCAAACTCAGCATGGAACCCACTCAAAAGTGTGTTTATCAGACATTTCATTGGATCAAAAGGTTTCACATAAAGGAGGAAATAATTAGTCGACCATGGACCACGCATCAAGTCCACATGTATTGCCATAATCTGCTCAAACTTGGCTATAAAGAAATTTGGGCCCAACTCTATAGAAACGGAAGTTTCCAAAGTTACCCCATCTTCATTGCAAATGGTTACGTAGAGTAGCAGCATCGAGCAGTGTTTGTGAGAACCATTGGGAAATAGGCATCGATTAGATGATAGCTAGTACCCGAGAACATTAATCATTTTCATTCTTGGTTGGAAGATGGATTTCTGAGAATTAGTAGGTGTTACACAAAGGGCAAGAGCAGCAGATTTGAAGGAGGATAGTTTCATGTAGAGAGGCACCATGCTTCTAGTTATAACCACTATGCATACCCGCATGGTGTCGTAGCTGAGGCAGAGGTGGTGACTTGAGAAGGAAGGACACGAAAGCAGATGGTGGCAAGCTGAATATGGGGAAAATACGAGTAGTGAGAGAGGAAATGATTTATGGTGGTTCCAAAGGATGCTAGCGTCCAAACATTCTCTGACAACAATGATGAGGGCGACGGTTTCAAGGTGGGTTTAGAGAATAGAAAATGACAAGCAAAGCAAGGGAGGGATGAGAAGAAAGAAAGGGGAGAAAACGCCTGATGTTTACATTCTTCCGAGTTATGTGACACACTGAAATCTAACTAGCTAGATATGTTGAAGAAGCACAAATGTGATGCCAACGACCTGCAATATCCTTCAATTTTGACAATAAGTTATGATACGTATTTTTTTACATCAGTTGATTATTACACTTGATTCCCAACAAGTAGTATGTCACAAAATTAACACGTTGATCAAGGACTAATACTAATAATGTTCTACCTTTTGAATCAATCAAACAAAACTCTGAAGGCTCCCGATCATGCTAACGCCTTGATAGTAATTTATGATTTGCTGACAAGAAGGAGGAGGTGGACAAACGGCTGACAAGAAGGAAGAGGTGGACGAAGATGCAAATCCTGCTGACTCTGGAGGTTACGGTTCTTCTTTGCTCGTTGACAATATCAGTAGTGAGGCGGATTAAAGAGCCATCCGTTGGCTCCTTCGAATGGATGCCGATATTGTGGAGATTTTCATCTCCAGGAAGTGGCGTCCAGCGTCCTAACAATTTGTTGGCCTTTGCATTGGTCATGTTCAAGAGTGTCGCGCGGGTTGAGGAGGCTGCGGCAAAAATTCACGGTCGCTTGTTCCTGGGTTACAGGATTTTTCCTCGTCGGGCAAAATACTCGTCAACAAGAGGTAGTAGGAGGTTTCCTAGAGAAGGTAATAGGCGAGGCAGATCGGTGCCTCCCTCAGCGTCTGGTAATAAGCGCGAGGAAGATATGCCAAACTAGAGCTTTACTTCTGCGTCGGGTGGTTCAAAATCTATGGCGTCGCTGTTGGTGGTGGCAATCCTTTTGGAGGTCTGAGATGTCTGGTGAGTTTGAGGTGGTGGTGGATGGTTCTTGCGCCAAGATCGAAATTGGTCGCGTGGATGCCGACGGTGATGCCAATCGACGCACTTCTTTTCGTGTCCGTATTTGGGAATGGAAGGGTCACGGCGCTGGAGATGGAAAGACTATGTCAGGTGGAGAAGCTGAGAAGGCACAATTGGGTTCCAAGGTGGATAAGGAAAAGGTGGAAGAGACAGGGATGTGTTGTGGGAATAGTAATGAGGTACAAGGTTGTCTCAGTTTTGCTGGAGGTGGAGCTCCAATTTGGTTCTGGAGCGCTTCGAATTCATTGTACCCGGGGTGGACGACCCCGTATTATGGGTATTGGTATTGGTCTGGGTATCGATGCAAGGTTTTGATCAGAGTGGGTGGTGGGGCTAAGGTTATGGGTGGGGAGGTGATTGGCGCAACCCGATCACTCCTGGTGTGGGCGGGCCTCCCCTTGGATGGGGGCAGACTAGGCAACCTCCCGTTCTGAACATATTGAATGCTCCCAAAAGTGATTCTCGGGCCGTAGCAATGGGAAATAATGGCCGGATGCCAATTTTCATTCGGGAGTCGTTAGGTAGTAAGGTCTTTACCCAATTGTGGATGAGATTGTCAGGAATGGCCGGGTTGGACCGGTAGAAGATAGCAAGTGGTGTGATAAGACTAATAGCCATGATGTGCTTGAGGTCGAGCGTGATCCCAGTAATACTGGGTCAGTTTTAGGGTTCAGTCCTCCTGGTCGAGCCCTTAATTGCCCCCAAGTTGAACAGGTGAAGGAGGGAGGGGAAAGAGATGACCTTCGGAGCCTTTTCGAAGACCCTGAATTTCTACCTGGCTTTGAGCCTGGTGGAGATTCCTCCGGACCGACTGTGGACCCTGATGAGGAATATGTCAAGGAGGAAGTGAGGCAGACTCTTTTGCTTGCCAAAGACCTTGGATGCCACGTCCGTGACGAGGGGCATGCCTTAAGCAATCTCGAAGGCATCATCCGCGTTCATAGAGATAGCGCCGGTAAGAGATGTCAGGATTCTAAGGGCGAGCAGGGGCTGATTCTAATAGTTGTTCGCGGACCACTTTTAGAGTTAGTGCTAGAAGGGAGGTGGGGCCGAAAATTGTCGTTTGGGCTTTAGTAAATTTTCTCGTGTTAGCAATGTTGCTAGTAGAGGCAAGAGTGGAGCAAGAGCTAAAAATTAAGGGATGGGCCAGTCTGTATTTTTTGACTTTGCTGGTTTTCGCTTTTGATCCGCTCTTGTGGTGCTTAGGCCTCGTGCCTCAATTATATATATATATATATAAATAAATGGAAAATTACATGCCCCACCCATAACGTTTGGCGCAATTTCACACTCCACCCATGTGGTTTCCTCCGTTTTACATCTAGTTACTTTCTAATTTTTGTTCAATTCAAAAGATGCTTAAACGTTGCCCGAAATAGATGAAACTTTACATGGATGATGCTAAAGTGATATATTTTGATCTAATGTCAAATCCGAAGTTTTTTAAGCTTAAATGTGACCCGTGGGACCCAATGAAACATGTGACATGTTCATTGGGTCCCACATGTCACATTTTAGCTTAAAAACTTTATATTTCTCACTGAATCAAAATATATCAATTTAGCATCATCCATGTAAAGTTTTATCAATTTCGGATAACGTTTAAGCATCCTTTGAATTGAACAAAAATTAAAAAAGTTACTGGATGTAAAACGGGGGAAACCACATGGGTGAGGAAAGTAATTTTTGAAACCACGTGGGTGGATTGTGAAATTTCGCCAAACGTCATAGGTGGGGTATGTAATTTATTATGATTTGCTCATCCCACTTGTTAAAAAAGAGTAATACGTCCAACAAAACAGAATCACATATGTACTTCAAAGGTGCATTTGAAATTTGCGTCCATGTTTTTTCGTTGACTTTATACGTTTAAAGTCATTAGCAATTGGTTCAAAGAGTAATCAAGGTTATCGTTAAAAGCTCGGAGCTGGAATCGCGCGGGGATTTTAGGTCACCGCCCGTGATCAAACTCTATCTAGCCGTCCAAAACATACACATAGACACATGGATCGATATATATTTGGATAACACACGGGCATATATATTATAAAAATATTCAGTCTCTTAACGTAGGTGTCGATCGCTTAAGTATATGTGACTTTATGTGCTGTAGTAATATTGTATATATTCATGATATCTAGGACATTTCAAAACCTAGCTAGTTCTTGGTTCAAGCCACCTTTTTTTACCCTAAGATTAGCAATCTTGTGAATTTTCATAATGTTTGAAAGTCCAATACAGAAATGGGTATCGAGCCAAACGGAAACAAACGCTGGCGGTATATTTTAATCACACATATATTTATTCAAGTGTAGGTACGTATAACAAGCAAATAATTCCAATATCAAACATTGGTTATAATATGATGACAACGAAATTATAGATAAGAGATATGATTACTTAATAAGCCACAATACATATAATTAGTTTTATAATTAGGGTGGAGGTTACGATTGGACAGACTCTAATCAAACCGTACAAATGGACCTTGGATAATCAATCTATGGCATGCTTTAGCAGACATAACAATCTAATTGACAAAATTATGGTTTAATTATTCACCTTTTGGATTAGTTGCGGTCTGGAAAGTAACAAGGTTTTTAAATGCGTAAAGTTTGAAATAATATTATATGCGAATGTGAGTATATAAATCACCTGCTCGATATCGAATTTGCAACGACCTCCCTTGCGTTACTTTCGGGAGGTCAACCTTTCCTGTTGAAAACGACGGACAATAATTTAAAGGAAGAACATTTATATTTGTATGCGCCTCCCTTTCTATTATATACTTTAACGATAAGCTCTTACTACGGATAAAAAAAAATACTTAAACGATGAGCTAACTACTCTTTCCACATCAAATGAACAGAACAAACTATTCTTGCAAAATCCATATAATTCTGGTGACATTTATGCTCTTAAAATAGGGCAACTAGTTAGTGCGTTTCTTTTTGGAGAGAGGCATTTGACATCTAGCTTCTGCCTCTTAATGCTTCCTTTGACATTAATGGTTGATTACAAGAGTGTGTTCGCATCAAAAAGTTAAGGACTATTTAAATAAGCAAAAACTTAGTTACTTTACTTATTGTTATATGGTTTTGCTATGAAATTATGTTAGGTTTATTGGGTCCTGTAACAAGAATATATGATCCAAGTTTAATGGATACCCAATCAAGCCCCTATTCCTTCCGTAAATAAGTATATTGAGCGTTGATAGACTTCTGATCAAACAACACTTACTTTTATCTTTGTTGATAGACTTATAAGATTATCCGCAATGAACGTCTTCTAAAAACGGACCATACATAAAGGAACCAATATATTAAGGGGTAGACGTCATAATAAAAGACTAACTTGTTTGGACAATTACACGACAACCGAAACTGAAAGAATAGAAAATTGAAGCGTGATATTATTGAAAAAGATCAATACTATAATTGATGTAAATAATATATAATATTGCAATTACTTAGGATATTTTGCATTCAAATTATACTATTGTTTTTGGGTGTATCCTTCACATTAAAGGGTGCAAGTAAGACATCATCCGCGGGTTTCTCAACAGGACTTAAGTCCAATGTCCTAACCAGTTATAGTATAGTTGACACTCTTATGTCACAATTTAACCTCATTTGGGACAATAAGTGGATTGTGGGATGATGTCAGGGGAATCCAGACTTAAGTCATTACACAAAGAAAAAACAATTCATTAATTTTCCACATTGTTCGAACCAATCCGTCTCAGAACATAATTGAACAATATACTTGCTAGTATTGATTATATCATGAAATTCTGATAATCTAAGATAGACTTCCAACTTGTCATCAAAATTTAAAAGTCAATTTGATTTGCAAACTTCTTCGGTTGATAGAGAGCTTCACGATGAACAAGTTTTACACGCATGTAACTACTTGATCCCTTTTTATATTTGAGAAAAACTTTCTTTCAATTCATCCTTGATTATATAAGTAGAGTACTAATTATAATACACTGCAGTAGTAATTGACCTTATCCAATAAACAATTGTGGCAAAGATTTGAAGAGGGGATACCAACTTACGCCAAATCCAGAAGAAAAGATTTCAATTTGACTAAGCACGTGTAAACTAATAGATATTTCCCGTGGAAAATTACGGATTGACGCGCATCCGTTTTATATAGAGGGAGACCGTTGAGAAAAGCACGTCAATGAACAGTGTTGATTTTGATCGCCCGCATATTATTTTCAGTGTGTTTCATGACATTTTGCTGTCATACGTATAGATTTTTCCAGTTAGCATTGGAGGAATCATAGTAGGCGTAGTCTGATTGCTCTGAGTCTTTAACAATTATTCTTAATTCAAGTTCATAGTGTTTATGAAATCCCTCCCGTCATTTCTTCTTATTTGGTAGGTATTTCACAATGTGGAAATCGCCAATCCTCCAAACTGTAATTTTTGTCGGTGTCGTAAATTTTGATAAAAGTGAACCAGAGGCTGCCCGAAGCTGGATGGTCCCCAAGGATCTTTGAACGAGGGCATAATGGAGGGATCCTTAGTCTGAACGTTTAGAAACTCGAAACTGTTTTCCACCGCGATAACGCTATTGATGGTGAAAAGTTCGTCATCCGGCGAAAACTTGAGATCATATTGGGGTAGGGTTGTTAATTTCAGGGTTCACCTCAATCTAAACTCGACCTGCTCATGTTTCATTTTCAACCTTGAAACTGACTTGAATCCCAAAACGGATTATGATTTGTCAATCCGAAACCGACCCTAATCACATATCCCTAACCTAAACCTAACTTGTTTGACACGAACCCGAAATTTACATGTTAACCTGAACCCAAAATTCAAAATATTATACTATCAACACAAAATATATACAAATCACCAAGACAACGTAACATAACATATAAAACCATCAAACATAAATGGTTACATGATTAATATATGTAGGGTTATGTCGCATAACTATAAGAATATATTTTCTTTTTTAAAAATGTTTATGAGTTACCGGTTGAAATCGGGTTGGCAGGTCAAACCCAAAATCAAACCGAGTTTTTAGCAACTCAACCCGAACCCGACCCGAAAATACTTTCGAGTTGAAAACTACAACCCAAACCCACATTTTAGTGTGTCGGATTCGGGTTAGATTTCAAGTTTGTGTCAAATTGACAACCCTAATGTGAAGGAATATTGCAAAGTTGTGGGAAAAGAGATGATCCATTGCTGTCAATTTTCCTCACACACAATGTAATCACTGTCATAGGCCTTATTCATTTGTCCAGCTATTAGCTGGTTTAGTCATTATTAGTTGGGCTGATTAGCTCAGCCCATTCTTTTAAAATAAGTCATATGTCAATATCAGCTTCCAGCTAGTAGCTACTTAAACTCAAATTGTCTCTCGTTTTCAGCAGGTTTAGCCAATTTGGCTGGGTTGATCAGCTCAGCTCTTTCTTTTAAAATCAATCATTAGACAATATCAGCTAGTATCAGTTGTCAGCTAGTAGCTCATAATATGCAAAAGAATGGCACCAACTAAAAAAACTGACCATATAAACACCTATCTTAAAGGTTTGCTAGATTTAACTTTTTGTATGAAACCACAACCATTTCATTAACCTAGCATACATGATAATTACAGATAGATATCATAACCTTTCTTCTTACAAAGTGAAACTCAAAACATGCTCAAACAGAGGTAACTACTATGCATAACCAAATCCTCTTGGGATGTTGCATGAGTAGATTGAGTAAAGACCAACCATAGCTTGGCCTTGGAAGCTTGAAATGCTTCTTCAAATTTTCTCCAACCACCAGAGTAGTAAGTCTTTCATCACTTGAGTAACAAAGAAAATAAAACTAAGATAACAAAAACACCTTATTTCAACTAGCTGATTCCTCATATTGCAAAGCGTATCCCACATCTTCTTACATATATTTGAACTGATCCTATAAGGAACCACGATAGAGACCATCGTTCTAATTCGTTAACCATGCCCTTCTCTTCCCTCTATGAAAATCTTCCCCACCAAGTGTCAACTTCCCCCTCCAACCACCACATCATTTGTGGCCACTACCACCAGCAATTTCTTAGCGTTGACAATTATAAACTTCACTCCCTTTTCTTGATTCCCACCCGACACCCACATCCAAAACCAGTAGCAATTGTAGACACTGGGAAAACACAACCAATAACAAAACAACACTAATGCTGATGCTCGAACCGCGAAGGAAAATCTCTTTTGCTTTCCATCCAGTGCACCATTTTCATATTCCAGTGGAACACGAAACCCAAATTCCTTCCTTCTATCCTTCCTCTGATCCCAAAATCAAGATTTTCCAGGAAAAATTTAGGCCTTAATCAAAGGAGAAACACACCTCCTTCACACCAGAGGTGGGAAGAGAAGAAAACAGATATGCTACTAGTGACCAGATGACAAAAGACCATAATAAAGCAAAGAAAACTAATAAAAACTAGAACTCTTAGCAACAAAACCCAAGACCAGCGAATTATAAACCGACATGCATGGAAAGTTTGTTCAACATAGAGCCATAAAAATATATTAGCAACCATAAGCAAAAGAAAAGAAAAAGTAAATGAGGAAGAATACATCCGCCAGAAAAAGCAGCCATTGTAGCCACAACATTTAGAAAAGCAAACTAACAAAGAAGCTATGAGATAAAGGACTTAGAAACTACATCAAAAGAAAGGAATCAGAGATCAAAAAATACTAGGAAACCTGGCCCTTCTCCTTATGAAGGAAAGAACCTCCGCCTAGGGAGGAAGAAGGATGGAACATCAGGGGTCACTCAAGGCCAAAAGTTAACAGCAGCGACATGGTGAGACTAAGGCGGAGTTAAAGGTAGGGCATGTTGGATGAGTATAAACGATGATGTGGGGGGGGGGAGGAGGAGGTGGGAAAATAAGAGAGCTAAAGGGATACATAGCCTCCTTGTTGTCAATATACACTAATATGATAAGTGTTTATTTTCTTCAGGAACGCCAAAAAATAATTGATGTGATTCAAAAACTTACAAAGGCCCTGGAGTTGCTAGTAAGGGGTTTTTATACCTAATGCTATTATCTAGAAATAGAGTGTTATTAAAGTCATCAGCTACAATCTAGGTATCATAGATGGTGGGGTGTAGATCCCCACTCTCTCTTCAAAGCTGAGATCTACCATTTTAAGCATTTAACACATAAATGACTAAGAAAGTAAACGGGGTATCCCCTACCGGGCTAGCTAGATTACAAGAGCATTTAAGACGAGGGTTGAAGGGGAGAGAGGAGGTTGTGAGTAGGGTTGAAAAGGACCATGATGTAGACATTGGGGTAAAAGGAGTAGTGTTGAACAACATTCCAAAAGGGGAATAAATGAAAGATTATATCTGCATGTATGCTTAGATACTAGGACATGAGTCTCAAGGATACGAAAAATATAGAGATATGTTGAACTGAACAAAGCTTTTGTTTCTCTAAGTTTTGAGAGGTCATTAAAACCCTCACACATTCTAGATGGAAATATTCATAAAGGATGAGGGTTGTCACCAAGGGCATCACCCAGATCTAGGAAGCGATATAAATTGGAAAGATGGGAAGGATTGGGGATGACAGATAGGGAGGGAGAAGAAAGAGGGGGTTGGGCCTTACCAATTTGGATGTTAGAGAAATCTATTTGGATATTAGGGGAGGGGAGATTTGAATATTCTTGAACAAACCATTTGGTGGAGCATATTGGATATAGGGAAAAATACACTTTCAAAGAATTGGGTGGTGAAATACCCTGAACTTAATTATAGTGATTAAAATTATTCTAATATGTATTTAAGGGCTTAAGGAATATTGGGGAAGGCAATAAAACCAAAAGAAATGAAGAAACACTTAAAAAGCGAAAAACGCTAAAATAAGCGTTATATAACCATAGGAGGTACGAGATCTCGGTTAGAATATTATGTGGAGTCCTAAGGCGTATTCATGCCTAATTAGTATACAGGAATGATTCCCAAAGAAAACAGATCCAAATAATGAATTAAAACGCTAATAAAGCTTTAGCGCACGTTTTTCGAGAAAACCCGAAAACGCAACTTTGAGTGGTCAAACAAACCCGTAAAAATTATAGTTCATTAAATAACTATAATTAAGCATTAATGGAAGCTTAATAACCAATAAAATTAAAGAAACGAGAAAATTCCGGAAAACGGGCCCGGTTAGTGAATAGTACTAAAACCGGGTAAATTAACGAGCGTTTTCTGTAAAAGACGAAAAACGCTCCAGCTAGTATACTATATGGGGGCCCGTTTTTTAAAGACTTAAAGTAGCCTCTCACACACACACTAGACTAGTTTACTAATTAACAAGTCAAAAAGCAAAAAGGAGAAAAAGTAAAAAGCACCTTACACACTCTCTCACCTCTCATTTCTCCTTTCTCCTTTTCTCTTTCTTCTTCTTTACCCCTCCCAGCCGATTTTGCTCCTCTCTCTCTGGTTGGGGACGATTTTGAAACTCTTCAACAACCAACTATGGCTTCTCCTCTTCTCTTGCATGCTCTAGATTCATTAAAGCTCCAATCACAAAAATAAGTACATATTCTTCATCTCCTCATCATTCTGCACCATTCTCTCTTTCCAAAATCCAAAAATGAGGAAGTTCATCTCCATGGGTTTTGCCCATTTGAAGAGAAAATGGTACCAAATCGAAGCTTGGAGTCTCCTCTCTCCATTAAGGTAAAACTTTCCATGAAAAACTCATGTTTCCTCCATTTCTCTTTGTAGCCGATTTTCCCCCATTGTAATGCTCCATTTTTCTCTCTCTTTTGAGCACCATTCCAACCTTCTAATGGTGGTGGGATTTCCTTCTTGAACCAAGGGCTAAAACCCTTCTTTAAAAGACTCCAAAGGTAAACCCTAGATTTGGTGTATTAAGCATTACAATGAATTAGTATTATTCCAAGGGTTAGTATTTTAATTACACTTATTTTGTGTACCTTGGGTGATGGGAATGGAGTTTGGCAACTCCATTGCCACTGGACCGAATTTGAAAAGAAGAAGAGAAGGAGGAGATTGGAAAAGAAAAGAAGGAATTATAAGCTTAAGGTAAGAAATCCTTCTTAATGCTAATTTTAATGCATTAGAATAATGGGAATGGGTAAATTAATGAAAGAACCCAAAATGTTGTACTAGTATTGTGGTTGATGGAAGTTTGAGAGTATTTGTGAATTAATGTTTGGATTTAAGGCCTTAGAGCCACGTAATTTGAGTATGTGTATTGGTATTGTTGTTTGAGGAAGTATTGGTAAAATATGATTGCCTTGATTGCTGGTAGGACCCTTGTATGGGTGTGGCTAGTTTAGGAATGGTTTTGGTGAGAATGAATGGATTTGGATATGCTAGGTTTGTAGGCAAACTATGGCAAAATTTTAGTAGGAATTAAGAATTTTAGGATGACTTGGTGAATGGGAGAACCAAGGTGTGTATTGGGTTGAGTAGAGATGTTTAGTAACCATGGAATGGTAATTGGAGAATGAGGATAAAGGGTGTAAAAAAAATCTGTAGCAAGGAGTGTTGTAATGCCTTGGAAATTAGGAATGAGATAGTGTGCAAGATTTAGGAAAATGAGAGTTGGACTTGGGAATAGATAGTGCAAGTATCTAGGAATGAATTAGAATGGTAAAATGAAGTTAGGACAAAGTGCAAAGTGCAAAGAGAGGTGTAGAAATGCACAAGTGTGCAAATTGTAAAAATGAGAATGGAAATTTGTAGAAATTGAACTAGAAGTTGAGTAAGGATTGGACCAAGGATTTAAGGAGTTTTAAGAAGTGTTTAAGTGTGTTTAAACATGTATAAAACATGTGGAAAGATTATGGAATGATTAAAGGTGGATTAAAGGTTGATTTGGGGTTGAAAAATCAACTAAGTAACAGTTTTTAGCAGGGTCCAGGACCTAGGATATGTACCAAGTCACGGAACGCATCAAAAAACATGTCGAGAGTAGAAACTACAGGTGGTCCGGGACCTAGGTCCAGGACCAAGTCCCTGACCAATAGTTAAAAAGGGCAGAGAGTGATTTTCATGAATGGCCCGGGACCTTAGGTCCGGACCAAGTCCCGGACCACCCCCAAAATGTTGTAGAAAGTGGTTTTAAGGCTTTAAAACATGGGGGATTGATTGGTAATGGTTTTAGAAGTTGTTAAGGCCTTGTTTGGTGGTATGTAAATGTCCTAAGAAGTGTAAACAAGTGTGGGAAATGAGTGGGAAGTAAGAACATAGTTTGACATAAGTAAAACTAAGCATAACGGGACAACGGGGTAAGTACGGGAGTAGTAACTATTTATGTACCGTATGAACGTAGTATTAAAAATAATGTTTGAAACATTATCAGTGGACCAAGTGAACCAAGGAACAAGGGAACACACGGTAAAGCTAACCCCGGTGAAAGGTATGATTTCCTCATTCCCTGTATCCTAACTTGGTTACCCCGATTTGTGTGCTTATTTGATCACCTAAATAAGATAAATGCACGAATCGGATTTTAATGCACTTACTTGTGCTTGTTTTATATTGTTCCAGTTATATTGCCTTGAACATTTAGTTTGTATAATTCATGAAATGAATGGATGAGAATGAGGTGTATGTGTATCTTGTTGTATACTTGTGTAACGTATTATTCCTTAGTATGGATGTGATGACTTCTACTAATTCCTAACCACCTAACTCCTAACTTAAGTAATGAGTAAAATGGAATGAGTAGAAGTCCGATATAGTTTCGGCCACCCGTGAGGAGGAGGAGACACAAGAGGTTGGATCCAAATCCTGGCCTGAATCCTTGCTATGGACCAAACCCCTTAAATGGGTAGCATCCTAGATTGTTGAGCCACATTAAAGCCCGGTGGTGGGACGGTGTAGTTCCTGCCCGGAGGTCACACCAACTTAACATGAGTAAGTAAGTAAGTAAGTATTTGTATGAGTAACGATCATGACTATTGTAAGTTATTGATCATGAGTAAAAGAGTAAAGTGCACCCATTCTAACCTGGGTGAGTAATGAAGCTAACAAGTATTGTGTATGTATTGGAGGAGCGTATCTCCGTAACGGTAAGTGTGGTTGGTGGACTTGTAATGTATTCCTTGTATGTATTGGATGGAATGTAAGTATGTACTATAATATGCATGTATTGTATTGTATAGAAGCATGTATGTATGTATGAGTAAAATGAACCGCATGTATTCGACCAAGTAGTCGGCGTACCCTCACTAGTACGCGGGGTATGCGGATTTCATATGCAGCTTTTTGCTGAGCCCCTTGGGGCACCATTTTTATCTTACAGGTACCCGAAGCTGATTTGGTTGCAGTCGAGGCCGGCTCGTTATGCTTAATTAGCTAGGGTTAAATTGTTGATAGTAAAGAATTGTGTAAGGCTTGTAGCCTTTGAAGTACAAGTGTACCAAGTGGTACACTCTTTTTGTATTTGGAGAAGTATGTAGAATTGTGAGGAATGGGTAATATGATGACTCCTATGTGGTATGTATAGGCATGTGGACATGTTGAATTGTGATATTGTACTTAGGATACTCGGTATATTGTAAGGAAAGGATTGAGCAATGTATTGTACGGGGAATTGTAGTACTCGGTTGTAAATGAAGTATGGATTGTATTTGTTAGTACTCGGGTATTCCAGTCCATCAGACCGATGCTGTAGTGGAAGTAGGCCTTGTTAGTCACGTGGGTGGCTAACGGCATTGTATCACCCACCATTGTGTAAGAAAGTATCCGCTGCGTAAGTATGTAAGTATGAGGAGATTAGACGGTAATGACGGGATTAGCGGTAGGGGTGTTACAGGTGGAGACATTTTGAGACCTCAATGAGCTAGTAGAAGAACCAGAGATGGGGGGAAGGGGAGATGTAGGGCTTTAGAAGAAGCAATAGGGGATCCTGAAGAGCACACTCAAGCGATTGAGAAGAAAAAAGGGACAGGGGTTGGAAGAAGGGAAAAAGCAAAGAGGTTGTATTGGCATGAGGAATTGGTAGGACCAAACATATTTGAGGTCCTTGATTGAGAACAAATGGAAGGAGATGTAATAGGTGTTCCATGTAATACAAGTTACTAGTTCCCATTAAAAAATTATTTTTAGATCAGGAAAACCCCTTGAAACCAAATTTCAATTTTTCTAGCCAACTCCTTGTTGATGTCAAATAATAAAGAGCCTTAACAAAGGAGATCAAGCTCTTGGAAGTAGACCTGTCAAACGGGTTATCCGTTCGGGTTTTGGGTCATATCTTTTTGGGTCATTATCAGTTCGGGTCATTATCCATTCGGGTCATTAAACTTTCAGGTCATTTTGGGTTCGGGTCATTCGGGTTCAGATCAAATCGGGTTTGGGTTGTAATAGTGTCAGATAGAAACGGGTTTCAATTATTTCGGGTCATGGTTAATATTTTTTGAAAAAAATTATTAAATAAATAGATACCTAATTTCTACAAGAATATACTACATATATATTATAGAAAAATCAATACAATGTCTATTCTGAATTTTATTCGGATGTACTAAGTTTGAATCAAGTTTTTTGACATAATTATTTGGGTCATTCAGGTTTGGGATAATTTAAGGTCAGTATTATTTCATGTTATCCGAGTTTGGATAATTTTTAAGTATTATTATTTCGGGTCATTTTGGGTCCGGGTCAGTTTCAGGTTATAAATTTTTCGGGTCATTTCGGGTTGGATCATTTGGGTTTTACCTAATCGGGTTTCTTATATTTAAATAATTTCAGGTTTTAATCGGGTTTCGGGTTCGAATAAAATGGATGAGTTTTCGGGTTGGGTCAAATTTTGACAGCTCTACTTGGAAGCACTAGAGTGGTTAGAGCGGATTTTGGCTTCCCAATTTTAGTGATTGTTTGTGAGGTTGGGTTTGGACCATAAGAATACGGAGTTAGACCTAGATAAGACCATTGTTGAGATCTGAAGGATTAGAAGAATAATCGGTAGACCAACGTTTTAGAAGAAGGGGAGAAATTTAAGAATCGGGGCCCCTTAGAAGAACCATCTTCTTCCTTGTCTACTCTAGCTAAACATGAGAATTTGAGGAGGGACTACAAAGTTCTTCTTTGTAGTCTTCTCTCTAAGTACATTTGCTTAAGTAACTTAAACCCATATGTCTTCCTCCATATGTACCCATCAAGAGTATTATTTCAGTAGCCATATCTTCCTCAATGACAATAACAAAGGGTCAAGGTTTCCTTAGGGTTAACTTTATTATTTGTCACAGAAAAAGTGATAACCACTCTTGACGATTGTCAATGTAATAAAGTTTCATGAAAATAAATTGTTAGGCCTAACTAGGTCCCCAAAATCCTTGGTGCTAGCATAAATACCAACATAAGCATGCTTATAAGGGATACAAGTGGTACCATTGACCTTGGAGGCGGCTCCACTTGTAGCAGGCAATTGCAGGAAGTTAGTAGTGTTTGAGAGAAATCCTAGGCCTCAAACCTTAGGCTGATTGAGGTACTCTTAAATTCCTTGATCTTTGGGTGGCATTCTATGGGTAACAATGAGGTCGATACCGCTAGCTGGGATAGCGTTTGGGACACTGAAGCAAACTGGAACATTTTCACCAACGCCTGGGAGATAGCTGCGGCACTACCTGCAATCGTATGGGTTGACATGCTCGCAACTGAGGGAAGACCAGAAGCCTAGCCACCGGAAGAGCGACGGAACTTTATCACATCGAGCTAGGCTGACAAATCGACACTGGGAAATCGAGCATGAGTAGCCAGATGCGCTGAGGATGGGGTGGGGGTGAAGCAGGAAGAGCAGGGACGACTACATATATGGAAGCACCTGGTTGAGCTGACACTCGAGACTTTGTCGCATCGGAATAGGTAAACATCTCGATATTGAGGGAGTCACCAAGAGTAGATGAATGTGTAGTGGATCGGGAGGATATAGGGGGGTTGTGACATTCATGGAGAGGGAAACACTTGGGGGATGTAGTGGGGATGGGGCCACTTGGGCGGACTATCCACATGATGACCGGCTTGGAGGCACATTCAGAACTACAGGAGGCAAAAGCTAGACACTAGAACTATAAGGGGTGCCAAGAGGTCAGGGAACTCTAGAGAACATGACCGGAGTAGCAAGGGAAGTTAGGGTAGGGATGACCCCTAGCTCTTGGCCTTTTCGAGCTTAGCTTTTGAACCAAAAAAGTGACTTTGAGCTGGACTTTTTAGGCCTTGTAAGTGAGCAGGTAAATATGTACCTACTTTCCTTACGTCCTCCGATCTAAGCTCGGAACCTTGGATTTACACCTTCATATTTTATTCAAGATTCGCAAGGTGTTTTGGAATATTTATTCTTTTAATTTTGTGTAATAAATTTTATGAATTATATGAACTTTTGAAATTGATTTTTTCTATAATTGTTAATGTTGATAATAACTCTTTATAATGAATAAAATTATTTAATGAGTATGATATTTCTTGCATTTTTAATAACTTTTCAATAATTTTAAGTCGCTTGCTAGGTTTTTTTAAATAATTTAATATTAATAAAAATTGTCACTTTTTTTAGTTCGAAACCTAATATTTTCCCTAATTATTTGTATTCATGATTTTTAATTATTTTTTGTTTTTAATATTTATAATATTTATTCATTTTCTACAAGTGTTATTAAACTTTGATAATTTTTAATTATTTTATATTTTTTGTTTCGATTTTTAGAACATTGAACAATATACTAGTAATGATACAAGGATAAAATGAGAATATTAAAATTTTACTGTGTCAAAGTTTTAGATTAGGAAAATAATATTTTTTAAAATTCACTCCAACTTTTAAAATATTCGGTGAAATTACTGAAAAGCTTAATTATATGAGTTAAGTTTTGATTCGCTAACTTATTTTGAACTCACAAAATTAAGATCTATTGATATATACAATTTTTTTTTAAAAAAATAACCATTTTTATCCCAAGTTCAAACAGATCATACATTAAGTTTTGCTTCGCTAACTAATTTTGAAATCACAAAATTAAGATCTATTCATATATACAATTTTTAAAAAAAAAAAATCAAAATTTTTTATCACAAGTTCAAACAAATTATATCCAAAACGCTTTTATTATTGAGACACGTAAAATTGTCAACTAAAACAATCCAATGCGCAAACTTTTCATATTATACCTTGTAAAGCTGGCCCATTTGATCCGACCACTAGAAATTTGCTTACCACAAAATCTAAGATTTTGGCTTAACACTAGAACTTTACCACTATTTTGGGATATCATCTAATGTAGTTTTTGTGGCTACTTCTTTACAAGAATAATTGGTACCCGTTTGGGACGAGTATTTCAAAGTGTTGCGTCTCCCACTTTTGTAACCACTAAAACAATTAAGGGGGAGTTTGTTTTGGATAAATGAGACGATATGGAATTACAGGGGCAGATCTAAGGGGTTCATGTGGGTGGGGTCATGTGATCCCACGTTTTTTTGAAAAAATCAGAGATTTCTATATGTATAATAATTATAGTTTATATGTATATAGTATAATGACCCCATATAATATAGAGTTGATGGTGATGTATTGGTAAGAGAGAAGCATTGTGTGAGTTGTTTTGGGTTTAAATCCAACTATATATGATCAAATAATATGTTAAATTTTTTTCCTTCGACAATAGTAACCCCACATAATTTATATTCTGACTCCGCCCTTGGAATTAGAAATGGGAGTGTAGGGGAATGAAAATTCTTTTGATTCTTTTGATTGTTTGTTTGTAAGAAGAAAAGAAATGAATCACTGATGAATGACAGACGATCAACAGCCACTAGTTGCTCATCAATATTTGGCCGTCACTGGACCATGATCATCGGTTGTTAACCATCGGTTTGTGGCTACAGTTACTGGTAAAATAGTACTGAAGAGGAGATCTCAAATCTTAGTGGGAGGTGAATTAGATAGATTTTGGGTAATCTCATCTCAATTCCCTTTCATTTTTTATAAATGAGAAAAACTGTATAAAAAACATAATATCTTTTTTATTCTTTTCATTGATTACCCAAAACAAATGTCTCTAACAACTGCGCTAAATTTTGATAGCTTCAAAAACTGTTATTCCAAACAAACCTAAACAATGCACAACAGAATAAAAAGTATGAAGTAAAAAAATTCAAACGGCCCAGCTTATATTGTTGAAACCCATTTAATGGATCCATTAATCAATATATGCTAATTATTGGTACATATATTTATTTTAATTCCTTAGATTTTATATAGTAGGAACACTATCACCAATTGTCGTTATAATTACTTTACTTACCCATCATTTTCGTTTTGTTTTATAAGTGTGGAAAATAAGGCTTCGTTCGATAGAAGCGATCAAACGCAGGAATTGCCGCGTTCATTTTAATCTCAGTGTAGTTAACCAGTAAGGATGTGCCAGGTTAGCTTTAGTGGGACCAAATAACATAACTACTCCAATAAAGAAATGACGCGTGTCTCTCTTAACCACATTAAAAATCATTCGCGGTGGTCGAACGGGCCCTAAATCATTTGACTGTATATATCAATGTCGATATCATTTAGTCAACCATATGGAATGGAAGATGGCATTTCTCGTGCATCTCTTCAAGCTAGCCAAGTGCCCTCTCCTTCATATAATTAATTTACCTAAACCCCTCTCCTTAATTGGAGGGTGCAGCTAAACACTTTTGACGTCTGAACTGATTACTTGTCAATCAAGAGATGATGATCTCAAATCTAATTTGGGAAAATTCACGATATACCCCTGTTTTCTTTCATAATTCACAATATACCCCTGTGATTTTAGTAATTCAACTTTAAACATGCTTAAATGTTGTCTAAAATTGATGAAACTTTACATGGACGATGCTAAAGTGTTATATTTTGGTCCAATATCAAATTTAAAGTTTTTTAAGCTCACATGTGACCTATGGAACCCAATAAACTGTCACATATTCATTGGGTCTCACAGGTCACATGTGAGCTTAAAAAGCTTCAAATTTGATATTGGACCAAAATATAACACTTTAGCATCGTCCATGTAAAGTTTCATCAATTTTAGATAACATTTAAGCATGTTTAAAGTTGAATTGCTAAAATCATAGGGATATATTGTGAATTACGAAAGAAAACAGGGGTATCTCATGAATTTTCCCATCTAATTTTAACGAAAGAAACATATTTTATTCTTTCTTTCTTTTCCGCTTGAAACATCCACAAACACCCATGTCGACTCAGCTTCGTGAAGAAGGCGCGCTCTCAAGGTATGTACTTGAACGTGAGCAGGCAAAATTACTTGATTAAAAAATAACTTTATAGTGTGACTGGACATCCGAATTGAGGAACGCAATTTCGATGCTGCAGCCCGTCCGCACCTATCATTGTACAGTCCGGTGAGTTGGCAGTTCCAGTCAGCTGCTGACTGGACTGTATTTTTATTATATTAACTTTAAATAGTTGTAACTTTTAATATAAGTCCAAAATGAAAAAAAATTATATCATTGTTCATCTAAATTCAAGCTCTTTAAAACAAGACCAGTCATGGATATGTTTTGACAACTTTGAAAAAAATTATTTTTACATGTATACGATGATACACTAAAATCATAATATGATTCATTAAAATTAATATTATGATTCATTAACTAATAATTGGGGAATTAGATAGCAAACTTCGAAACGAATAAAAAATATTATTGTTTTATAATGTATTATTATTGTTGTATGTTTTAAACCTTATATAATGATTCATGTATTTTTTTTACGTACCAAATATTATTTTGTGTTGTATTATTGTTTAAAATTGTTATTTTAACATGTAAACGATGATACACTAAAATCATAATATGATTCATTAGTTTTGATATTATGATTCATTAAAATTGATATTATAATTTATTAATTAATAAGTGGTGAATTACATAACAAACTCCGGAACTGATAAAAATCATTTTTGTTTTATAGTGTATTATTATTGTTGTATGGTGTATTTTAAATCTTATGTAGTGAATTGTGTATTTTTCATACATACCAAATATTGTTTTGTATTGTATTATTGCGTAAAATATTTATTTTTATATGTTTGTGATGATACACTAAAATAAAGATATGATTCATTAATTTTGATATTATGATTCATTAAAATTGATATTATGATTTATTAACTAATAAGTGGTGAATTAGATAACAAATTTCGTAACCGATAAAATCATTATTGTTTTGTAATGTATTATTATTGTTTTGTGGTGTATTATTATTAATATTATTTATATGATGTATTTTAAGTCATGTGGTTGATCATATCTTCTTAACATACCAATTTTAAAAGAAATAATGAAGTTTTATTGTTTTGTAGTGTATTATTATTGGTGTATATTAAACTGTATATGGTGAATCAAGTATGTTTGATATCTAAATATATACATGTAAATAATATAAAATTTCAAAGTTATCAAAATATATTCATATCTGGTCTTGTTTTGAAGAGCTTGAATTTAGATGAATAATGGTATAACCAACCTCGTGCAACTCTCTCTCATCCCACTTAAAATGCATTTTCAAGGCAAGGTTGACATTTTTAGGAAAATAACAATACAGATTAAGTAGTGTTTTTTGTCCAGTCTAACATTACTAATGTGATTAAGTTGATAGATCAACACGTAGTTAACTTTCTAATAACAAAGTTATAGTTTGGGGGCTCGTAGTCAAAGATACCTTAACCTTGAGGTGGTTACCAATAATTATGATAAACACAAGGGGGTTAACTGTAATATCCCAAATCCTCAAGGGGGTTCTGAGTAATTTACTCTTTTTTTCATTTTGGACTTATATTTTAAAAGTTACAACCAATTGAAATTAAATATAATAAAAAGGCAGTCCAGTCAGCAAAACAGTCCAGTCAGCAGCTGACTGGACTGCCAAATGTCAAGACTGCACCAAGCAGCACGCGACCTTCCCGCATCGTCGACGTACTGATTGAGGAAATAGACCTCTACTTTAGGCTGCGTTCGCTCGTCACCTTCAAAACAGCAAAAGCTGCGAAAAAAATAAGAGGGTCAATACGTTCAGTTGTGTTTTCACTTCACACAGTCGGAAATGACTATTTTGTCCTTGCTTTAATATCTTTCAGAAATTACTATATTTACCCACAATTTGTGACATATTACGAGGTGACCCCAAATTTCATTACGCACAGTCGGAATTCCAATACGTTCAGTCAGAAAATGACCAATTTAGGGGCTAATGTAGGCAAAATTTATTAAAAGCGGTTCAAAAAAAGCAAAGAAGGATTCCGAAGTACTTATATAAGTAAAAAAAT
This sequence comes from Limonium bicolor, assembly GCA_023374045.1. Lineage (NCBI taxonomy): Eukaryota > Viridiplantae > Streptophyta > Magnoliopsida > Caryophyllales > Plumbaginaceae > Limonium > Limonium bicolor. The sequence goes on from CM041778.1 coordinate 55,677,199, forward strand.
ATATCATAAAAATTATCAGCAAAGTATACCATGAAAAAGTAGATGAAAAGACGAACGCGTCGACGCAAATGGATCGAAAAACGGAGCTATAACGAAGAAGATATGACAATTTTAAGACCGGAACTCGGCGCCAGCGCCGATAAGGAAGGGCCGGCGCCGGTAAAGAAGACCGCGCGCCGGCGCCGGCCCTTCCTTACCGGCGTCTGCGCCGGGTTCCGGTTTTAAAATTGCCATATCTTCTTCGTTATAGCTCCGTTTTTCGATCCGTTTGCGCCGACGCGTTCGTCTTTTCGTCTACTTTGTCAAGGTATACTTTGCTGATAACTTTTATGATATATGTATTATTTCTTCTTAAGCACAACATTAACTATCATCGATGTCTTGTTCGAAATTGCCTATCAACCACTAATTACATGTCCGTTGAAGAAGAATCTATTTGAAATTCATTGAACGTTTCTATCATTTCCACCAATTTCACGTCCATTGACGAAGAATCTATTTGAAATTATCAAAGTTTCCTATCAATATCAATATTAACTATCATTATCGACATTAACTATCATTGACTTCTTATTCGATAGTAAAACAAAGCAGGGCTGAGGCGGACCGTTGGGAACACAATGCAGGCTACAGGGCTAGTACGAGGAGACGACGTCCCCCGACTTGATTAGTGCAAACACATTTGGATTTCATGTACTGGTAGTCAACAGAATTGTTAATTGTTCTGGGATTTAAAATGATACGTGTGTCGAATAAGTTGTAACATTATGAGAAATGACGTGCGAATAATGTTGTTTGAAAATGAAACTCCGAAATAGAATCGCTTTTGAAGTCCTGAAAATATGTTACAAAGATGTATATATTTTCACTTGTTATAAAAAAACCTTTTAGGAGCAATCTCCGACGACAAACCGATCTCGCTTTTGAAGTATTGAAAATATGTTTCAAAGATGTATACAATTTCATTTGTAAAAAACATCTTTTTGAGCAATCTCCGACGACAAACCGATCTCGTTGTTCTTAAAAGAATTCATTAAATAGAATCCACGAGAATCATGATACACTAAAGGGCTAACGCACCCACAATTAGGGTTTTCGTGTTAGTCATTTGAATTGTTGATTGTTCTGGGATTTAAAATGATGCATGTGTCGAATAAGTTGTACCATTTACCCTCCAATTAGGGTTTTCATGTTAGTCATTTGAGGATTGGGGATTGGGGATTGCATTTCGGGCATCAGTTGTCGAAGTATGTAATTCCGAAGAAGAATCGCTTTTGAAGTCCTGAAAATATGTTTTAAAGATGACAATTAACTGTCTTTAAAAAAGACATTTTTTGAGCAATCTCCGACGACAAACCGATCTCATTGTTCTTAAAAGAATTCACTAAATAGAATCCCCGAGAATCATGATACACTAAAGGGCTAACGCACCCACAATTAGCACTAAAACCTAGACTAATTCCTAACGCCACTGTTCATCCTCTCACTTCTCCTGTCAAAATGTATCCGATTTCTTCTTTTCCTCTGCCATGTACCCCCCAATTAGGGTTTTCGTGTTAGTCATTTGAATTGTTAATTGTTCTAGGATTTAAAATAATGTGTGTGTCGAATAAGTTGTACCATTTACCCTCCAATTAGGGTTTTCATGTTAGTCATTTGAGGATTGTGGAATGCATTTCGGGCATCAGTTGTCGAAATGAATTAATTAGTGGAGTCAGTGGAAATGATAGACAATGTTAGTGTATATGGAAAATCCCTGCTGTTTAAAACTAAAAATCGACATTTACTGCACACTTTGAAGTCTTGATCTTCTTTAGTCTTTCCTCATCGCTCTTGCAGTCTAGTAGAAGATCGTCAATATGAAATAGTTCATGTTTGTCGTCATCATTTACTGCACACTTTGAAGTCTTGATCTTTCTTAGTCTTTCCTCATCGCTCTTGCAGTCTAGTAGAAGATCGTCAATAGAACTATTGTTTTGACACTAGTACAAAATAGACCTATCGCAGCGGTTGTTTTGGGTCTATCGCAGTGGTTCTAGAACCGCTGCGATGAGGTGCGCTGCGATAGGGTCTCGACCTATCTCAACGGTTTTTGAACCACTGCAGTAGGTTACCTATGGCAGCGGTTCCTAGCTAACAACCGCTGCCATAGGTGGGCTTCTGGGAAAAAAAACAAGCCTATGGCAGCGGTTCCTAGCTAACAACCGCTGCCATAGGTGGGCTTCTGAAAAAAAATAAGCCTATTGCAGCGGTTGTTAGCTAGGAACCGCTGCCATAGGTATTTTTTTTTAAAAAAAAATTCTGCTTCATCTTCTTCCTCGCGCAGCCATTCACCAGTTCAGAATCGGCGCAAAATATGTTCCTTTTTTCACCAGATCAAGTTGCAAAATTACCGTGAGGCGCACAACATGTTCCTTGTTCTTCAAACCTGTTGCAAAATTACCTTGAGATGAGAATACAGGGGCGCAACCCTTGTTCCTCGTCCACCAACCAGATTTGCAAAATTACAGTAAAAGAGGTGTATATATGAGAAGAGAAAGAGGAACATAGCATATATGTTCTTGTTCGCCAGTTAGGGTTGCAAAATTACCGCGTGAGAATATTAATGGAGCCGCAGAGCATCTTGTTCTCAGTTAGGGTTACAAAATTACCGATGTAAAGATAAGTTCGAGCATATTACCATGAGGGAAGAGAAAAAGAATAAATGAGTGAAAGAAGAAGAGAGCGCAGAGCATGCGTACCTTGTTCGCCATCGAACGTGAGTGAAGAGAAGAAGAGAGCGCAGAGTTATTCCTTGTTCGCCGCGGCCAGAAGAAGGAGAGCGCAGAGCATAATTAACGTCAGTTAACAGAGGAGAAACTTTTATATTAAAACAAAAAGTCTATTGCAGCGGTTCCTAGTAAGAACCGCTGCAATAGGCTAAAAAAACTGGGAAAAGTGAAATTTTTGAAAAAAATAAGCGGGAATTTTTTTTTTTGAAAAAATCGACCTACCTATTGCAGCGGTTCTTACTAAGAACCGCTGCAATAGGCTAAAAAAACTGGGAAAGTGAAATTTTTGAAAAAAATAAGCGGGATTTTTTTTTTGAAAAAATCGACCTACCTATTGCAGCGGTTCCTAGTAAGAACCACTGCAATAGGCTAAAAAACTGGGAAAGTGAAATTTTTGAAAAAATAAGCGGGAATTTTTTTTTTTGAAAAAATCGACCTACCTATTGCAGCGGTTCCTAGTAAGAACCGCTGCAATAGGCTAAAAAAAACTGGGAAAGTGAAATTTTTGAAAAAAATAAGCGGGAATTTTTTTTTTTGAAAAAATCGACCTACCTATTGCAGCGGTTGTTACTAGGAACCGCTGCAATAGGCTAAAAAACTGGGAAAGTGAAATTTTTGAAAAAAATAAGCGGGAATTTTTTTTTTGAAAAAATCGACCTACCTATTGCAGCGGTTCCTAGCTAACAACCGCTGCAATAGGCTTAAAAAAGCGGGATAGTGAAATTTTTTTAAAAAATAAGCGGGATTTGTTTTGAAAAACTCGACCTACCTACCGCGGTGCCCCTATTGCAGCGGTTGTAAGAGGAACCGCTGCAATAAGACGTTTTAAAATTTTCGCGTCACCTACCGCAGCGGTTGTTAGCTAGGAACCGCTGCGGTAGGTGACGCGAAAATTTTAAAACGTCCTATTGCAGCGGTTCCTCTTACAACCGCTGCAATAGGGGCGCTGCGGTAAGCTTGTTTTGTACTAGTGTGAGCAATCTCCGACGACAAACCGATCTCTCTTTTGAAGTATTGAAAAAATGTTTCAAAGATGACATTTTTTGAGCAATCTCTGATGACAAACCGATCTCGCTTTTGAAGTATTGAAAATATGTTTCAAAGATGTATACATTTTCATTTGTTATAAAAAAACATTTTTTGAGCAATTTCTAACAACAAACCGATCTCGCTTTTGAAGATTGAAAATATGTTTCAAAGATGTATACATTTTCATTTGTTATAAAAAACATACTTTTGAGCAATCTCCGACGACAAACCGATCTAGCTTTTGAAGTATTGAAAATATGTTTCAAAGATGACATTTTTTGAGCAATCTCTGACGACAAACCGATCTCACTTTTGAAGTATTGAAAATATGTTTCAAAGATGTATACATTTTCATTTGTTATAAAAAATAACATTTTTTGAGCAATTTCTGACGACAAACCGATCTCGCTTTTGAAGTATTGAAAATATGTTTCAAAGATGTTTCAAAGATGTATACATTTTCATTTGTTATAAAAAAAACACATTTTTTGAGCAATCTCCGATGACAAATCGATCTCGCTTTTGAAGTACTGAAAATATGTTTCAAAGATGTCATTCTTTGAGCAATCTCCGACGACAAACCGATCTCGCTTTTGAAGTATTGAAAATATGTTTCAAAGATGACATTCTGTGAGCAATCTCCGACGACAAACCGATCTCGCTTTTGAAGTATTGAAAATATGATTCAAAGATGTATACATTTTCGTTTGTTATAAAAAAATATTTTTTGAGCAATTTCTAACGACAAACCAATCTCGCTTTTGAAGATTGAAAATATGTTTCAAAGATGTTTCAAAGATGTATACATTTTCATTTGTTATAAAAAAAACATATTTTTTGAGCAATCTCCGACGACAAACCGATCTCGCTTTTGAAGTATTGAAAAGATGTTTCAAAGATGACACTTTTTGAGCAATCTCTGACAACAAACCGATCTCGCTTTGAAGTATTGAAAATATGTTTCAAAGATTTATACATTTTCATTTGTTATAAAAAAATAACATTTTTTGAGCAATTTCTGACGACAAACCGATCTCGCTTTTATAGTATTGAAAATATGTTTCAAAGATGTATACATTTTCATTTGTTATAAAAAAACACATTTTTTGAGCAATCTCCGATGACAAATCGATCTCGCTTTTGAAGTACTGAAAATATGTTTCAAAGATGACATTCTTTGAGCAATCTCCGACGACAAACCGATCTCGCTTTTGAAGTATTGAAATATGTTTCAAAGATGACATTCTTTGAGCAATCTCTGACGACAAACCGATCTCGCTTTTGAAGTATTGAAAATATGTTTCAAATGTATACATTTTCATTTGTTATAAAAAAAATATTTTTTGAGCAATTTCTGATGACATACCGATCTCGCTTTTGAAGTATTGAAAATATGTTTCAAAGATGTTTCAAAGATGTATACACTTTCATTTGTTATAAAAAAACACATTTTTTGAGCAATTTCTGTCGACAAACCAATCTCGCTTTTGAAGTACTAAAGATATGTTTCAAAGATGACATTCTTTGAGCAATCTCCGACGACCAACCGATCTCGCTTTTGAAGTATTGAAAACATGTTTCAACGATGACATTTTTTGAGCAATTTTGATGATTGTCAAATAAATTCTTCTTTAATGGACATGAATATAGTGGAATTGATAGGTAAGTTCGAACAAGACATCGATGATAGTTAATGTCGATACATTTAACTATTTAGATTGGTGTCCAATTCATCTGTTAATTAGAATAGAACATGCTTGATTATTTTACTATGGAATAAGATGTTAATGATAGTTAATATTGATATTGATAGGAAATTTTGATAATTTCAAATAGATTCTTCATCAATGGACGTGAAATTGGTGGAAATGATAGAAACGTTCAATGAATTTCAAATAGATTCTTCTTCAACAGACATGTAATTAGTGGTTGATAGGCAATTTGAACAAGACGTCGATGATAGTTAATGTTGTGCTTAAGAAGAAATAATACATATATCAGAAAAATTATCAGAAAAGTATACCATGACAAAGTAGACGAAAAGACGAACGCGTCGGCGTAAACGGATCGAAAAACGGAGCTATAACGAAGAAGATATGACAATTTTAAGACCGGAACCTGGCGCAGGCGCCGGTAAGGAAGGGCCGGCGCCGGTAAAAAGTGACGCGCGCCCGCGCGCGGTCTTCTTTATCGGCGCTGGCGCCGGCTCTTCCTTATCGGCGCTGACGCCGAGTTTCGGTCTTAAAATTGTCATATCTTCTTCGTTATAGCTCCGTTTTTCGATCCGTTTGCGCCGACGCGTTCGTCTTTTCGTCTACTTTGTCATGGTATACTTTGATGATAATTTTTATGATATATTTTTTTCTTATATAAGTACTTCGGAATCCTTCTTTGCTTTTTTCGAACCGCTTTTAATAAATTTTGCCTACATTAGCCCCTAAATTGGTCATTTTCTGACTGAGCATATTGGAATTCCGACTGTGCGTAATGAAATTTGGGGTCACCTCGTAATATGTTATAAATTGTGGTTAAATATAGTAATTTATGAAAGATATTAAAGGAGGGGCAAGATCGTAAAGTTTTTTAAAATTCCGACTGAGCGTACGAGTTCAGAAAAATAATCTACCTGTGGTCATCCAATCCCAGTTTATCACGTAGCCTTTGGTTAACTTTAAACCCAATCAAAAGCTGCCATCTGTTTCCACTTTTTATTCAAAAACAGATTAAGATGCTGATCGTGAGGACCGAACGCACCTTAGTTTGCATTTTGGGAATATGATCAGTATCAATACTCAATAGTAATGTTAATTAACATAGATAATAGTTAAGCAGAGAACAACACCAGAGTTGCTTTCCAAATCTCGTACCCCTCATTTCTCCCCTTTTGCGTATAATATAAGTGCATTCCAATATCAGCTTTTTGCAGCTAAAAGAAGAGCTAGAAGAAGATGGGGCAACCTATATGATCTAGCCTGCAAGTTGAGCTTATTAATTGTAAATCCCCATGCTGCTGCTTGCTGAGGATCTGCTAATAACCTGAAACGGAAAGAAAAGAGAAAAAGGAAAGACGTTCCGACAACAAAAAGATTTCGTTTCTCAAGCCTTGTGAAATCTAGTCATTCGATTTACCTATTACTATAAAGTTTAGCTTGCTCTTTGTTTCTCAAGCCTTGTAAATCCCCATGCTGCTGCTTGCTGAGGATCTGCTAATAACCTGAAACGGAAAGAAAAGAGAAAAAGGAAAGACGTTCCGACAACAAAAAGATTTCGTTTCTCAAGCCTTGTGAAATCTAGTCATTCGATTTACCTATTACTATAAAGTTTAGCTTGCTCTTTGTTCTTATCCTTTTACCCTTATCTTATGTACTGAAATTCATTTCATGCTCTTCTTTTTTATGACTAGCCTTTCTTATCCTTCCCGCCCTCCTTCCTTTCTATTTATAGCAAGTAATAGTTGATCTTTCCGCTATCATGGAGCCACTCTTTCGCCTCATTTTCATTTTTTTTTTGATAAAGTTGTTGTACTACCATATATTACCAAATCATTATTAGCTAGCATCCAGCTTACAAACTTTTCCTTCCATAGTAACCGCATGAAGGAAATAACTAGAGACATCAGTATCCAACCACTTTTTCCACGTGTTGGTACCATTAAACAGACCACATGCTAGCACTGCAGGATAATTCGAAACAACTTGATTACATAACAGAAGTCTAAAATTACAAAAGGATGCTATCCCATTCGATATTTCCACTGATTCGTCGTTGAGCTGATGATGACCACTTATTATCATTTTGAAAGTCTTTAAAGTCTCCTTCTGATTAATCACAATCACCATGTTGGGGATTCTTCTATTACGAGCTTCGGAGATGCCATAGGAGATAGTCCTAATTTCCGCCCTGACTGGATCTCTGCACCCTTGCTCTTTCCTGTTATAAGCCATGATCAAATTCCCAGAATGAGAAGTTAGAACACCGCTACAAATCATAAAAGAGCCTCACTTCCGGAGGCAGTGATTAACTAAAATAACTTCATTTTGTAGTTGAGGAGGGGAGCTGATTGCTAATTCTTGCTCCTCCTGTTTCTGCGCAAAGTCTTGGTAGACTTTAATAAAAGCAAGGTTGGAATCGATACACTCTGGAATGGACATGTATGAGTTGTGCCTAACTCTGTTTTTTGCATCGTAGATAGCCCAAATTAAATTAACCACCTCAGCTAATTTTTTATTTGACCACTTTCTACTGTTGTTGTAGAACCAATCTTGAATCGCTCCCTCCCCCTCCTTCAGTAACTGATTGCTCCTATATAAAGTATCCCAATTTTATCGCCCAACAGAGGAAGATACTATAAAAATCAGTATCAATTCTACCACAGAGGCTGCATTTATCCGATCCTCCCACTCTCCTAGCAATATTGGACATGTAGGGGGTGATTTTGATTAGGAATTTCCAGCAGAAAAGCTTAGCTCTAGGGGGTTAATTTTGTATTAAGCTTCGTGAGGGGTCCAAGGGAGCCGTTGATGAGGAAGCTGGGGCTTGGTATCTGGTTTGTAGATGGTAGCCTGACTTGACTGTGTACTCACCCGTTGGTGAATCAATCCAAAACCAAGAGTCCTGGATGTCACAATTGATGGGTATGCTTAAAATTCGGTCTTGATCAATCAGGAGAAATTCATTTTGAATCATCTCCTTATTCCACTCGTTTGAGTTGGGGAGCATCTACTGGTTTACTTTTTGGAGGTTTTGGTTGCTCAAGCTTTTAGATAAGATCTTAACGGGATGGGTGTTTGAGAGCCAAGTTTGGTCCCTAATGCTAGTCTCCTTCCCATTTCCTATCCTGATAGCAGCTCCTCTATTGATAACCTTAACACTGCTAAGGATAGATCTCCAGATAGGGCTATCATGAGATTTATTAGTGACAACAAGGATATCATCTTTAGGGAAATACAACGCCTTGAGGTTGGTGCTGACAAGGGAATCCGGGTATTTGATAATTCTCCAGACTTGTTTAGCAAGCATAGCTTGATTGAAAGCGTCTATACTTCTAAATCCCAAACCTCCATCCTCAGATGCTTGCAGATGTCTTGCCACTTTTTCTAGATCATGGACTTTTTATGATCATTCCTTCCCCACCAAAAGTGGGCCATGATGGAATTCATTTTTGAAGTGATGTATTTTGGAAGTTGGAAAAGGGACATAGTGTAACACCCCTACTATTAATTCAGTCATTACCGTCTAATTTCCTCGTGCTTCCTGAGTCACGCAGCGGATACATACTTACATACCTCGGGTGATACAATGCCGTTAGTCACCCACGTGACTAACAAGGCTACTACTTCTACATACAGCATCGGTCTGATGGACCGGAATATCCGAGTACTACTTAATACAATACATACTCTCATTACATACTGATTACTACAATACTCCATTCGATACAATACTTCACAACTCCGTACAAGATAATACACTACGCATACCGAGTTTACTAGGTTCCAAAATCAATACAGTACTTCTCCCAAATTCATACACACTTACTAGGAATCAATCTGCTACCCATTCCTCACAAACTAGATACTTCTAATTACGAGGCGTGCCGCCGGTCTCTTACCTTGACCGTATTCGCTCCGGGTACCTGCACACTAAAAATGTTCCCCCGAGGGGGTCAGCTTTCGCTGAATATGATAACCGCATACCCCGCGTACTAGCGAGGGTACGCCGACCATTTGGTCGAATACATGCAATTCATTTTGCAATGCATACATTCGTACATACATACATACATGCTTTCATTCACGATACTACAATACTACACAAGGATACATACGTAGGCACAGTACAATACATGCTTGGAAGACAATACAAGTCAACCAGTACTTACTTACCATCTTTCAGGATACACATACACAATACATACTCATTACATACCCAATACACAATACGGAGATACAATTCTCCATTACATACAAAGGTCCAGTTAGCTTCATTACACACTCGGGTTAATCGGGTGTTCGATACTACTTTACTTCCGGTCAATGACTTACAATAGTCAAGACCAATACACATACAATACTTACTTCTTACATACTTTGCTTCCAGTTAAGTCGGTATGACCTCCGGGCAGGGATTACTACATCCCACCACCGGGCTTTAGGGTGGCCCACTAATCCAGGATGCTACCCATTCAAGGGAATTGGTCCATGGAAAAGATTACAGCCAGGATTTGGATCCAACCTCTTGTGTTTCCTTATCCTCACGCGTGGCCGAATCTATATCGGACTTCTACTCATCCCATTTACTCATTACTCAAGTTAGGAGTTAGAATGTTAGGAATTAGTAGAAGTCAATACTTCATTTCTATACATACATACAATACTCAAGTACACGATACTTACACATACTTCTCAATTCCATTCATTCATTTCATGAATTATACAAACTAATTGTTCAAGAAGATACAACAAGAACAAAATAGTTCAAACACAGTTAAGTGTGTTATAAGTCCGATTCGTGCATTTATCTTATTGGTGATCACATAAGCACACAAATCGGGGTAACCAGGTTAGGATACAGAGCATGAAGAAATCATACCGTTCACCGTCGAATACGTACTACCGGTTCCTTTGGAGATCAACTACTTGATTCCTATACATACATGAAGTAGTATGATCAAATCTATTATTGATCTAACTTACTCCTCCTTTGATACCTTCAATGTATACTTACTACTTCTTTACATTCATACTTGGTTATAAAACCATTCTTTTCTTTACTACCTCATAAACTTACTTCCTTACACATTTACTTACTCTCTTACCATTGTTACTTCATTAATGGTGTATTACTACTTATATATGCATACCGGTGTATAGGCATATACATATACATACATATGATTACTATAGTCATATTATAAAAACATTTTTTTTGTAAGTGTTTGGGCCGTCCGACCCACCGTCCGACCCAACCCTGGGTCGGACCATTCCAGTAGGTTTTCGTCCTCTGAAATTACTCCCGTCCGACCCAGCACTATTCCGTCCGACCCATACCCTCTGGGTCGGACCATTCCAGAAGGTTTCGATTCTGTGGCTTAGCTCCGTCCGACCCACTGTCCGACCCAGGCTCTGGGTCGGACGAAGTCAGAAACTTCGCCATTAGAAAATTTGCCCGTCCGACCCATGTCCGACTCACGGCCCTGGGTCGGACCATTCCAGAATGTTTTATTTTTGATTAAGCCCTGTCCGACCCACGTCCGACTCACCCTCTAGGTCGGACGGAGTCAGAACATTGCTACAGGTTTTGTTTTTCTTTCCCAATTTCACCCATTGTTTCCCCAATCTTCCCACATACATCCTAACATGTTTTAGTGCCATTTAGGCCTCCTAAAATACCTCAATTCATTCACCAATCCCATTACTAAATCCATCAACCCTTTTACACAATTTCCTCACTTCCTTTCAACACTTACAACAGTTTTTCATTGTCTAATGCTACAGATTTTTTACCATCCTACCATTCAATATTTCCTCCACCAATGTCACTCCTAGCATCCCAAATACCTCCTCTTACCATGCCAATTCACTTCCAAGCAGTTGTACCATCTATACCCAAGTCCAACATTCACTTTACCAAGTCTTATACTCTAGTTCTTCCTAGTTTCTCCAAGGCATTCCTAGCACTCCTTGCTACAGATTTTGCATCCTAGTATTCCCATACTTCAAATACCATTCCATGGTCGTTAGACATCCTTACAATCCCCAATACACACCTTGGTTCTCCCATTCACCAAGTCATTCACAAATGCACATATTTCTACTAAAATTTTGCCATAATTCATCTACTTTTCTTACTTGGCCACACATACACATTCTCACCAAATTCATTCCTATTCTAGCCACACCCATACAAGGGTCCTACCAGCACACAAAGCTATATAAACCATCACAATACATCAATACTCATCAGGTCAATACCAATACTCATACACAATATACTTGGCTCTAAGGCTACAATTTACTTACTAATGCACAAATACTCAAACTTACTCACAAATACTCAACTCCCAATACTACAATACCAATACAATAGTATAGGTTCTTTTATTTGCTTACCCATTCCCATTACTCCAATGCATTAAATTGAGCATTAAGAAGGAGCTCTTACCTTGAGCTTTTATTTCCTTCAATCCTTTCATTTTTCCTACTTCTTCTTTCTTGCATCAAAATCGATTTTGTGGGGAATGGAGTTGCCAAACTCCATTCCCATCACCCAATGAACACAAACAATTACAAAATAATAACCCTTAAATCAATGCTAATTCAATGAAAGTTTAAGGCAAGATTTCTAGGGTTTACCTTTGGAGTGTTTAGAAGGGTTTTAGCCCTGGTTCAAGAAGGTGAATCACCACCATTGCAAGATTGATATTATGCTCAAAAAGAGAGAGAGAAAACAAGGCATTACACAAGGGTAAAATCGGTTATGAGGGAGATGAAGAAAACTAAGGTTTCATGGAGTTTACCTTAATGGAGAGAGAGGAGACTCCAAGCTACCCATTGATGCTATTTTCTCTTGAATGGGGAATCCCACGAAAATGAACTTCCTATTTTTGGATTTTGAAAAGGAGAAGTGTATAGAGATGATGAGGGGATACAATTATGTAATTATTTTACATTTGGGCTCCAAATGAAGGTAGAGCATGAGGAGAGGAAGGGAGAAGCCATGGGAGGTGTTGAAGCTCTTCAAAAATCGCCAGCAAGGGGGAGAGGGAGTTGCAGCCGGCTGGGAAGGAGAAGGAAAGAGAGAGAGAGGAAATGAGTGAGTGAGAGAGAGTTCCCTTTTCTTCTTTTGTACTTTTGCTTTTGCTTTTTGATTTACTTATTTGTTACTTGTGTGTGTGTGAGAGAGAGAGCTGTTTATACCCATTAAAAACCGGTCCCCCTACAGTTATACTAGTTGGAGCGTTTTTCGTCTTTTACCGAAAACGCTCGTTATTTTACCCGGTTTAGGTATTGTTCACTAACCGGGCCCGTTTTCCGGAATTTTCTCGTTTAATTATTTTTATTAGTTATTAAGCTTCCATAATTGCTTAATAATTATTATTTAATGATTTATAATTTTACGGGTCCGTTTGACACTTAAAGTCACATTTTTCGGATTCTCTTGAAAACGTGCTCTAAAGTTCTATTAGCGTTTTAATACATTATTTGGATCCGTTTTCTTCGGGAGTTTTCCCATATATTATTTAGGTCCTATTAAACCCTTGGAATCCATATAACACGCTAACCGAGGTCTCATACCTCCTATGGTTACTTAACGCTTATTTAGCGTTTTCCGCTTTTTAAGCGTTTATTTATTTCTTTTGAATTTATTTTTCCTTACCAATATTACTTAGGCGTCGTTAGGCCCTTAAATACGTATTATATTAATTTTAATCCCTATATTTAGGTTTGGGGTATTTCAATCTACCCCCCTTAAGACTTTGTCCTCAAAGTTGTTCGAGGTTATGGGATTACTATACTTACTCCTTTATACTTGTCTAGTGCCAAAGTCATACATCCTTCTTCCTTACCATTCCCAATCCATTCCTCAGGTTCCTACATACCATACCATACCAATGTACAATACTTACTCCCATCCGCATTCCTACCAACCATCCGGTTCCTCATTACAAACTCTATACGTACATACAGTGCAAAGCTATTACCCAAGCAATGCAATACACATACAATCCCTCAGGCACCAAGGTCATCTAGACACAGGACTCCTCTATGTCCCGCTGCCTTTGGAATAATACACATACTACACTACTACCTTCTCCGGTATACGCTTCTAGCAAATCCTCATTCTCCATGCTAAGGGAAATTCTTTCGCTACCACCAATTAAAAATTTTCTAAAACACACAACTCCAAATTCCTAATTTATATTCATTACTTCTATCCTATGTGATTCTTGTGACCACTTAAGGGGGCTTCAAGAATCATTCGACCCTGATGTGATCAGCACCAGTGTTGAACTATCTTTCCACCCTTTGTGTTCGGTTTCCCTCGATCTGATCAGGATCAAGTTCAACTTCCCACATCAGTTTCAAACAAAGAGATAGTTGATTATTTCAATTTTCTATCTTTTTACTCTGCCTAGTCGTGATTACAATTTCACACATCTCCAAGGATGGAATTCAGTCCATCAATCATCCTCACTCTACTTCCCAATACTTGCTTCAAGATTCAATACCTATACTCATTTCATCGTTTGTTACTACTTCCATTCACTACTCTCCTTCATCTCAAATATTCTAGCTAAGGACTACATACTTAGGAATTCGGTTGTCCTCGATTTACTTCCAATAACATACTTACGAATACACTACTCATGGTTACAATCCTCTACTACTCATAGTCAATCCGTACTACTTCTTTAAGAATACAATACTTGTGGAGCTCCGTCCACTACTCATTCTCAATTGTCTCAAGACAATCACCTAGGGAACTCAATTTCCTAGGTTATACATCGGTTTTATACTGACTCATGCATCGTAATACCATGTCTAACTTCAGATAGACACACACTACAAGAATTATCATTTCCCCAAGAGTTACTCTACTCTTCTTTACTGATACTTTTCCACTGGGGTTACAAGATGGTATATTCATCCTATGGTATTCGCATCTCTCGTGCCTAATTACCACAGTTACAATATGAATGTACGTATGTTTATTTAACATAAGTGCCAATCATTAAATCCATTCTCATTTGTGCTATGCACATTATAGTTTTATGTGTTTTATTTATAAAACTTGCATTAAGCGATTTCCGCTCTACCCCCCTTAAAAGGGATTACGCCCACGTAATCTACCATATGTTACTATTAAACATTGGTTTACTCGATTTGGGCAATCTGAAGCGTTTAGCTTCATTACAATATACTATACAATATGCTCTGGTCAAAGGGTCTTAACCGTGCCAATGGTCTAGTCTTTGCACCGAGGATTCATACACGAGTTTATTTAACTCCTAATTAATTCAGTTCTAGCCTATTAGGCTTCAAGGCATTAATAGCCATTCTTTCGTACTTACTAGGTGTATTACATTTCTTATTTAGGGCCCACTAGCTTCTGCTGCGCGACCCTGATAACTTGGGTTACTCACCCTTCATGTTATCCTTAATGTGCTATACATCACCTTTTTATCCGTCTATTATGGGAATAAGATTTACTAAACAATTGCGGTATTCTTTCCCTGTTTGAACTATAATTAGTTTTAGATTGTAACCAGCTCTCTGGTAATCTACTGCACATGCTATTCGTGCTTCCACGATTATTCACTAGGTTCCTCCGACTTATTGTCGGGCGAGGTTAAGTCACTACTTAGTGGTAGTGCTTCCTCTGATGTCCATAGTTTCTGAATCACACCAGTTCTTCTGGTTCAGTACAAGTGTTCTTTACTTGTATGACCTTGCATTTCTATGCGTCGGTCCAAGTGACTTTGTTACGTCTCCTTTCACCTTTTATTCCTATGGAATTTACATCTTGTGATTGTTAGTGGGTTTACACTCTTCGTGCTTCTTTGGCCTTAGGCCGCACGGTTTGTTGCTAAGCTTGCTTAACTGGCTTATGCCATGTTCATTGGTGAAATACCCCGACCTTAAATATGGCGATTAAATTATCCTAATAGGTATTTAAGAGCCTAATAATGATTAAGAAGTATTTGTAAGGGAAAATAAATCCAAACGAAATAAAGAAACACTTTAAAAGCGAAAAACGCTAAATAAGCGTTAAATAACCATAGGAGGTATGAGACCTCGGTCAGCGTATTATATGGATTCTAAAGGCTTAATAAGGCCTAAACAATATGGGAACAACTCCCGAAGAAAACGGATCCAAATAATGTATTAAAATGCTAATAGAGCTTTAACGCACGTTTTTCGAGGAAACCGAAAAACGTGATTTTAAGTGGTCAAAAAGACCCGTAAAAATTATAAAACCATTAAATAATAATTATTAAGCATTTATGGGAGCTTAGTAGTCAATAAAAATAAAGAAACGAGAAAATTCCGGAAAACGGGCCCGGTTAGTGAACAGTACCTAAACCGGGTAAAATAACGAGCGTTTTCTGTAAAAGAAGAAAAACGCTCCAGCTAATGTAACTGTAGGGGGGACCGATTTTTAATAGTCAAATAACTCCCTCACACACACATGTAACTAGCTAATTAAATAAGAGAGCCAAAAGCAAAAAGCAATAAAGTAGAAACTACTTTATCCCTTCTCTCTCTCCCCACTCACTCATTTCTCTACTCTCTCACCTCTCTCCTTCCTCACCATCAATTTCTCCCCCTCTCTCCTCTGGTTTTGGGTGATTTCCAAGCTCCCCTAACAACAACAATGGCACTTCATCTTCTCTCCCATGCTCTACCTCCATTTGAGCTCCCATCACAAAAATAATTACATATTTGTAATGGCAATGGAATGGTAGTTGTGGTGTGAGGAATAAGAAATGTAAAATCTGTAGCAAAGTGTATAGAAATGCATTGGAGAAGTTAGGAAGAATTAGTGTGTAGGAATTTGGTGACAAGAGCGTTGGACTTGAAGAGGTGAGACAATGCATTGTAGGCCTTGGAGATGACATTAGGAGAGGAAACTATGTATGGAGGAGCTAGGAACCAAAATCTGTAGCAAAAAGGTATTAAGTAACATTGTAAAACTAAAAAGTAGTGTGCAAGATTTGGTAAGAGGAGAGTAGGACTTGGGTATAGGTAATGTAATGGCTTGGAAATGTATTTGGGATGCTAGGAGTGACATTGGTAGGGGAAATATTGAATGGTAGGAGTTGTAGAAAATCTGTAGCATTAGAGAATGGAAAACTGTTGTAAGTGTTGAAAGGAAGTGAGGGAATTGTGTAAGTTGTTTGATGGATTTAGTAATGGAATTGGTGGATGAATTAAGGGGATTTAGGATGTTTAAATAGTACAAAAACATGTTAGGATGTATGTAGGAAGATTGGGGAGGCAATGGGTGAAATTGGAAAAGAAAAATAAAGTCTGTAGCAAGGTTCTGATTCCGTCCGACCCAGACGGTGAGTCGGACGGGGCTAAATCAACGGAAACAAATCTTTCTGGAATGGTCCGACCCAGGACCGTGGATCGGACGTGGGTCGGACAGGCAAAATTTTTCTAAATGGCGAAGTTTCTGACTTCGTCCGACCCAGACGGTGAGTCGGACGTGGGTCGGACAGAGCTTAGACTCGAGACCAAAACCTTCTGGAACGGTCCGACCCAGGGTGAATGGGTCGGACGTAACAGTGCTGGGTCGGACAGGGTAATTTTCTGGGAACGAATCTTACTGGAATGGTCCGACCCAGGGCTTGGGTCGGACGGTGGGTCGGACGGCCCTATACCTACAAAAAAAAACAGTAAGCTTATAACTAGTATATATACATTTATATATATATATGTATACCCACCTACACATATGTATATATCTATGTAGGTAAACCATGGACAAAGTAATGAAAAGAAAGTAAATGAAATATAAGTGTAAAGCATACAAAGACTTAGTAAGTATGAATTAGGAAATGTAAGAGTAATCGAATTAAGTTCATGGTAGTTAGAGTAATCATTCAATTATATGTATATCATAGGAACTTGATTTGTGAACACCGGAGGAACGTTGGGATACAAGTACAACGGTGAAAGGTATGATCTCTTCATGCCCTGTATCCTAATCTGGTTACCCCGATTTGTGTGCCTATTTGATCACCTAATAAGATAAATGCACGAATCGGACTGTTGCACTTACTTGTGCTTGTTACATTGTTCTTGATATTTGTCTTGAACAATAGTTTGTATAATTCATGAAATATATGAATGATGATGAATGGTATTCGAACCTCGTATTGTACTTGTGTAATGTATTGTACCTTGTATGTATATGTATATTTGTATTGTATTATTGTGGCTTGGACGTTGACTTGTGCTAATTCCTAACTATCTAACTCCTAACTTAAGTGGGTAAATTGGAATGAGTACAAGTCCGATATAGCTTCGGCCACGCATGAGGATGCGGAGTCACAAGAGGTTGGCTGCAATTCCTGACTCTTAAACTGGTCCGCGGCCCAAATCCCTTAAATTGGTAGCATCCCGGATTAGTGAGTCAAGTAAATCCCGGAGGTGGGACGGTGTAGTCCCCAGGGCCGGAGGTCCCGACGACTTAACTTGAGTAAGAGTAAGTAAGTATGGATCCGTAAGTATGTATGAGTATGTATGCGTATGTGTGAAGTAACGAGTAAAAGAGTATCTCCACCCGATAACCCGGGTGGACCAATGAAGCTAACAAATATTGTACATTGTGCATGTAATGTGTATGTGTAATTCGGAAAAGGTAAGTATGTATTGAATGGTTTATGTTGTACTTCTTGTATGTAATGAAGTGTATGCATGTGTGTATGCCTTGAGTAATGTATTGTAATATATGTATAAGAGCATGTATGCATGTATGTTTGAATGAAATCAACCGCATGTATTCGACCAAGTGGTCGGCGTACCCTCACTAGTACGCGGGGTATGCGGTTATCATGCTCGGCGAAAGCTGACCCCTTCGGGGGACATTTTTTAGTGTGCAGGTACCTGAAGTGAACATGGTCAAGGAAGAGACCGGAGGCACACCTTGTACTTAGAAAGTAAGTAGTTGTGAGGAATGGGTAGTAGATAGTCTCTTAGTGAGTATGTATGAACGTTGAAGAGATAGTACATTGTATAAGGATCTTAGTAAACTCGGTATGTAGATTATATTGTATTGTACTTGGAGTATTGTATTGAATGGAGATTGTAGTAGCATTTGGTAAATGGAGAATGCATTGTAGATTTGTAGTACTCGGGATTCCGGTCCATCAGACCGATGCTGTATGTAGAATCAGTAGCCTTGTTAGTCACGTGGGTGACTAACGGCATTGTATCACCCAATGTAAGTAAGTAGGTATCCGCTGCGTGCATCTAATGAGTAAGGAGATTGGACGTTAATGACGGTATTAATAGTAGGGGTGTTACAAAAAGTGGTATCAGAGCGAAGTATCGCTCTGATGACTGGAAATACCGAGTCTAAGAATACCGAGTTAGGAATTAGAAGCTTAGGGCTAAGGGCTGAGTGTTAGCATTAGAGATATGCTAGTTAGGAACTACCGGTGAGTACCGGATACCTACAATACCAGTCCCGCCCGCCGCAAAACCCACTGTATAACTTGGGAAAGGACACCAGAGAGAAGAAAAGTCTTCTCAAACACGGGGAAGCCCGATCTGGCAGTTGGGAAACAATCACACGTTAAACAAGAACCGACACATGGTAGATTCCAAGAACTGGAAGTCCCGGAGACGGACCCCGGCTGAATCACAACACCGCACGTAATAGCGGTAGAATGAGCACTCCAACCACGAGGAGGCTATAACTTGCAATAGCATGGGGCGACCTGCCTAGCAGTCACGAAACCTAGCTAGTCAACCAACAGCAAGACAGAAGCACTAACCGTGCAACGGAATGAAAAAGAGAGCAGTAACGGAACCCGAGACACGAGTCTACGGGATAGTAATACTTGAATAATACCACTGACGGTATGCCTGCCGACTAAGGATATAGTCGGGAGCAGTTGACTCCAGAATTACAACGCCGCTAAGGTTGCAATACCTGGCCAATATAGCTCAGACGACTACAATAACAACCAGGAGATATAAACCAATAGGACTACAAGCGTAGTACCTAAACAAGGAAGGCTCAGTAACCACCACAAATGTGTGGGAACGAGCCACAAGGAGCGACACTAAACCAAATAGAGCGGGAACCTCCAAGGAGTGGAGGAGTACCCAGATCTACGACAGCCATGTCTAGACCACCAAGAAGCTACCTAAAGGAGCGAGTATGCTAAATATAGATCAACAAGGTCGAGAGAAGCGTCAACGAGACTAACAAACACAAATGGAACCCATACCGAGATTGGCATAGAATTATCCAAAAACCACCGATACCACGCACTTGCCAAGGCAAGTGCAGTAAAGACAGAGGTATGTAAAGGAACACTAACATGTCACAAGTACATAGTAATGTACGGTGACTGTAACGAAACAACCACAGGATCACACATCCTAACAACCAGACGTATGGAACCTTGGAGAGGCCTAACGGCCCGACCACTGTATTTAGAACATACCAGTCAGCGAGAGGCAAGACTTGGTCAAGACCTCAAACGTGGCTATGCCATGAGAGATTTCTTTTAACACCGAACCATTGTTTTAAAACCCAAAATTTTCTTTTCGAAACCACAACTCTCTTTTAAAAACCTTAGATTTTAAAACCAGACTAACAGCATTATGGTGAGTATCATAGGATGATACAAGAGGAGTTGGCAACAGAATACTTCACCTAGGCGTGTGACGAACACTACGAGTATAACGGGATGTGGGACAACCGCACTCCGAAGGAGCTTGCGGGCCCGACATATAGTTGGGTAAGTGGTAACGTATCAATATGGTACCCCACGTATGTATACATGTAGTGTGCACACGGGAAGTAGTCAACTCCGTTCTACGGACCATCAGTAAGTTCAACCCAAGACAGCTGGACACCTCAGAGGATCAAGCATAAAGGAACTCAGAGAATCCATCTGAAGACGAGGAATAAGAACTAGGAAGTGCAAAGAGCACATGCTAGTAAGTATGGACATTGGATATGTCTCAAATAATCCAAGCAATTACCTGACAGCTGGATGGAATGCCCAGCCTAAACACATTAAGGCGAATGCCTAACGTGAACCTAACAATACTCAACAAACGAGGCGGAATTCCCAAGAGCAATCACAAAATCACCACGAAGCATAATCCATAATCGGAGAGGATATTCAAACCTAGTCTCAAGTACTAGGAACAAGCATAACCAGTCTACCCAAGGACGGGAGACGTCATGACCCAAAAAGGGACAACTCAAGAACGATACCACAAGATGGTACAGTGGACAACATATCATAACCATCAGCCGGAAGTAACGACATAATTTAACAACACCCAGGAGCAATCCTTGAGGGTGACTAGATGGACAACAGTCGAACAACAGCGACATGATAAAAGCACGAAAGTCAGAACGAACACTCGGTTGGGACCCGAAGGGATTTCACTTAACAGGAAATGCCCTAAGATATGGAGAGACACCTATTAACATCAGATTACCTAAAGGGTCTCCTATGAACGGAAGCGTGATGTCACGACTTACCATGGAGCCCAATAATACCTCCAACCTAGGACGGTATACAAGGAGTGGAAACATGCATAAGCAGCTTGCAAAGAGCATAGCTCGCAGCAGTACGGCTTAAAAGCCATCAACCAACTACGTGTGTAACCGTAAACGGTTGCAAAACCCACACCAATACTAACAAGACTTGCAAGAGGGATTGCCTCATGCGACAAGAAATCAACAACTGGACCATAAATTCAAACCCAACACTTTGAGTGGCTTGGAGTAATGGCCAACTCAATGTCACTGTCACTAGAGCATCAGCCTAGTATACAGTTGACGGAGTTCTTAATTACCGCCATGCCTTCTGTAGCAATGGTAGCACAGAGGCATGAGAATCATGGTAATGCCAACATTGGCCTAGTCCACACTTGGACACTACGAGAAACCCAAGGGAAGGCACCCCTCGTTAACCAAAGACTACTAATGCGGTGATGATGTGAACCCTTAGAAAAGGCTTCCATCTACTATAACAGTAAAACCACGCAATAGACATTGCCAAGGGATGATGGGATAAGGAAATGAGATTTCCAAACCATTACGACTTAAGGGAGTAAGCATACTCCATATACACCCAAACATATAGTGGACCATTGTGTAAACACCAACATAGCAAACCTTGTCATTAGACCTATGAGTGGAGACAAACCCCTCAACAAGAACTTTCATTATCAATGACAGAGTAAACTACACAGCTAGAGCCTATCATTAGTGCTCAGCACTGGAAAGACAGTAATTGTCAAAACAATCAATGTGAATACACATTGAAAACCATGAATGACCAACACTCAAGAGAGCTAGTAACCCGATAAATTACTTCATCCATTGTCAACCAAGACACTTGGTAAATTGTATCACAAATGATGATAGAATGTGAGGTAAGCTAACCTACACATGAAACCTAATTGGGAACAGAACATCTCCACAATGGGAAGATGATAACGTGCAGTATTCTACGACAACCGTCATACACACGAACACCAGGAATCTCCTAGTGTATTTACACCATAAGGAAATGGTGCCAACGACAATGGCAATGAGTAAAGAGGAACTACCACAGTGACAGAAACAGTAAAAGCAATGTTGTACAATGAGTAAGAATACGGTGCGCAACAGGCGACCGCTATGAGGGAATAGTTAAGCAATAACACGGAGTATAAGTATGAGATGACACACAGAAATATTCTTTCCTATCACATAAGTGACTTCTGTCAAGCGTTTACGCCTCTGCACTCTGTATGACTGAGTATTTTGGTATTGCACTGGTGCAGCTAATGACCTAATGGGATGGTTAAGGATATGGAGAATGTAAACCGTAGTAAATCCCTCTTTTCACCAACGGACATGGCAAGCCAATTAAGCAAGCTTAGCAACAACCGTGCGGCCTAAGGCCAAAGAAGCATGAAGAGTGCGAAACACACTAACAATCACAGATGTGAATTCCAATGGAATAAAAGGTGAAAGGAGATACAAGAAAGTCACTAGGACCGACGCATAGAAATGCACGGTCATACAAGTAAAGAACACTTGTACTGAACCAGAAGAACTGGTACGATTTAGAAGCTAGTGACAACAGAGGAAGCACTACAACTAAGTAGTGACTTAACCTCGCCCGACAACAGGTCGGAAGAGCTTAATGAATAACCGCGGAAGCATAAATAGCATGTGCAGTAGATTAGCAGAAAGATGGTTATAATCTTAAACTCGTTGAGTTCAAACGCGGTAAAAGAATACCGCATTTGTGTAGTAAACCTTATTCCCATAATAGACGGATAAGAAGGTGACGTATAACACATTAATGATAACACGAAGGGTAAGTAACCCAAGCTATCAGGGTCGCGCAGCAGAAGCTAGTGGGCCCTAGCTAGGAGACAATATACCTAGTGAGTATAATACAATGGCTATTAATGCCGTGAAGCCTAATAGGCTGGAACCAAATTAATTATGAGTTAGATAAACTCATATAGGAATTCTTGGTGCAAAGACTAAACCATTGGTATGGTTAAGACCCTTTGACCAGAGCATACTCTATAGTATACCGTAGTGAAGCTAAACGCCTCAATTTACCAAACTGATTAAACCAATGTTTAATAATAATATATGGTAGATTACGTGGGCGTAATCCCTTTTAAGGGGGGTAGAGCGAAAACCGCTTAATGTAAGTTTTATGAATAAAACACTTAAACCATAATGTGCATAGCACAAATGAGAACCAAATTGATGATTGATACTATGTTAAACAAACATAAGTACTCATTCACACTGTAATTATGGTAATAGGCATTAGACATGCAAATACCATATGAGGAGTATACCCATCTTGTAACATCAATGTAAGAGTATTAGTAAAAGAAAAGTAATGAGTAGTGGACGGAGCTCCACAAGTATCATAACCTTTGAAGAAGTAGTACGAAATGAACGAGGATAGTAGATGAATGAAGTTTATGAGTAGCGGAGTCGTAAGTAAAATATTTGAAACAATTGTAGTCAACTAAATCTTATAAAGGTAGTATCCCTAGTAAGAATATAGGATATGATGGGGAGTAATGGATGGAAGTAGTGAAGGTTGAGGAAATGAGCATTAGGATTGAACCATGGAGTAAAGCATTTGGGAGATAGAGTGAGGATGATTGATGGACTGATTCCATCCTTTGGAGATGCATGAATGACTAGAAAGAGTAAAAAGATAGAAAATGAAAACAACTAAATTATTTGCTTGTTTGAAACTGATGTGGGAAGTCGAACTTGATCCTGATCAGATCAAGGGAAACCGAACACAAATTGGGGTGGAAAGATAGTTCAACACTGATGCTGATCACATCAGGGTCGAATGATTCTCGAAGCTCCCTTCAAGTGGTCACAAGAATCACACATAGGATAGAAGTAATGAATATAAATTGGAATTTGGAGTTGTATGTTTTAGGAAAATTTTAATTGGTAGTGGTGAAAGAATTTCCCTAGTATGGAGAATGAGGATCTGCTAGAAGTGTGTACCGAAGAAGATAGTAAGGTAGTATGTGGTATTATTCCAAAGGCAGCGGGACATAGAGGAGTCCTGCGTCGAGATGACCAGAGTGCCTGCGGGATTGTATGTGTATTGCATTGCTTTGGGGATAGCTCTGCACTATATGTATGTATGAACTTTGTAATGAGGAACCAGATAGTTAGTAATAGCGCGGATTGGAGTAACTATAGTACATTTGGATGGTATGGCATGTAGAAACCTTGAGTAAGGGATTTGGGAATTAGTAAGAGGAAGATTGTATAACCGTAGTATTAGACATGTAAGAATGAGTAAGCATTGTAAACTTATAACCTCGAACAACTTTGAGGACAAAGTTTTTAAGGGGGGTAGATTGAAATACCCCGACCTTAAATATGGCGATTAAATTATCCTAATAGGTATTTAAGAGCCTAATAATGATTAAGAAGTATTTGTAAGGGAAAATAAATCCAAAAGAAATAAAGAAACACTTTAAAAGCGAAAAACGCTAAATAAGCGTTAAATAACCATAGGAGGTATGAGACCTCGGTCAGCGTATTATATGGATTCTAAAGGCTTAATAAGGCCTAAACAATATGGGAACAACTCCCGAAGAAAACGGATCCAAATAATATATTAAAATGCTAATAGAGCTTTAACGCACGTTTTTCGAGGAAACCGAAAAACGTGATTTTAAGTGGTCAAACAGACCCGTAAAAATTATAAAACCATTAAATAATAATTAAGCATTTATGGGAGCTTAGTAGTCAATAAAAATAAAGAAACGAGAAAATTCCGGAAAACGGGCCCGGTTAGTGAACAGTACCTAAACCGGGTAAAATAACGAGCGTTTCTGTAAAAGAAGAAAAACGCTCCAGCTAATGTAACTATAGGGGGGACCGATTTTTAATAGTCAAATAACTCCCTCACACACATGTAACTAGCTAATTAAATAAGAGAGCCAAAAGCAAAAAGCAATAAAGTAGAAACTACTTTATCCCTTCTCTCTCTCCCCACTCACTCATTTCTCTACTCTCTCACCTCTCTCCTTCCTCACCATCGATTTCTACCCCTCTCTCCTCTGGTTTTGGGCGATTTCCAAGCTCCCCTAACAACAACAATGGCACTTCATCTTCTCTCCCATGCTCTACCTCCATTTGAGCTCCAATCACAAAAATAATTACATATTTGTAATCCCCTCATCCTCCTCTATCATTCTCTCTTTCAAAATTCGAAAAGGATGAGTTTCATCTCCATGGGTTTTTCCCATTCAAAGAGAAAAGCACACCATTATGGAGCTTGGAGTCTCCTCTTTCCAACAAGGTAAAAATCTACATGAAAAACTCATGTTTTTCTTCATCTCCCTTCATGACCGATTTTTACCCTTGTGTAATGCCTTGTTTTCTCTCTCTCTCTTTTGAGCATAATATCAACCTTGCAATGGTGGTGGATTCACCTTCTAACCAAGGGCTAAACCCCTTCTAAAACACTCCAAAGGTAAACCCTAGAATTTTATTCTAAACACTTCAATGAATTATTGTTAACTTAAGGGTTAGTATATTAATTATAGTTCTTTGTGTTCATTGAGTGATGGGAATGGAGTTGGCAACTCCATTCCCCACATGGCCGATTTGGGCAAGAAAGAAAGAAGAGGAGAATTGGAAAAGGAGTGAAGAAATTATAAGCTCAAGGTAAGAGCTCCTTACTAATGTTAAATTTTGGTGCATTAGAGTAATGGGAATGGGTAAACCAATCTAAAGAAACCAAATAATGTATTAGTAATGTAATTGAGGAAGTTTGAGTATTTGTGAACTAGTATGTGAATTGTGGGCCTTAGAGCCAAGTGTATTGTGTATGTGCATTAGTAATGTGGATTGAGGAAGTAATGGTGTACTAAGATTTTGTATGTGTGCTGGTAGAACCCTTGTGGTTTGGCTAGATTAGGAATGAGTTGGATGAGGAAAACACATATGTGGAGAAGTAAGAAATGTAGAGGAACTATGGCAAAATTTTGGTAGGAATACGTACATGTAGAAATGACTTGGTGAATGGTAGAACCAAGGTATGTATTTGGATTAGTAGAGATGTTTAGTGGCAATGGAATGGTAGTTGTGGTGTGAGGAATAAGAAATGTAAAATCTGTAACAAAGTGTATAGAAATACATTGGAGAAGTTAGGAAGAATTAGTGTGTAGGAATTTGGTGACAAGAGCGTTGGACTTGAAGAGGTGAGACAATGCATTGTAGGCCTTGGAGATGACATTAGGAGAGGAAACTATGTATGGAGGAGGTAGGAACCAAAATCTGTAGCAAAAAGGTATTAAGTAACATTGTAAAACTAAAAAGAAGTAGTGTGCAAGATTTGGTAAGAGGAGAGTAGGACTTGGGTATAGGTAATGTAATGGCTTGGAAATGTATTTGGGATGCTAGGAGTGACATTGGTAGGGGAAATATTGAATGGTAGGAGTTGTAGAAAATCTGTAGCATTAGAGAATGGAAAACTGTTGTAAGTGTTGAAAGGAAGTGAGGGAATTGTGTAAGTTGTTTGATGGATTTAGTAATGGAATTGGTGGATGAATTAAGGGGATTTAGGATGTTTAAATAGTACAAAAACATGTTAGGATGTATGTAGGAAGATTGGGGAGGCAATGGGTGAAATTGGAAAAGAAAAATAAAGTCTGTAGCAAGGTTCTGATTCCGTCCGACCCAGACGGTGAGTCGGACGTGGGTCGGACGGGGCTAAATCAACGGAAACAAATCTTTCTGGAATGGTCCGACCCAGGACCGTGGATCGGACGTGGGTCGGACAGGCAAAATTTTTCTAAATGGCGAAGTTTCTGACTTCGTCCGACCCAGACGGTGAGTCGGACGTGGGTCGGACGGAGCTTAGACTCGAGACCAAAACCTTCTGGAACGGTCCGACCCAGGGTGAATGGGTCGGACGTAACAGTGCTGGGTCGGACAGGGTAATTTTCTGGGAACGAATCTTACTGGAATGGTCCGACCCAGGGCTTGGGTCGGACGGTGGGTCGGACGGCCCTATACCTACAAAAAAAACAGTAAGCTTATAACTAGTATATACATTTATTATATATATATGTATACCCACCTACACATATGTATATATCTATGTAGGTAAACCATGGACAAAGTAATGAAAAGAAAGTAAATGAAATATAAGTGTAAAGCATACAAAGACTTAGTAAGTATGAATTAGGAAATGTAAGAGTAATCGAATTAAGTTCATGGTAGTTAGAGTAATCATTCAATTATATGTATATCATAGGAACTTGATTTGTGAACACCGGAGGAACGTTGGGATACAAGTACAACGGTGAAAGGTATGATCTCTTCATGCCCTGTATCCTAATCTGGTTACCCCGATTTGTGTGCCTATTTGATCACCTAATAAGATAAATGCACGAATCGGACTATTGCACTTACTTGTGCTTGTTTACATTGTTCTTGATATTTGTCTTGAACAATAGTTTGTATAATTCATGAAATATATGAATGATGATGAATGGTATTCGAACCTCGTATTGTACTTGTGTAATGTATTGTACCTTGTATGTATGTGTATATTTGTATTGTATTATTGTGGCTTGGACGTTGACTTGTGCTAATTCCTAACTATCTAACTCCTAACTTAAGTGAGTAAATTGGAATGAGTACAAGTCCGATATAGCTTCGGCCACGCGTGAGGATGCGGAGTCACAAGAGGTTGGCTGCAATTCCTGACTCTTAAACTGGTCCGCGGCCCAAATCCCTTAAATGGGTAGCATCCCGGATTAGTGAGTCAAGTAAATCCCGGAGGTGGGACGGTGTAGTCCCCAGGGCCGGAGGTCCCAACGACTTAACTTGAGTAAGAGTAAGAGTAAGTAAGTATGGATCCGTAAGTATGTATGAGTATGTATGCGTATGTGTGAAGTAACGAGTAAAAGAGTAATCTCCACCCGATTAACCCGGGT
Organism: Limonium bicolor; assembly: GCA_023374045.1. NCBI lineage: Eukaryota > Viridiplantae > Streptophyta > Magnoliopsida > Caryophyllales > Plumbaginaceae > Limonium > Limonium bicolor. The sequence goes on from CM041778.1 coordinate 55,705,217, forward strand.
GGACCAATGAAGCTAACAAATATTGTACATTGTGCATGTAATGTGTATGTGTAATTCGGAAAAAGGTAAGTATGTATTGAATGGTTTATGTTGTACTTTCTTGTATGTAATGAAGTGTATGCATGTGTGTATGCCTTGAGTAATGTATTGTAATATTATGTATAAGAGCATGTATGCATGTATGTTTGAATGAAATCAACCGCATGTATTCGACCAAGTGGTCGGCGTACCCTCACTAGTACGCGGGGTATGCGGTTATCATGCTCGGCGAAAGCTGACCCCTTCGGGGGACATTTTTTAGTGTGCAGGTACCTGAAGCGAACATGGTCAAGGAAGAGACCGGAGGCACACCTTTACTTAGAAAGTAAGTAGTTGTGAGGAATGGGTAGTAGATAGTCTCTTAGTGAGTATGTATGAACGTTGAAGAGATAGTACATTGTATAAGGATCTTAGTAAACTCGGTATGTAGATTATATTGTATTGTACTTGGAGTATTGTATTGAATGGAGATTGTAGTAGCATTTGGTAAATGGAGAATGCATTGTAGATTTGTAGTACTCGGGATTCCGGTCCATCAGACCGATGCTGTATGTAGAATCAGTAGCCTTGTTAGTCACGTAGGTGACTAACGGCATTGTATCACCCAATGTATGTAAGTAGGTATCCGCTGCGTGCATCTAATGAGTAAGGAGATTGGACGTTAATGACGGTATTAATAGTAGGGATGTTACAATTGGTGAAAAGAAGGGTCTACTACGATTTACATTTTCCATATCCCTATCCATCCCATTAGATCATTAGCTGCACAAGTGCAATACCAAAACACTCAGTCATCCAGAGTGCAGAGGCGTAAACGCTTGACAGTAAGTCACTTATGTGATAGGAAAGAATATTTCTGCTTGTCATCTTACTACTCCGTATCATTGTCCAACTACTTCCTCATAGCGGTCGCTTGTTGCGCACCTTATTCTTACTCATTATACAACATTGTTTTTACTGTTTCTGTTACTGTGGTGGTTCCTCTTCACTTATTGCCATTGTCGTTGGCACCATTTCCTTATGGTGTAATACACTAGGAGGTTCCTAGTTCATATGTATGGTGATTGTCGTACCATGCCGCAATGGTATCATCTTCCCCATGCGGAGATGTTTCATTCCAATCTAGGTTTCATGGGTAGGTTATTTTACCTCACATTCTATCATCATTTAAGATACAATTTACCAAGTATCTTGGTTGATAATGGATGAAGTAATTTATCAGGCTACAAGCTCTCTTGGGCGTTGGTCATTCATGGTGTGCAATGCGCACTCACATTGATTGTTTTTGACAATTACTGTCCTCCCAAAGCTGAGCATTGGTTGTAGGCTCTAGTTGTGCAGTATTACTTTGGTATGTACATCACCGGGACGTCCCAAGAAACTTCAAGGGTTTTCTGTCCCGTTCTATCATTGGTAAATGAAGTTCTGGTTGAGAGGCTTGTTGCCACTCATAGGTCTCATGACAAGATTTACTAAGTTGGTGTTTACACAATGGTTGATCACGTATGCGGGTGCATATGGAGTATACTTACTCCTTCGAGTTTCGATTCTCTAAAGGGGTGTGCTTCTACAATTCACAGCCTCTTGTGGGCGTAGTGGTTTGGAAATCTCATTTCCTTATTTGTTGTCTCTTGGCAGCATCTATACGCACAAGTTTGTTGTTATGGTAGATGGAAGCCCCTTCTAAGGGTTCACATCTTCACCACCCTGGGTGGTCTTCGATTAACGAGGGGTACTTTTCCTCGAGTTTCTGTAGTGTCCAGACGTGGACTAGGCCAATGTTGGCATTTACCCCGATTTCTATGCCCCTGTGTTATCATTGCTACAGAAGGCATGAAAGTAGTTAAAAGCTTGTCAGCTGTATACTAGGCTGATGCTCTAGTGACAGTGACACTGAGTTGACCATTACTCCAAGCCACTCAGGATGTTGGGTTAAAACTGATGGTCCAGTTGTTGATTTCTTGTCATATGGGATAATATTTCTTGCAAGTCCTATTAGTAATGGTGTGGGTTTTGCCACTGTTTGAGTTCACACAACGTAGTTGGTTGGTGGCTTTTAAGCCTTATTGCTGCAAGCTATGCTCTTTGCAAGCTGCTTATACACGTTCCCATTCTTTGTGTACCCCATAGGTTGGAGGTATTTACTGGGCTCCATGGTAAGTCGTGACATCACGCTTCCGTTCATAGGAGACCCTTTAGGCAATCTGGGGTTAATACGGGCCTTCTAGTAATTTAGGGTATTTCCTGTTAAGTGAAATCCCTTCGGTGTCCTAACCGAATGTTCCTTCTAGCTCATGTGCTCTTATCATGACGCTTGTTCAACTATTGTTAACTCAGACACCCTTCAAGGATTGCTCCTGGGTGTTGTTGGGTTATGTCGTTACATCCGGCTAATTTTCATGATATATTATGTTCACTATACCGCCTTGTGGTATTGTATTTGAGTTATCCCCTTCAGGGTTATAACGTCTCCCGTTCTTGGGTAGACCGTCTATACTTGTTCCTAGTGCTTAGTACTAGGTTTAATATTCTCCTTAATGATGGATTATGCTTCGTGGTAATCTCATAGTTGCTCTTGAGAACTCTGTCTCGTTTGTTGAGCATTGTTGTGTTCACAATAGGCCTTTGCCTTACTGTGTTCAGGCTGGGTATCCTTTCCAGCTGTCAGGTGGTTGCTTGAATTATTTGAGACATATCCAATGTCTATACTTACTAGTATGTGCTCCTTGCACCTTCTAGTTCTTATTCCCTATCTTCAGATGGATTCTCTGAGTTCCTTACACTTGTTCCTTAACTGCGTTCCCTTCTCCTTGATTGTCTGTGGTGTCCAGTCGTTCTGGTTAGAATTTACTCGCGGTCCGTAGGACGGAGTTGACTACTTCCCGTGTTTCGTACACTACATGTATACACACGTGGGGTACCTTATTGATACGTTACCACTTACCCGACTATTTGTCAGGCCCACAAGCTCCTTCGGAGTGCGGTTGTCCCACATCCCGTAATTGGGTACACTCGTAGCGTTCGTCACACGCCTAGGTGAAGTATTCTGTTGTCAACTCCTCTTGTATCATTCTATGATACTCACCGTAATTCTGTTGGTTTGGTTTTAAAATCCAAGGTTTAAAGAAAGATTGTGGTTTTGAAAGAAGAATTTTGGGTTTTAAAAATTATGGTTCGGTGTTAAAAGGAGTCTCTCATGGCGTAGCCATGTTTGAGGTCTTGACCAAGTCGAGCTTCTCGCTGACCGGTATGTTCTAAATACAGTGATCCGGCCGTTAGGCCTTTCTAAGGTTCCATACTTCTAGTTGTTAGGATGTGTGATCCTGTAGTTGTTTCGTTTTGGTCACCGTACATTGCTATGCACTTGTGACATGTTAGTGTTCCTTTACATATTCATGTTCTTACTGCACTTGCCGTGGCAAGTGCGCGGTACTGGTGGTTTTTGGGTAATTCTATACCGATCCCATCCATAATTGGTAATCTTGTTTACTCTTCCTTTGATCTTGTTGATCATTTACTTGGGTTAATCACTCTTCTAAGTAACTCCCCAGTGAGTCTGACATAGCTGTCATTGATCAGGGTACTTCTCCAATTCTTGGAGCTTCCCCTTTGACTTGGTTGTGTTGTTCCTTGTTGCTTATTCCCACACTTTGGCTGTGGCTACTGAGCCTGATTTGGTTTAGGCACTACAGTTGTAGTTATGTCAGGTTATATCTTGTGAATATTCCTGTAGCTGTCTGAGCTATGTTGGCCAGGTTTGTAACCTTTTTGGCGTTGTAGTTTTGGAGTCAGTCACTCCAGACTATGTCCTTAGCCAGCTAGCTCACCATTGGTGGTGTTGCTTGGCTATTACTGTTGTCCCGTAGACTTGTGTCTCGGGTTTCATTGCTCCCCTGTTTCCCTTTCGTCGCACGGTTAGTGCTTCCTTTCCTGTTGCGGGTTGTTTAGCTGGGTTCTGTGACTGCTAAGCATGTCGCCCCATGCTGTTGTAAGTTGTAGCCTCCTTGTGGTTGGAGTGCTTATCCCCCCGCTATTAAGTGCGGGCATTATTGTTCGACCGGGATTCATTTCCGGGTCTTCCATTCCTTGGAATCTACTACGTGTCGGTTCTTGTTTACCGTGTGATTGCTTCACAACTGCCAGATCGGGTTCCCCCGAGTATGAGAAGACTTTTCTTCTCTCTGGCGTCCTTTCCCAAGTTATACAGTGGGGTTTGCGGCGGGCGGGACTGGTATTGTAGGCATCCGGTACTCTCTGGTAGTTCCTAACTAGCATATGTCTAATGCTAACACTCAGCCCTTAGCCCTAAGCTTCTAATTCCTAACTCGGTATTCCTGAACTCGGTATTTCCAGTCATCAGAGCGATACTTCGCTCTGATACCACTTTTTGTAACACCCCTACTATTAATTCAGTCATTACCGTCCAATTTCCTCGTGCTTCCTGAGTCACGCAGCGGATACATACTTACATACCTCGGGTGATACAATGCCGTTAGTCACCCATGTGACTAACAAGGCTACTACTTCTACATACAGCATCGGTCTGATGGACCGGAATATCCGAGTACTACATAATACAATACATACTCTCATTACATACCGATTACTATAATACTCCATTCGATACAATACTTCACAACTCCGTACAAGATAATACACTACGCATACCGAGTTTACTAGGTTCCAAAATCAATACAGTACTTCTCCCAAATTCATACACACTTACTAGGAATCAATCTGCTACCCATTCCTCACAAACTAGATACTTCTAATTACGAGGCGCGCCGCCAGTCTCTTACCTTGACCGTATTCGCTCCGGGTACCTGCACACTAAAAATGTTCCCCCGAGGGGGTCAGCTTTCGCTGAATATGATAACCGCATACCCCGCGTACTAGCGAGGGTACGCCGACCATTTGGTCGAATACATGCAATGCATACATTCGTACATACATACATACATGCTTTCATTCACGATACTACAATACTACACAAGGATACATTAGGCACAGTACAATACATGCTTGGAAGACAATACAAGTCAACCAGTACTTACTTACCATCTTTCAGGATACACATACACAATACATACTCATTACATACCCAATACACAATACGGAGATACAATTCTCCATTACATACAAAGGTCCAGTTAGCTTCATTACACACTCGGGTTAATCGGGTGTTCGATACTACTTTACTTCCGGTCAATGACTTACAATAGTCAAGACCAATACACATACAATACTTACTTCTTACATACTTTGCTTCCAGTTAAGTCGGTATGACCTCCGGGCAGGGATTACTACATCCCACCACCGGGCTTTAGGGTGGCCCACTAATCCAGGATGCTACCCATTCAAGGGAATTGGTCCATGGAAAAGATTACAGCCAGGATTCGGATCCAACCTCTTGTGTTTCCTTATCCTCACGCGTGGCCGAATCTATATCGGACTTCTACTCATCCCATTTACTCATTACTCAAGTTAGGAGTTAGAATGTTAGGAATTAGTAGAAGTCAATACTTCATTTCCATACATACATACAATACTCAAGTACACGATACTTACACATACTTCTCAATTCCATTCATTCATTTCATGAATTATACAAACTAATTGTTCAAGAAGATACAACAAGAACAAAATAGTTCAAACACTGTTAAGTGTGTTATAAGTCCGATTCGTGCATTTATCTTATTGGTGATCACATAAGCACACAAATCGGGGAAACCAGGTTAGGATACAGAGCATGAAGAAATCATACCATTCACCGTCGAATACGTACTACCGGTTCCTTTGGAGATCAACTACTTGATTCCTATACATACATGAAGTAGTATGATCAATGATCTATTATTGATCTAACTTACTCCTCCTTTGATACCTTCAATGTATACTTACTACTTCTTTACATTCATACTTGGTTATAAAACCATTCTTTTCTTTACTACCTCTTAAACTTACTTCCTTACACAATTACTTACTCTCTTACCATTGTTACTTCATTAATGGTGTATTACTACTTATATATGCATACCGGTGTATAGGCATATACATATACATACATATGATATAGTCATATTATAAAAACATTTTTTTTTTTGTAAGTTTGGGCCGTCCGACCCACCGTCCGACCCAACCCTGGGTCGGACCATTCCAGTAGGTTTTCGTCCTCTGAAATTACTCCCGTCCGACCCAGCACTATTCCGTCCGACCCATACCCTCTGGGTCGGACCATTCCAGAAGGTTTCGATTCTGTGGCTTAGCTCCGTCCGACCCACTGTCCGACCCAGGCTCTGGGTCGGACGAAGTCAGAAACTTCGCCATTAGAAAATTTGCCCGTCCGACCCATGTCCGACTCACGGCCCTGGGTCGGACCATTCCAGAATGTTTTATTTTTGTTGATTAAGCCCTGTCCGACCCACGTCCGACTCACCCTCTGGGTCGGACGGAGTCAGAACATTGCTACAGGTTTTGTTTTTCTTTCCCAATTTCACCCATTGTTTCCCCAATCTTCCCACATACATCCTAACATGTTTTAGTGCCATTTAGGCCTCCTAAAATACCTCAATTCATTCACCAATCCCATTACTAAATCCATCAACCCTTTTACACAATTTCCTCACTTCCTTTCAACACTTACAACAGTTTTTCATTGTCTAATGCTACAGATTTTTCTACCAATCCTACCATTCAATATTTCCTCCACCAATGTCACTCCTAGCATCCCAAATACCTCCTCTTACCATGCCAATTCACTTCCAAGCAGTTGTACCATCTATACCCAAGTCCAACATTCACTTTACCAAGTCTTATACTCTAGTTCTTCCTAGTTTCTCCAAGGCATTCCTAGCACTCCTTGCTACAGATTTTGCATCCTAGTATTCCCATACTTCAAATACCATTCCATGGTCGTTAGACATCCTTACAATCCCCAATACACACCTTGGTTCTCCCATTCACCAAGTCATTCACAAATGCACATATTTCTACTAAAATTTTGCCATAATTCATCTACTTTTCTTACTTGGCCACACATACACATTCTCACCAAATTCATTCCTATTCTAGCCACACCCATACAAGGGTCCTACCAGCACACAAAGCTATATAAACCATCACAATACATCAATACTCCATCATGTGTCAATACCAATACTCATACACAATATACTTGGCTCTAAGGCCTACAATTTACTTACTAATGCACAAATACTCAAACTTACTCACAAATACTCAACTCCCAATACTACAATACCAATACAATAGTTTAGGTTCTTTTATTTGCTTACCCATTCCCATTACTCCAATGCATTAAATTGAGCATTAAGAAGGAGCTCTTACCTTGAGCTTTTATTTCCTTCAATCCTTTCTCATTTTTCCTCCTTCTTCCTTTCTTGCCTCAAAAATCAATTTTGTGGGGAATGGAGTTGCCAAACTCCATTCCCATCACCCAATGAACACAAACAATTACAATTAATATACTAACCCTTAAATCAATGCTAATTCAATGAAATGTTTAAGGCAAGATTTCTAGGGTTTACCTTTGGAGTGTTTTAGAAGGGGTTTTAGCCCTTGGTTCAAGAAGGTGAATCCACCACCATTGCAAGATTGATATTATGCTCAAAAATAGAGAGAAAACAAGGCATTACACAAGGGTAAAATCGGTTATGAAGGGAGATGAAGAAAACTTAAGGTTTTCATGGAGATTTTTACCTTAATGGAGAGAGGAGACTCCAAGCTACCCATTGATGCTATTTTCTCTTTGAATGGGGAATACCCACGAAAATGAACTTCCTCATTTTTGGATTTTGAAAAGAGAGAAGTGTAGAGGATGATGAGGGGATTACAATTATGTAATTATTTTTACATTTGGAGCTCAAATGAAGGTAGAGCATGAGGAGAAAGAGGGAAGCCATGGGAGGTGTTGAAGCTCTTCAAAAATCGCCAGCAAGGGGGAGAGGGAGTTGCATCCGGCTGGGAAGGAGGAGAAGGAAAGAGAGAGAGAGGAATGATGAGTGAGTGAGGAGAGAGAGTTCCCTTTTCTTCTTTTGTACTTTTGCTTTTGCTTTTTGATTTACTTATTTGTTACTTGTGTGTGTGTGAGAGAGAGAGATGTTTATACCCATTAAAAACCGGTCCCCCTACAGTTATACTAGTTGGAGCGTTTTTCGTCTTTTACCGAAAACGCTCGTTATTTTACCCGGTTTAGGTACTGTTCACTAACCGGGCCCGTTTTCCGGAATTTTCTCGTTTAATTATTTTTATTAGTTATTAAGCTTCCATAATTGCTTAATAATTATTATTTAATGATTTATAATTTTTACGGGTCCGTTTGACACTTAAAGTCACATTTTTCGGATTCTCTTGAAAAACGTGCTCTAAAGTTCTATTAGCGTTTTAATACATTATTTGGATCCGTTTTCTTCGGGAGTTGTTCCCATATATTATTTAGGTCCTATTAAACCCTTGGAATCCATATAACACGCTAACCGAGGTCTCATACCTCCTATGGTTACTTAACGCTTATTTAGCGTTTTCCGCTTTTTAAGCGTTTATTTATTTCTTTTGAATTTATTTTTCCTTAGCAATATTACTTAGGCGTCGTTAGGCCCTTAAATACGTATTATATTAATTTTAATCCCTATATTTAGGTTCGGGGTATTTCACATAGTGAAGTTAGGTAGGGTTTGTAGAACACTCTGCACTAAGACTGATCTAGCTGCCTATGACATTGGTTTCTTCCATCCTGATATCCTCTTCCTAAGATTATCTAGCAGGAATTTAAAAGTCTCGCATCTGTTTCTCCAATCTTAATGGGAAGGCCCAAGTACTTTTTTGAAGAAAGGAACTTGTTTTACTTTGAGAGTGGAGGGTATGGAATATTTGAGGAGCTGAGGGACTTTTGAGCTACACACAATATCTGATTTCTGATAGTTAATATTATGACCCGAAGCTTTTATAAAGGCCTCAAGGGTATTGGCCAAAAACTAGGCATTGTTTTGTGTGGATTGGCCATAAAAAATGATATCATCAGCAAAGGCCAGATGGGATATAGGAGGGCAACTCTTTGATAAACTGATGTCTGAGTATAAGTTGTTTCTTGTGGCTTCATTCAGGTACCGGGAAAGGCCTTCTTATGCTATGATGAAAAGGAAGGGAGATATCGGGTCACCATGCCTAAGACCTCTATTTTGAGTAAACCACTGCCTTGGATTACCAATGATAATTACTGCGCCCCTAGGGGAGGAGATACAGTTCATTACAGGTATTCTCCAGTAATGTGGGAAACCCATATTTTTAATAGTATTTGTGGAGGGTGATTTTTCGGTATGGGGGTCTAATTGAATATGATCTGGCTGAGAAGTCTAAATCCTAAAAAAATGCCATTCTGTGGAGGGTGAAAACCCGTTATTCTGGCATCCCTCAAATACCGCCTAAGTCATCCGTCTTTCCCAGAAAGCATAAAGGGGAGTGCAAATGTGCACTACACCCACTCTCAATGGGCTCTACGCGGACTTATGCCCTAAGGGCGGAAATTGACTAGAGTCGCCACCTAGTTTGACCTAAGGAGCTAGGAAGGGAGGAGAAGGGTTCTAAGAACCGTTAATTGACTCTGAATTATTGCCTACGGATGGGGCTTATCTGGTCCTTTGCAGAGATTGTGTTGTTGGTTCACACTGGGTTACACCCCTTGGAAGTGGCAACAACCATGACTTCAGATTGGTGCCCGAGGAAACCTCGGTCTCCAATTGTCAGGATTGCCTTCTTTCAAAACCTTTTAGAGAGATTCATTTAAGAGCCAAGGATAGCATTAGGATGAGAAGAGAGAGAATGGATGAGGTGAGCTTTTCTGCCAAGCCAACGCCTAGAAGAGGGAATTGGGGAATTCGGATGAGTATAGAATAAAGATTTGGGAAAGTCTGGGGTTGAGTGATAGACAAGACTTGGAGCCTGATGGTTTGTAGTTTGTGGGAGCCGAAGAAGGTTTAAGTGTTTTGAGAGATATAAGAGCCACCTCAGAAGGGGAAATGGGTTTTTTTGTTTGGAATAGGGCCGCACCCTAAGTAGGTTGCCTACGTACTCAACTCCCTATTGAGATCAGACCTTATGTAGTTCACTAGTTTTTGGGTTTTGGAAGTTTAGATGTTTTGAAGGGTTTTGATGGGTTTGAGATTTAGAGGAGTTTAGAATTCCAAGAAGTTTTGGGTTTGAGATGTTAGTCTATGAGACGCTTGGGTCTGTGAGACGTTTGAAACCTTGAGATGTCGAAGTCTATGAGACGCTCAGGTCTGTGAGACACTCAGATCTGTAAGACATTCGAATCATTGGAATGACAAAGTCTGTGAGACGCTCGGGTCTGTGAGACATTTAGAGTGTATAGGAAATTGGAATGGAATTGAAATTGAATTGAAATCAAAGTTGAATTGGAGTTGACTGAATTTTGATTTGAATTGGAATTGAGTTTGAATGAATTTGGATTTGAATTGAACTTGAATGAGTTTAGAATTGAGATGAATTTGAATGAGTTTGAAATTGAGATGAATTTTGAATTGGTATGGAATTGAGATGAATTTTGAATTGGTTTGGAATTAAGATGAATTTTGAATTGGTTTAGACTTGAGATGAATTGAAATTGTATGCCAAATTTGCACTAATAGGCCAAGTTTAGGCCTTGGAAAATTGGCTGAAATGGGCTTTGACATTTAGGCCGAATTGGGCCTTGAAATATGGGCCAGGTTGGGCCTTGAAATGTGGGCTGGAATGACCCATAAATATTGGGTCGAAGTGGGCCTTGGAGAATGGGCTTGATTTTTTAAACCCGATATGGGCTTGAGATTTGGACCAAAATGGGCCTTGTGATTTGGGTTCGATTTAGGATTTGAAAATTGGGCCAAGTTGGGCTTTTTGGTTTGGTCCCCGAATTGGGCTTTAAATTGGGCTTCGATTGAATTTGATTATTGGGCCTTGAACTGAAATGATTGTTGGGTCCCAAATTGGATGAAATTGGATGATTTGAAGTTAGAATTGGCATTGAATTGGAATGAATTTTAGATTTTGTATGAAGAGTGGGTATGGGAGGGATTGATCTTGAAAAGTGTATGAAGAATGTATATGAGAGAGATTGGATTTGAAGAATGTATGGAAGTGTTTAATGTTACAGTATGAGAACAATTGATTTGGAAAAGTCTGATTTTTTAAGTCTTAGCTCTTAATTAACAAGGATGATTTGGAAAGTGTTATAAAGAGAAGTGCATCTCCACCGACCAGACTCTACAGCCCGTTTGAGTGATGAACATCCCCGAACCTAGAAGCTTTTCTAAACTGGACTCGAAATGTCCAGAAAAAGTGGGCAAACCTAAAGGCTACTCTATGGCCACCTGTGCTAAGCCAATCTATCAATTTATAAGACTAAACTGACAAATAAAAATGTCTAATGTATAATAGAACCGAACATGTATAAACAAGCATTCAAGAATATGTACAAAAGATAGTCGAGATAAAGATAATCAAGCCAACAACCATTCAAGAATATGTACAAAAGATAGTCGAGATAAAGATAATCAAGCCAACAACCATTCAAGAATATGTACAAAAGATAGTCGAGATAAAGATAATCAAGCCAACAACCCTTCAAGAATATGTACAAAAGATAGTCGAGATAAAGATAATCAAGCCAAAAACCATTCAAGAATATGTACAAAAGATAACCAGGATAAAGATGATCAAGGCAACAAATACACAAAATTATGAAATCCAAGACTATAATAGGTAGCACAACTAATAGACAAATTACAACTCATGATAAGAATTAAAGTGCTGAATAAAAGAGAGCTACTATGGGGGGTCGCATCGACGCCGCCTCACTTGAGCTGAAGGGGATCCGAAGAGATACACCAACCATTTTTCGCGTTTGAAGGGAGAGCCCCGGTAGTCCTAGCCAAGGTCCAGCTCCGAGCCCAAATACATCAGTACAACCCATTAGCGTGAGCCAAAGTTAGATACAAATCCAGCAAGCGCAACCCAAGCAAAGGAAGTCCAACCCAAATTCATTGATTTTGTATGTACCTCAATCAAGACATAAAGCATAGCAGTGAGTAGACCGAATAGAACAACCAGTGGAAATAAGCAAATGCTTGAATCAAATTGAATTCTCATCCGTCATCTATGCACCAAAGTGATATAAATTGCTAGAGGCATATTTCCCAAGCCAACAACAATACGCAAGGGGCACGTTTTGATTGTATAAGTAACATAATTTCCAAACCCAAATTCTAGACATAAATGGCATAATATCAATAAGACAATGAGAAAGGTTGACCGAAGATATTTCCAAACCCAAGGAGCAGTGTGGGGTCTACGGCCCACCAACATTATCCATTTGCCACATCAAAACCAGCCAGCCCATCGCAAATATTGGTCAATTTGCAAATCCGAAATCAATTCCGTACTGTGTAAGCCCCGCTCAAGTCTCATCTATTCGGTATGTGCCTCAATCAAGGATAAAAGCAACAACAAAGTAAGTAGCAGACAAGCGAATGTTAAACAGGCTGGGATTGAATTAAAACTTCAAACCGAGCTTAAAGCGCCAGTAAATAACATTGAGCCAGACCTTAAACCCACATCAATCGAGAACCTTCGGATCGTACGATAGCCTAAAACTCAAACTGGCAGACTCTAATTTCAAAGCAACCAAATCAACAACTAAATAGTTGTTCAGCAATAAACGCATGGAAGCACCAACAGTCCACGAGCGAGACAAAAATCACGGTTTCACTTCAACGGACAATAAGCAACAAAAGGAATTAACCAGGTCCGAATCTAAGATCGTAAAAAGGTTTCACGGTTCAGAAACTAAAGAATATCCGTAAAGAGAAGGCCACCCAGGTGAAATGAGCGTAAACTGTAAACATTATAACCTCAACAATTCATGATCGATCCATGAATCATAAGAACAAACCGGGATATCCACTAGTAAAGTAGAGCTTGAACGAGGCTCGCTTGGACATATTATGTATAGAGAATAATTATGAAATGAATACAAAGTTAAGACCAGGAATGAAGTAAATTGCCCATAAATTCGTAAATCCGACGATTAAACTAAACAGACACCGAAATCAAGCAGTGTGCGTGTAGAATCCTTCCCGTTCAGATAGAAATTAGACAAAGGTTGAGGATTACTTTAATTCACATCAGAGAAAGGCAGAGAAGATACTACCAAATTAGCCAGAAAAGGCAGGAGTCTCTCGAACGACAAACTCCATGGGTGGAAAAAGACGAATCATCCCGTGCATCTGCTCGCCTTCTTCGTCGAGCCCATCGGAAAGGCTTGGGAGTCCTGAACATCTCAACAGAATTACAAGGAAACTTTAATGAAGTTAGGAATGAGATTGAGGGAACAGAACCGCTAATTGCTCTGGTTGCTGTGTTTTAGAAAATTCATTAGGGTTGAGGGAGACGACTGTGAGCATGAAAAAGTTTTTGAGTTTCTCGATTTTGAAGAAGTAGTTGAAAGAGGAAGTGGGTGGCCATAAATTTAGTGGGGGATTTTCGGATGAACGGGCGCGGTACAGGTGGTGATTCGAGGTGGAGGAGAAGTTTCAAGTATGGAGAAATTTTCTGGGATTTCATAATCACATTCTCGGGATGCAGAAGATGGGGTGTTCTAAGGTTGCATTGGAAATGTGAGTAATAGAGGTGGGTGACTACTTGATCAAGAGGAAGGAGCATAGCAGAATTTTCTCTTGTCTTCGTTTTTCTGATTGGAAAATGGAGATGAGAACTGTTGAGACTGGAGAAGAAATGAAGAGGATAAGAACCTGAGCATGTATGTCTCTCGTTCGCCTGGTTTTTTTAAAAGAAGAAGAAAAATGGAAGGTGATGAAAGGCCAGTGAGGAAGATGACTACTGTTCTCTCTTCTTTAGGTGAGGTTGGTCTTTTATAGAGGTGAGGTTTTAGGGTTTAGAAGATCAATTGGGTTTTGATGTGGCCTTGGGTTTTGGGCTGCTAGGTTTGATTGAAGACTGGGCAAAGACCAACAAGAAAGGAAAATGGTCATTATTATAGATCTGCATACAAAACTGGGGGAAAAGACAAAAGCTATAACTTGACATGAGGAAAATCATCAGTAAAGCTAATGTTTTAAAAAAGTATATGTAGAGTAAGACTAAAAAAGTTAAGTCAATAAAAATGAAACGTTTTCTTTACAAAATAACAACATAAAAATGATGAAATAATATAAGTAAAATAAAGTAAATGAAATGCCCATGACTAAGGAAATAAAACTGAAAAATAGCTAAATAAAATAAAAGGGTAAGTCTAAAACAAATAATTGCTTGAAAATTTCTGTAAAATTGGGTTTTTCTAAAATGCTTGAAAATTGGTTTGAAATTTTGTCGTAAAACGATGGTTTCATTTTGGCACGCACGTCAATAACTGCCTAGCGGGTGTAAAACGAAAAAGTGACCGCACTAGTAGCGCAATAGCTGCCTAGCGGGTGTAAAATAAAAAAGCAACCACACTAGTAGCGCAATAGCTGCCTAGCGGGTGTAAAACGAAAAATCGACCGCACTAGTAGTGGAATAGCTGCCTAGCGGGTGTGAAGATGCATTAGATAGTGAACAAATTTTGTGGGTATATGCAAGTGATATGCGATGTGAGATGGTTGGCAACTGTATTAATTGAATCGAACTCCCTATTTGTGAGTGTAGGTTTTTGTGTGAGCAGATGGCTCTAGAGTTACATCAAAACTTCGGGATGGCTCCGGTGGCTCCGGCATGGCTTCAAGGATCTGAGATGGCTCCAGCATGCGTTGATGGCTCTGGTGTGACCAATGGTCTCGGGGTGGTTGGTGGGTTTGACATGGTTGGTGATTTTGTGGCAATTTGTGGGCTTTGATTTGCCTTGAGATTTTTTTTTCAGGGTGGTTTGATGGCTCCGATGATGGATTTATTGTTGTTTGACGGGATTTGTTGTGGACTTTGTAGTGAGTGAATGGTTTTTCATGAGTGAATGATGAAACACAGTTGCATGACTTTGTCGGGAGTTCCCATCATGGTTCCAGAATTTCCATGGATGGCTCCGGGATGACTATATGCTGATTGAGCATGATGATGCTTTGGTTGGTTCACTTTAATGACACTGAGGGGAAAAGGGAAGTTTTCGCCTTTGATGTGGTCGCACCCTGAACGGGCTGCCTACGTACTCAATTCCGTATTGAGATCAGACCATACGTAGTTCGATACTCTGTGTGCAAGGCCTTGGTGAGGAAATGGCTCCTGTGTAGCCCTGAGGATGGTCTCTGGGACGGTCTCAATGTCTGAGGATGGCTCCCACATGGCACCAGTTTGGTTCTGGATATGGTATTGATGAGGCCTGAGCATGACGCTGGATGGCTCCGGGATTGTCTTCGTACGGCTTCGAATGGCTTTAATTTGGTTCGATGTAGCTTGATGATGGCCTAGGATGGCTTCGTTGACATCTTTTGATCAAAAGTTATGCTCCTACAAATGCAGATGAAGTCGACTTTCAGCGAGACTAGGTAGATTTCTTACTACTCGGATGTTAAAGATGAAATGGTTATGATGCATGCAAATACTAAGTTCTATATGAGATGCAAGATGTATATAGTTTTTTTAGAGAAGGTATGGCTCTATCTCTATAACTATGAGGTTTACGAATATAAGACATCTTCGGTTCGATCTTGAGTGACTGTTGAACTGAAATGCGCGAATCGCTTTCCTCTCATGGAGGGATGTGGGTCAATCTCTCGTGAGTATGGCCGTGTGTGCTAAATGGTGTGATGATACTCTCGATGGTCGGAGAAGTATTTTCCTTTGAATTCCTTTTGAGGTTCTGGACTTTCCGATCCTTACAAATTTCTCACTTGTAATGGGGTAGGCTATTTATGTCTTGGTGTTTAGAATGAAGATTCACTCTCACTCATAAGACCTTGTGGTGTAAGGTCACACTCATTCGCTCATGGTCCCTTTGGTATGACCGGACATGTTGATAACAAGCACGAAGCTTATGGTTCATGTTTCAAATCTGATACTTTCAGTTAACGCTCATCAATTAACGAGTAAGAGGTCTTTTATCGGGTTATAACGGGGCTGAGGGGTATGATGTATGTCACGCGGGACTGTGAGATTTGTTTAGGAATTGTGGAGCTTTTGTGCAATAGAGGACATGTTTCGCCTTTGCCATGGGTGGAATGATTAGACAGACGATCTTTGAGAATCCTTTGTTTGTTTTGGTGGGACATCATTGATCCTCTCCTTCTTCTTTGGTGTACGATCTTCTCGTTCTTCTTCTTTCTTTTTGGTGTGTGATTTTCTCATTCTTCGCTTTCCTTTTTGATGTGTGATTTTCTTCTTTGTGCTTTGCTTTCGAAATTGCATAGGCTTATCGACTTTCTAAAACATGTTTTGGTATTCTCTTTTGGCATTTGACTTCGAAGTTACAATGACTCACTAATTTCATTGAACATTTTGATTGCCTGCTTTTGTGAAAGATGGTGAGGGAGGGGCCATGACTCCGGCTCCTTCGAGCTCCTCTATTGCAAGGGTAAGTATGTATATGTCGGGTGGCATGTTGGGGAGTTCACAAAAAATAGGTTTATTGTGAAAGGCTCAGCGGGGCTCACTAAAGGATTATGTACAGGGCAGTCAAAGCCTTTTGGTTTTGTGTAGATTTTTATTCCTAAGTGCCTCGTCATTCTCATTAGTCAATGATTGTTTTCTTACTTCTTCACAGATCTTTGCATGAATCACAGTTCGTATCTTGTTTATCAACATTGATCTCACTCTGAATTGTGCCTCTCCATGTGCTGAAGGAATGCACATGTCGCTCGTGGCTTTACCTCGATTGGCTCTCTCTACTCTCCCTCATCGCTCAAGGGATTGCCTAGTATCCTCGTTCGGAATTCAAGGGAAAATACCGCTCTTTGCACGCTACTCACTTTGCCTGTGGAGCTGATTTTGATTTAAACCCATGTGTAAATTGAAGGGTTGAGAGTTTAGTGATTCAAACATTCGATTCGACCAATCTCTCAAGATTTTTCCAAAGATGGGTGTGATTCATGCATGATTAATTATTATGAAATGACCGAAGATGGGAAGAAGCAATTCGTAAGTGCTACAAGATATCAAGTTTTTAGAAAAACAGTTTTGAAAATACGTGTTTTCGAAGCGGATTTTCTCAGTAGGAAGTTTGATGCTCAGCCATTCGCAAATAAAATAGGGAGTGGGGAATCCTATACACATTGATCTAAATAAATTCAGAGGGAATGTACAACCTATACACAAAGTCTATTCAGAAATTGACAAGAGAGAAAAGAATGCTAGGGGAAAACCTATACATCAATTCTAAAAGTCATTAAATGGGGGTGCTTGAGCTTAAAAACTTCTCCTAAATTCTTCTGCTTCGTCTTCAAGCTTTTGACTGACTGCTTACTCATGTGCGGGCTCCTGATTGGCCATTCGCTCGTCCTCAGCAGCTTCGAACTCAAACGGTTGTTTCTGGTCTTCATGTCACTCGACTGGGGCTAGTGCAGCTCTGATTTTTGGTTTAGACTACAGTTGTTGATCTTCATGCGCTCCACCTGCTCCGACGGGGAAAATGAGGGGCATTTTTTGAGAAAGGAAAGGTGAATGATCGAGCACAAATTCTTTGTGAAAATCCACCACTTTTGTGAAAACATGAAATGATTAGTACACTCCACGGTAATAACCGCTACTCCTGAAGGTGGGTCGCACTTCAAAAATAGCGGGTCACAACATGGGGACTAAATCATTCATTTTGTAATTCATTTGTGGAAAATAACTTGAAAATTGGATTCAAAAACAAGTGTGAGATAATATCAGTGAAAAAAAGTTGATTGAAATTTGTTTGCAATCCGTTTTTGAAAATAGTTTTTGAATAATGTTTGTGAGAAAAATTGGTTGAAAATCATTTGTAAGTAGTAGATTTTTGAAATCTTTTCCTTGCAAACCATTTGACAAAGTTTGTTTTCTGGAAGACTTTGATTAAAACGGGTTTTGAAAACTGCTTTGGAAATATCTATTTTGAAATCATTATTTTTTGAAATCATTCGAGATGGACGACTTTGAAGATATTTCATTAGAGTGTTCGAACTGATTCATTTTTTTATTTTTGCTAAATTTCAAAAATGTGATCACGCATAGATGTAAGTGCAAAATAAAAAAAGTCATGGCTGATTTTTTGTGGAGCTGAGTGTGAATGATTGGGATAATCACTTTCCAAGTCAATCAATGCTTCCATACCACCGGGGGAACCGTCGTCCCTTCACTATTCATCTCTCGGGATTTATCTCTATTATGCCTTGTGGGGCACGTCATCAAGAAAGACCGGAGTGCTTAAGTTCGAAAGGTCGGGATACCCGAAGTGATACAGTCACACAAGCCACGGCCGGGGATTATCACAACATACTCACTTTTCGGAAAACTCGGGGAAGTACTGCATGGGATCGGGTCTCCCCTCGTCTGCACGATAAGGTGTGTCTAAAGTCCAAATTATACACTGACTACGCTATGTCATGTATGGGTATCCGTAAATACGGGATCCTCTATGAATTTGTAGCGCGACATTGGGCTCTAAAGACACCCGTGGTGCAGAGGAATCATAGAGAACTGAGCCCATGCAATCTTCAGGGTAAGGCAAAAGAGTGGTCAGACAGGCGGCATACAAGGGGTGACTACCCATAAAACCCATCCTAGACACCAGACCAGACAGCTGGACATTGAAGGCTTATGGTTTACTATATGCTGGCTTTGACTCGAAAAGGTATTTGAAAGGTTCCTGAGACTTTCAAGGCAGAGACACTACGACCGTACCACCTTGTGGGCTTTATCCTTAGCTATGCAGGACCCATACTCAGAGGGAATCAATTGTGGACCAATTGTTTATCCCGATCGCAGATATTTAGGGTGACACAGAGGAATGCATGTCCTAAGCTACCCAATGCACCCTCCATCAGGACTATTCCTAACAGTTCAGTATCACAACCAGAAGGCGGTAAATAAATGCGCACGCAAGGAGGAAGAAGAAGTTGGACCCCTAATGGGCCCACCTACCTGAGTTCCTGCAGGTTAGTCTATCATAATCACGCAATTATGTAGCACTCATGGAAAACAAGGCTGATCATAAGCTCTCCACTTATATCCTTGTTATCCTCACCAATCACACTTTAAGTGTGGAGTAGAGTAATCCTAATGGCTTTCGAAATGAATCTCTTGAAGGTATTGAAAGAATTTGGGGAATCCTGACAATTTTGAATGGAGTTCAGTCTTCCTTGACCAAGTTTATGAGAAAAAATTACTCAAGTTTTCCCAGCAGAGAGTCGCCATTCTGTGGAAGGTGATTTTTTGGTATGAGGGGTCTAATTGAATATGATCTGGCTGAGAAGTGTAGATCCTAAAAAAATGCCATTCTGTGGAGGGTGAAAACCCGTTATTCTGGCATCCCTCAAATACCGCCTAAGTCATCCGTCTTTCCCAGAAAGCATAAAGGGGAGTGCAAGTGTGCACTACACCCACTCTCAATGGGCTCTACGCGGACTTATGCCCTAAGGGCGGAAATTGACTAGAGTCGCCACCTAGTTTGACCTAAGGAGCTAGGAAGGGAGGAGAAGGGTTCTAAGAACCGTTAATTGACTCTGAATTATTGCCTACGGATGGGGCTTATCTGGTCCTTTGCAGAGATTGTGTTGTTGGTTCACACTGGGTTACACCCCTTGGAAGTGGCAACAACCATGACTTCGGATTGGTGCCCGAGGAAACCTCGGTCTCCAATTGTCAGGATTGCCTTCTTTCAAAACCTTTTAGAGAGATTCATTTAAGAGCCAAGGATAGCATTAGGATGAGAAGAGAGAGAATGGATGAGGTGAGCTTTTCTGCCAAGCCAACGCCTAGAAGAGGGAATTGGGGAATTCGGATGAGTATAGAATAAAGATTTGGGAAAGTCTGGGGTTGAGTGATAGACTAGACTTGGAGCCTGATGGTTTGTAGTTTGTGGGAGCCGAAGAAGGTTTAAGTGTTTTGAGAGATATGAGAGCCACCTCAGAAGGGGAAATGGGTTTTTTTGTTTGGAATAGGGCCGCACCCTAAGTGGGTTGCCTACGTACTCAACTCCCTATTGAGATCTGACATTACGTAGTTCACTTGTTTTAGGGTTTTGGAAGTTTTGATGTTTTGAAGGGTTTTGATGGGTTTGAGATTAGAGGGAGTTTAGATCCAAGAAGTTTTTGAGAGTTGTTTAGTGTCTGTGAGACGTTTGAAACCTTGAGATGTCGAAGTCTATGAGACGCTTGGGTCTGTGAGACGCTCGGGTCTGTGAGACGATCGGGTCTATGAGACGCTCAGATCTGTAAGACATTCGAATCATTGGAATGACAAAGTCTGTGAGACACTCAAGTCTATGAGACATTTAGAGTGTATGGGAAATTGGAATGGAATTGAAATTGAATTGAAATCAAAGTTGAATTGGAGTAGAATGAATTTTGATTTGAATTGGAATTGAGTTTGAATGAATTTGGATTTGAATTGAACTTGAATGAGTTTAGAATTGAGATGAATTTGAATGAGTTTGGAATTGAGATGAATTTTGAATTGGTTTGGAATTGAGATGAATTTTGAATTGGTTTGGAATTAATACGAATTTTAAATTGGTTTAGAATTGAGATGAATTGAAATTGTATGCCAAAATTGAACTAATAGGCCATGTCCGGCCGTGGAAAAGTGGCTGAAACGGGCTTTGACATTTAGGCCAAATTGGGCCTAGAAATATAGGCCAGGTTGGGCCAGAATGGGCCTTGAAATGTGGGCCGGAATGGGCCTTGAATTATGAGCTGGAATGGCCCACAAATAGTGGGTCGAAGTGGGCCTTGGAGAATGGGCTTGATTTTTTAAACCCGATATGGGCTTGAGATTTGGACCGAAATGGGCCTTGTGATTTGGGTTCGATTTAGGATTTAAAAATTAGGCCAAGTTGGGCTTTTTGGTTTGTTCCCCGAATTGGGCTTTAAATTGGGCTTCGATTGAATTTGATTATTGGGCCTCAAACTGAAATGATTGTTGGGTCTCAACTTGGATGATTTGAAGTTGGAATTGGCATTGAATTGGAATGAATTTTAGATTTTGTATGAAGAGTGAGTTTGAGAGGAATTGATCTTGAAAAGTGTATGAAGAATGTGTATGAGAGAGATTGGATTTGAAGAATGTATGGAAGCGTTAATGTTACAGTATGATAACAATTGATTTGGAAAAGTCTGATTTTTTAAGTCTTTGCTCTAAATAAACAAGGATGATTTGGAAAGTGTTATAAGGAGAAGGGCATCTCCACCGACCAGACTCTACGGCCCGTTTGAGTGATGAACATCCCCGAACCTAGAAGCTTTTCTAAACTGGACTCGAAATGTCCAGAAAAAAGTGGGCAAACCTAAAGGCTACTCTATGGCCACCTGTGTAAGCCAATCTATCAATTTATAAGACTAAACTGACAAATCAAAATGTCTAATGTATAATAGAACCGAACATGTATTAACAAGCATTCAAGAATATGTACAAAAGATAGTCAAGATAGAGATAATCAAGCCAACAACCATTCAAGAATATGTACAAAAGATAGTCAAGATAAAGATAATCAAGCCAACAACCATTCAAGAATATGTACAAAAGATAGTCGAGATAAAGATAATCAAGCCAACAACCCTTCAAGAATATGTACAAAAGATAGTCGAGATAAAGATAATCAAGCCAAAAACCATTCAAGAATATGTACAAAAGATAACCAGGATAAAGATGATCAAGGCAACAAATACACAAAATTATGAAATCCAAGACTATAATAGGTAGCACAACTAATAGACAAATTGCAACTCATGATCAGAATTAAAGTGCTGAATAAAAGAGAGCTGCTATGGGGGGTCGCATCGACGCCGCCTCACTTGAGCTGAAGGGGATCCAAAGAGATACACCAACCGTTTTTCGCGTTTGAAGGGAGAGCCCCGGTAGTCCTAGCCAAGGTCCAGCTCCGAGCCCAAATACATCGGTACAGCCCATTAGCGTGATCCAAAGTTAGATACAAATCCAGCAAGCGCGACCCAAGCAAAGGAAGTCCAACCCAAATTCATTGATTTTGTATGTACCTCAATCAAGACATAAAGCATAGCAGTGAGTAGACCGAATAGATTAGCCAGTGGCAATTAGCAAATGCTTGAATCAAATTGAATTCTCATCCGTCATCTATGCACCAAAGTGATATAAATTGCTGGAGGCATATTTCCTAAGCCAACAACAATGTGCAAGGGGAAAGTGATGATTGTATAAGTAACATAATTTCCAAACCCAAATTCTAGACATGAATGGCATAATATCAATAAGACAATGAGAAAGGTTGACTGAAGATATTTCCAAACCCAAGGAGCAGTGTGGGGTCTACGGCCCACCAGCATTATCCATTTGCCACATCAAAACCAGCCAGCCCATCGCAAATATTGGTCAATTTGCAAATCCGTAATCAATTCCATACCGAGTAAGCCCCGCTCAAGTCTCATCTATTCGGTATGTGCCTCAGTCAAGGATAAAAGCAATAACAAAGTAAGTAGCAGACAGACGAATGTTAAACATGCTGGGATTGAATTAAAACTTCAAACCGAGCTTAAAGCGCCAGTAAATAACATTGAGCCAGACCTTAAACCCGCATCAATCGAGAACCTCCGGATCGTACGATAGCCTAAAACTCAAACTGGCAGACTCTAATTTCAAAGCAACCAAATCAACAACTAAATAGTTGTTCGGCAATAAACGCATGGAAGCACCAACAGTCCATGAGCTAGACAAAAATCACGGTTCCACTTCAACAGACAATAAGCAACAAAAGGAATTAACCAGGTCCGAATCTAAGATCGTAAAAAGGTTTCACGGTTCAGAAACTAAAGAATATTCGTAAAGAGAAGGCCACCCAGGTGAAATGAGCATAAACTGCAAACATTATAACCTCAACAATTCACGATCGATCCATGAATCATAAGAACAAATCGGGATATCCACTAGTAAAGTAGAGCTTGAACGAGGCTCGCTTGGACATATTATGTACAGAGAACAATTCTGAAATGAATACAAAGTTAAGACCAGGAATGAAGTAAATTGCCCACAAATTCATAAATCCGACGATTGAACCAAACAGACACCAAAATCAAGCAGTGTGCGTGTAGAATCCTTCCCGTTCGGACAGAAATTAGACAAAGGTTGAGGATTGCTTTAATTCACATCAGAGAAAGGCAGAGAAGATACTACCAAATTAGTCGGAAAAGGCAGGTGTCTCTCGAACGACAAACTCCAGGGGTGGAAAAAGCCGAATCATCCCGTGCATCTGCTCGCCTTCTTCGTCGAGCCCATCGGAAAGGCTTGGGAGTCCTGAACATCCCAACAGAATTACAAGGAAACTTTAATGAAGTTAGGAATGAGATTGAGGGAACAGAACCGCTAATTGCTCGGGTTGCTGCGTTTCGGAAAATTCATTAAGGTTGAGGGAGACAACTGTGAGCATGAAAAAAATTTTGAGTTTCTCAATTTTGAAGATGTAGTCGAAAGAGGAAGTGGGTGGCCATAAATTTAGTGGGGGATTTTCGGATGAACGGGCGCGGTACAGGTGGTGATTCGAGGTGGAGGAGAAGTTTCAGGTATGGAGAAATTTTCTGGGATTTCACAATCACATTCTCGGGATGCAGAAGATGGGGTGTTCTAAGGTTGCACTGGAAATGTGAGTAATAGAGGTGGGTGACTACTTGATCAAGAGGAAGGAGCATAGCAGAATTTTCTCTTGTCTTCGTTTTTCTGATTGGAAAATGGAGATGAGAACTGTTGAGACTGGAGAAGAAATGAAGAGGATAAGAACCGGAGTATGTATGTCTCTCGTTCGCCTGGTTTTTTTTAGAAGAAGAAGAAAAATGGAAGGTGATGAAAGGCCAGTGAGGAAGACGGCTACTGTTCTCTCTTCTTTTGGTGAGGTTGGTCTTTTATAGAGGTGAGGTTTTAGGGTTTAGAAGATCAATTGGGTTTCAATGTGGCCTTGGGTTTTGGGCTGCTGGGTTTGATTGAAGACAGGGCAAAGACCAACAAGAAAGGAAAATGGTCATTATTATAGATCTGCATACAAAAGTAAGGGAAAAAGACAAAAGCTGTAACTTGACATGAGGAAAATCATCAGTAAAACTAATGTTTTTAAAAAAGTATATGTAGAGTGAGACTAAAAAAGTTAAGTCAATAAAAATGAAACATTTTCTTTACAAAATAACAACATAAAAATTATGAAATAATATAAGTAAAATAAAGTAAATGAAATGCCCACGACTAAGGAAATAAAACTGAAAAATAACTAAATAAAATAAAAGGGTAAGTCTAAAACAAATAATTGCTTGAAAATTTCCGTAAAATTGGGTTTTTCTAAAATGCTTGAAAATTGGTTTGAAATTTTGTCGTAAAACGATGGTTTCATTTTGGCACGCACGTCAATACATTTTTGAAAAAGAAAGGCGCCGACCCCTCTTATTGTATTTCTTATTCTGGAATTTGCTTTATGGGGTGAGAATTTTTGGTGTCTACAGATGGCTCCCCTTGATTCAATTCTGCAAGCCATTGCAGAATTGGATCAAGGTTGATGGGGCTCCAAAAATTCTCTCTGTGGGTTTGTGGTGCATTGGGATGCGACCGTGAGTGTATAAAGGTGATTGAAAGTACGAGGACTTATGACGAGCCTTAGTTAGACCACTTGACATCTAACCCTAGGACTTATGACGAGCCTAGGATACTGAAATACCCCAAACCTAGATATGGTGTTTAAGTGATAAAATAAGATGTAAGAAGGCTAAATAATGCCTTAGAAACAATAAGAAACAATTTAAACCAAGGAAAATACAAGGAAACACCATAAGAGCAATTTAAGGAAAAAAACGTGCTCTAAGCTTGGAGAGACTTGGGTGAGCACCCAAATATCATTATTAGACCTTAATAATATCCTAATTGTCATATTAAATCAATTACCAAAGAAATCCAAGCTCAAAAACAAGTTAAAACACAAATTGTGCATTAAGGACTCTTAAAGCACATTTTTGAAAAATTGTCTTAGAATGGGGTTTTAAGTGGCTAAATGCCCATTAATACTCCTTAATTAACTTGTGTACTATTTAGTATCACATTAGAAGGTCTAAATCAATGGGAAATCAAAAATTTCACAAATATGTGCACTAGTTTGTGAATAGTAACCAAATAGTGACTAGTTTAGTCTTTAATCAAATAAGTCTAATTAGATGGTCAAACAAGACCATGACCAACCTTAAATAAATAAGGGGGCCGGTTTCTAAGGGGATGTGTCACCGTATAAGTAAGTTAGTTTGTTAAAAAAGAAGGGAAAAAGTAAGTAGGTACTATTTGCTTTTAACATCATAAATATCTTACTTTACTTACCTCTCTCCTCACCTCTTCATTCTCTTCTTTCACCACCAATTTTCACCATCTTCTTCCCTTATCCATTCACGTAAGAGCAGCCCCCATGCTAGCTCCTTCTTCATTTGCTTGCCAAACACTCATCTTAGCTCCAAAACCAAAACAAAATACATATTCTTCTTAGTTAGCTCAAGCTCTCTCTTTCTATCTTTTCAAAACTTCAAGAGCTTTGATTTGGTGCCAAGCCAAACCGCCATTAGAGGAGGAAACACAAGCTTGGAGACTCCATTAGCTTCTCCATTCTCTTAAGGTAAGGAAAATGTAAGAAAAACTAGGTTCCCATCATTCCTTCTTCATTACCGAAAATCTCTACTCATGGGGCTCCATTTTTATGCCTTGTTCTAGCTTGTTTTCTATTCTCCAAGGGATAGAGGAGGTCCTTGTTGATTCATTTCCAAGCCTACCTTAAGACTTCAAGGTAAAATACTCATCTTATACCTTAAAACACATTTTTAACCTAGGGTTTATTCCTTAAGGTTAATGTATTATCTAGCACTCATTAGAGTCATTGGATATTGATTAGAACATTGGCAAGGAGAGTTTGGTTGGTAACCGAGATTGTCAAGGAAAAAGGCTAAGGAAGAAAGTTTGTGAAGCTTGTAAAAGAGCAAGGTAAATGTCTTACCTTAAGGTGTTTTAATGCATTAAGGGATGGGATTTAGTCATAGGATAAGTTTAGTTTAGAATCCACATTAGGAAGATCTATATAAACCTAAGAGAAACAATGACTATATTTGATAACTTGTGACTAAAGAGCAAATGAGAAAGGAGATAGTTAAACAATGTCAAGGTGAACTATAAGAACATTTATATTGCAATGGGAGCCTTGTTGTGTGTATTTGCAGGTCAAAGGTAATATATATTGTGGAAATTCAGTGTTTAAGATTTATGCATTTAAGGGCCTAAGAGCCAAGTCATTTAAGGGCCTAAGTGCCAAGCAATTTAAGTTTATGCACTATATTGTGATGTGGTGTAGTTTGGGTGTATATTGTGTGTTAAGTTGGTGTAATGGGAATTGAAGTGTTAAAGATTGCTTAATGGTGAAAACCTAAGTGCTTGGGTGTAGTAATATACTAAGGAACCCATGTCAAAATTTGGTGAAGAGATTAAGTGTTTAAGATGTTTTAAGGAGATTTCATGACTAAGGAAAGTGCTAGGAAGCTTTAAGAGTTGTTTTGATGAAAAAGAATGAGCTTTAGGGTGTTCTTGTGAACTAAGGTGACCTAGGTACGCCTAGGAGGAACTAGGGGTTATATTGGTGAATTTTGGGCACCAAGGCCATGATAAAAGAAATTAGGAAGCTTGTGCAAGTTTGAGGGTGGTTGGTGATGTGTATGGTGTAGTCAAATTCTTAAGGAGGGAGCATTTGGTTAGTTGAAATTCTAGGTGAATTCCATGTTGAAAAGGTAGTAGTTAAATGCTAAGTGTTAGGAATTTATGAGACAAAGGAGTAAATTGTTGAGAGGATCTTTGGAGGGTGATTTAATGAGTTTAGTGGATGGCTAAAGGTGTGTTTGAAGTGCCCAAATAAGGTTAGAACATACTAGGATATGTAAGGTGAAGTTTGGAGTCAAATGGGCAATTAGAAACATAGGTCTGGAGCAGACCGACCTTGGGGACCGGACATGCAAGGTCGGTCGAGCCCAGTTTACACTACCGGAAAAGTTTCTGGAATGGACCGACCTTGGGGACCGGACTTGCAAGGTCGGTCGGGCTTGTATTTTGTGTATGAATTGAGTCTCTGGAATGGACCGACCTTGGGACCGGACTTGCAAGGTCGGTCATGCCTAAAATTTTGTACTTGAATTGGTCTTTGGAATCGACCGAACTTGGGACCGACCTTGACAAGGTCGGTCGGGCCTACATTTTCAAAGGGGAAAACTCTCGGGAATAGACCGACCTTGGGGACCGGACTTGCAAGGTCGGTCGGGGTAAAATCTTCAACGGTAATATGTTCTAGAATGGACCGACCTTGGGTAAGGTCGGTCGGTAAGGTCGGTCGACCCTTAAGACTAAAGAAAAAAACTAAAACTAAGAATGTTAAGTGGTGTTGGTGGTACCCCATTGAGAGGGCAATGATGATTAGAAACATAAAGACCTAAGGGATTAAGTTAAGTGTAAACCTAAATGTTTAAGGTTATGTTCATAAGATTAAGTTGTAAAACTTAGGAGGTGTTAGGTGGGGATCATTAAGGGTTAAGTAAGTTAAGAGATTAAGTAATGTGTAAGTAATTAACGATCTAAGTTGGGTGAATATTTTGGGATTTGAAAGTTTGGACCCAGAGGAGAATTAAACAAACGGGACAATCGACGGTGAACGGTACAGTCTTTCTTGTGACCTGCTTGCTAATGAGGTGTCCCTCGGCTTGTGTGCTATCTGTTTATTTGCTATGACTAAGACAAGATAAACATGCAACCGGTTATACTTGTTATCGTTGAGAATGTGTTTTCTTTACACTAACCCACGAGACTTGAGATTAGCTACTAACTGAGCTTAGTACTTATTGAGGTAAGAAGAGGAGTTATATATTGGTAACTGTTGGTTAATACCCGTTAAGGTTTAACCAACACATGGTTTGTAAGATTTTCACTAACTGGAACTTAAGGGGGGAGTGAGGAACCCGGGACTGACTCCGGTCATGCATGCTAAGGAAAGGGGGTCGGTATCTGAATCAGATCCGTCTTCCGCTTAAGGACTTGTCTTCGGACTTGTTGCCTAGGGTCGGTTGCCGGCTCAGCTGCACTGGACTTCCCGTCCAAGGTAGGAGGCATTAAGATGGTGCGGTAGGATCACCTAAATCCTAAGACTAAGATAAGTTGTTTATTCAACCAATGGAGTTAATAGCTCATTGGCTAGGGTTGCTTTTGACCCGACACAAATAAACATTGAGGTAAAATACATCCATTCTAATTAAGAACGGTTTGTATACTGAGATTAAGATAAAGATAAGACTGAGGTAAGTTAAGGTGAACTGAGGATAAGTGGAATCAGATATGAAGGAGGTTATTACTAACCCACTTGTTAAGAGAACGCTTGAGTCGTTCATTTGTGTGTGAACTATGTATGTTCATTTGTGGTTTGTTGTTTTATTGCATTTCATAT
Organism: Limonium bicolor; assembly: GCA_023374045.1. Lineage (NCBI taxonomy): Eukaryota > Viridiplantae > Streptophyta > Magnoliopsida > Caryophyllales > Plumbaginaceae > Limonium > Limonium bicolor. The sequence continues at coordinate 55,733,883 of CM041778.1, forward strand.
TATGATTGTGATTCTAATCAACTTCCATGCTATCGACAATTAGTTGTCGTAGCCCCGTTAGCTTGGGGGCCATGAGAGGGTCGTACCAGCATTCGTGCTGACCCCCTTTGGGGGCTGTTTTTACTTTCACAGGTAAGCGGCCCATGAAGTCACACCACGAGAGTAGGAGTGGGTAGACTTAGGTGGGACTTTTATTTTGGATACGGGTTGCGCTTGTGCTCCCGTCTGTTGATATTAAACTGGTAGTATTTATGTTGTTAACAAGAGATACTACGAACTCGGTTGGTGAATGTTTTGGATATTCGGTATGTTTCTTTTGGATAAGCGTTTGTAAGTAAGTAAGTTCGGTATATTCTATTGATCAGACCGTGGCAAGGTCCCGGTGTTAGTTTATTCCGCTGCGATGTTCATGATTAAGCTGTTAAGTTTGCGATAACCACGATTGGCTTAGGACGGGTGTTACAAAAAGTGGTATCAGAGCATAGTTACGCTCTGATCAAGAAATACCGGACATAGGTAACCACCGAGTTAGGATATAAGTTCAGATATAAGCAATGGGCTAAGGGTGTGAGAAGTTAGAGTGAGTAGAGTCAGATGACCACTATTAAGTGTGGATCGTCTTTACCGTCTACAGACGATACAAATCCTTGAACCAAAACCGTTGTGGATACGAATCTAATGTGGGTTGTGCTTATTCAGATGTCAGGAAGGAGAGGAGGCCGAGGCCGTGGCCGGGGCGATGAAGCCACTGAGATACCGGGAGGGCAGACGATTGCAGAGATCGTGGCTGCCGCATTGGGGCACATGGGCTATCAGCCTGGTGCACCCCCACCTCCACCGCCACAGCCCCGGGAACCGAACTGGGTGAAGAGTCTAGCAGACCTTTGACCCGCTCATTTTAAGGGGGAGACTGATCCCGCCAAGCTTGAGGCGTACATCTCCGAGCTGGAGACCGCCTTCGAGACCCTTGACGTCCCTGCTGGGATCAAGGTACGTCTGGCTGCGTTCTACCTAAAAGGGGCAGCAAGCGATTGGTGGAAGCTGGTGAGGGCCGAGCATGTAGTCAATCTAGAGTTCGGCTGGGAGCAGTACACCGCATTGCTACGAGCTGAGTACTATCCCGCCCATGTCCAGACGAAGAAGCGCCTACAGTTGGATGCGCTTAAGCAGACCGACAAGATGACGGTGGACGAGTATTACTCAGAGTTCACCGCCTTGCTCCGTCTTCTGCCAGGTCATGGATATTCAGACCAGATACTGGTGGACCGCTTCTATGGCGGGCTTAGCCATTGACTCCGCTACGGCATGGGGCCGACGAGTTATACTACCTTGCAGGTAATAAGAATGGTTGAGATACAAGTAAGTGGATAAGATTTAGATTTTGAGAAATAAGATAAACTAATACTTAGGAAGCAGGAGTGCTATCATGCCGCTGCTAAGGTTGAGATAACTGTCCAGCTAAGGGACGAGGACAATGCCAAGAGGAAGAATGCCGGGAAGCGCACCGAGCACCAAGGGCAAGGTGGGTACAAGAAACAGAAGTAGCCTCAAGCCTAGAAGAGTCAGAACCAGAAAGGGAAGGAGGAAAAGGAGAAGGCTGCTGAAGAGCCATTGAAATTGACTTATGCATATGCTGCTAAGCCCTTGCGCTCAAGGGCGCCGAAAGGTGAGGGAAAGTTAATATTGAGTGAGTTGAGGACAATTAGCAACCGTTAAGGACATGAGTACTAATATTGTAAATGATCAGGATCTGAGACTGATAAGGGAGCCGGTGGTGGCTACCAGCGACGCTACATCTGTCAGTGGTGTCACAAGGACCACCCAGGGCTCGATTGTAAAGGGAACAAGGTTGAGTGCAACTATTGTGGGGTGTACGGGCACCGAGCATACAAGTGCTTCCGGAACCCCACTAGCAGAGCCTTTAGGCCCGAGATGAGGGGCAAGGGCAAGACTGATCAGGGAGCTGGATCTGACGGTCAGAAGAGAGTGCAGCAAGCTGCGGATAAGAACCCACGAGTAGTCTAGAAGTCGGGACCCACACTACACATGGTGGACCGGGACGATGAGGCTGAACCCTCATCGAGGCCAGGTACCACTATAAACCATTAAGTGATATAATTGCCTGCTTACCGCATTATCATGCATGTTTAGTGAATAAATGAGTTAGATAAGAATAAGAAAGATTAGAACTTAAGTAAGATATAACCTATTACCACCTTAGGAAACTTCAACATTTGTTATCCAATACCTTCAACACCTAACCTGGAAGACACCGACATCGAAAATCGAAACTTTTCAACTGAACAATGTCAGGTTATCCGCCCAGGTATGATTTTATTAAGTGGATACCTGACACCAGAAGCACAAATAGCCATCATCAAGAGATGCAGTCAACTAGGAGTGGGACCGGGAGGTTTTTATACACCGGAGTACCCAGGAGGAGCAAGGATGAAGTTAAAGATGATGAGCTTAGGCAAGGATTGGAATCCATATGCCAAGACTTACCAGACTACGCGAGCACAAGATGGAGTCTCACCACCGGGGATACCCGAAGAGTTCCATCCGGTTATTATACAAGTCGTGGAGATCGCTCAGCAGATGGAAGCTGACCCGATCCCAAACATACGAGCAGACCTCTGCATTGTGAATTTCTACGAGAAAGATGGGCGACTCGGACTACATCAGGATAAGGACGAGACAACGGAGTCTCTCGAAAGGGGGATACCCGTAGTGTCTTGGTCCATTGGGGATGACGCTGAATTTTTGTACGGCGAGCAGAAGCGTGCGGACCGTGCTAATAAGTTAATACTTAAGTCAGGGGATGTATTGGTTATGGGAGGAGAATCGAGGATGTTATACCATGGGATTAAGAGAATCAAGCTGAATACAACACCGTCAGCAGTAATCAGTGCGACGCATATGAGACCAGGGCGATTAAACCTAACCTTTAGACAATATTAGCCATGTAATGTTTTAAGTATGATGTAAGGAATGAGATGTAAGAAAGAAGCCCATGTTGTAAACAGGATGGTTATGAATAAAATAACAGTGTTGTTCATAATAATTGTTACGACTCTTGTTATACCATCATTACTCATGAAGCTTGTGAATACAATTAGGTTATGGACTCGGTACGGAAGGTGGGCTAAGCATACTTACAGAGGCACAGGCCAACGTCAGCGGTACTATCCTCACTGGCACCTTTCCGATTAATGGGATTGAGGCATCAGTTCTCTTCGACTCAGTGGCCTCGCATACCTTTATCTCGACATCTTTTGCGAGAAGGTTGGGGCTAGACGCTGACGAGCTACCCGACTTCACGGTTACGCTCCCGTCTAAGGAGAAGGTTCGTTGCACTCGCTACTACCGAGGAGCCATTGTCAGAATTAAGGGGGAAGATTTTCCAGTCAGTTGTATTGAGTTTAAGGAGTTGGGGTTTGATGTGATTTTCGGGATGAACTGGTTGGAGCGGCACAAGGGTCGTATCCTCTGCGCCGAGCATAGACTGCTGCTCAGGAGTTCGTTTGGGGTAACAATATCATACCGCCAGAGGCCCAGAGAGCCTTCAACTAAGATCATCACCGCTATGGCAATGTATAAGGAGTTGAGGAGGAAGGAAGAAGTATATCTCTGCTATGTCCAGGACATAGAGAAGGACCCCGAGTTCGACTCTGACTTACCGGTAGTGTCGGAGTTCCCCGATTTGTTTCCACGGGAACTACCCGGCATGCCACCCACTCGGGAGGTAGAGTTCACCATCGAGCTGCTACAGGAACCAGACCAGTAGCCAAAGCACCATATCGCATGGCTCCGATAGAAATGAAAGAGTTGAAAGATCAGTTGAAAGACTTGTTAGACAAGGGATTCATTAGACTGAGTGTATCACCATGGGGAGCGCCAGTTCTCTTTGTGAAGAAGAAGGATGGTAGTCTCCGCCTCTGCATCGACTACAGAGAGTTGAATGCAGTGACTGTGAAGAATAAGTACCCATTACCCCGCATTGATGATCTGTTCGATCAGTTGAAGGGGGTATCAGTGTTTTCCAAGATTGATCTCAGATCGGGGTATCATCAGATAGCCATTAAGGAGGGGGATATTGAAAAGATGACATTCCGAACACGGTACGACCACTACGAGTTTACAGTGATGCCGTTCGGTTTGTCGAACGCACCGGTGAAATTTATGGATCTGATGAACCACTTGTTCCGGGAGCAGCTGGACAAGTCGGTTGTGGTATTCATCGACGACATTCTGATATATTCAAAATCGAAGGCTGAACATGAGGAACATTTGAGGAGGGTGTTAGAAATACTGAGGGAGAACCAGCTATATGCTAAGGGTGCATTCACTTCGGGGTAATCATCAAAGGGAAACGGAATCATTCCCTTTGTGGTTGTTTGTTTTGTGTTTTTAGTGATTCCGTTTCCCCCACTTCAAGTTTTGAAAACCCCCATATCCCTCTTCACCGATTCCCTCCAAAATCCTAGGGAAAAGTATTCCCTTTCCTCCCTCTTACACCTATCATCATCATCTTTAACATAAATATTTATATATATGCTATATAATTTATATAAATATTAATATATGTTACATAGTTTTTATAAATATTAATATACAATATTTATGAAATATAAATATATTTTATGTATACATATAAATATAAATATATTTTATTTATAATTTATAATTTATATAAATAAATATGAATATGAATGTGATATATATATATAAATATTTAATATATATCATTTTTAATTTAAAATAAATATTATATATAATTTATAATAATGTTAATATATATTTATATTTAAAAAACTGAACAAAATACTATATATAATATATACAAATATTTTTAATTTAACTAAAATAAAATTCTGAAAATAATATATATATTATTAATAACTTTAAATAATCATTTATACATATTTTATAATTTAAATAAATTGATATAAATATATATTTTAAATAAATATGAACAAATATGATATAAATATATATTAATAAATAAATATTATATATACTTTAAATGTTATAAATATAAAAAATATTTATATATATTTTTATAAAGTTAAAAATATTTATATATATAATATATTATATAATATATGAAAATATTAATATTATTTAAATTTTAAACAATATAAAATTAAAAATATTAATATATAGTTATTTATAATTTATATAAATGCTTATTTATATTATTCATAATTTAAATAACTATTATTATATAATATATATTAATGAATATTAATAATAACTTAAATACTACATATTAAAAATTAATATAATATATAGACAAGTTTCAAAAAATGTTATATATAATATATAAATATTAAATATATTGTATATATAATCTATATATAATGAATATTTATCATTTATATGTTACATACAAATCATAAAATATTAATATATATTATTGATAATGTAATTAAGTATTAACACTTCTCTGTTTGGAACCAAACACAATAATTGAGAATTCTATTCCGTTTCCGTGTTAGAATCAAACAGACTTCTTAATTCGGGGGAATCTCTTTCCTTTCCTTTCCATTCCCTTTCCAGATTCCATTCCGTTTCCTTGCCTCGAAGTGAACGCACCCCAAGTTTTCCAAATGTGAGTTTTGACTTGATCAGGTCTCTTTCCTAGGTCATGTCATTTCGGATACTGGGATCGCAGTGGATCCAGCTAAGATTGATGTTGTACGCACCTGGCCTAGACCGAAGACAGTTACCGACATTCGGAGCTTTCTGGGTTTGGCGGGTTACTATCGGAGGTTTGTTAAGGATTTCAGCAAGGTCACGAAGCCGATGACCAGTCTGATGAAGAAAGATGCACCGTTCGTTTGGACGAATGATTGTGAGTTATCGTTTCAGAGTTTGAAGGACTCACTGACCACTGCACCGGTTCTGACCATTCCAGACGGTACAGAGGGCTTTGAGGTTTACTGTGACGCATCCGGCAGAGGGCTGGGCTGCGTGCTCATGCAACATGGCAAGGTGGTGGCATATGCCTCACGCCAGTTGAAGAAACATGAGGAGAACTACCCCACACATGATCTAGAGCTGGGAGCTATAGTCTTCGCTTTGAAGATATGGCGCCACTACTTATACGGGGTTAGTGTGACGATCTACATCGATCACAAGAGCTTGAAATATATATTCACTCAGAAGGAGTTGAATCTTCGACAGAGGAGATGGTTAGAATTTTTGAAGGACTATGACATTGACCTCCAATACAAAGAAGGGAAGGCTAATGTTGTAGCGGACACCCTGAGTCGTCGAGCACACTCACTCCATTCGCTAGTTTCTTTCTCCAGCTTGGTTGATGAGGTGCGAGAGGCTCAGAAGGCAGATGAGTACTTGAGAGAGGTCAGGCAGAAGCTGACAGAGGGTACCTTTGAGAGTCAGAAATACGACTTCAGACTTCATGATGATGATCTGATCAGACTTAAGGGCCGGTTATGCATACCACGGGGCAACACGGATCTGAAAGACCGTATACTTAGAGAATCTCACTGTTCTTCAGTTTCCATCCATCCGGGAGCCTCTAAGATGTATAAAGACATGAAGAGATACTTCTGGTGGTCGGGGATGAAGACAGATGTAACCGAGTTCGTCTTGAGGTGTCTCACATGCCAGAAGGTGAAATTCGAGCACCGACGAACGAGCGGAATGGTACAGTCGATGCCAGTTCCGGAGTGGAAGTTTCATGATATCTCCATGGACTTCATAGTCGGACTCCCACCTGCTAGGGGAGGTCTCAACATGATATGGGTGGTGGTGGATCGCCTTACCAAAGTAGCCCGATTCATACCGATGAAGGATACTTGGAAGGTGACCAAATTAGCTGAGTTATTTGAGAAGGAAATTATGAGACATCACGGGATACCGAAGACCATAGTGTCAGATAAAGATACCAGATTCCTTTCGAGGTACTGGAGAGCTACCAGAGAAGCGTTGGGTACAGAACTGAAGTTGAGTACCGCGTTCCATCCTCAGACAGATGGTCAGACTTAGCGTACTATTCAGACACTCGAGGACATGCTGAGGGCATGTGCCTTAGACTTCCAGGGCAGTTGGATTGACAAGTTGCATCTGATCGAGTTCTCATACAACAATAGCTATCACGCTTCGATCAAGATGGCGCCTTTTCAAGCGTTGTACGGTAGACCATGTCATACACCGCTCTGCTGGGATGAGTCGAGTGAGACGATCATTATAGGACCAGAATACTTGGAACAAGTTAAGGCTGAAGTTCAGCAAATCAGGGAGAATATGAAAGCTGCTCAAGATAGGCAGAAGTCGTATGTTGATGTTCGACGACGAGACCTGGAGTTCGTAGTGGGTGACCGGGTATTCCTGTGGGTATCACCGATGAAGGGTGTATTTAGGTTTGGGCAGAAGGGCAAATTGAGCCCGAAGTTTGTTGGTCCTTATGAGATTACGGAGCGGGTGGGCCCAGTTGCTTACAGGTTGAATTTACCTGCTGAGCTGGGTAAAGTGCATGATGTTTTTCATGTGTCACAGCTAAAGAAATACATGCACCACCCCTCCCATGTGTTAGAACCTGAGAGGTTGACGTTAGAACCAAATATGAGATCAGTCGAGGTTCCTTAGAGGATCTTGGATAGTATTACTAGGGACACTCGCCATAAGTCAGTGCGACTGGTGAAGGTTCTCTGGTCTAACCAAGATGTCGAAGAGGCCACGTGGGAATTAGAGGATAAGATGAGGTCGAAGTACCCTTCTCTGTTTACCGACTAGATCGTCTGTATAGGGTACGAGGTGTACCCCTTTTAAGGGGGGTAGAGCTTCCTCGCTTTTGAGTTAGTAAATGAACATGTTTGTCGTTTGTTGTTTTGTGTAAGATATGACTGTGTAAGTTATTACATCTTGGTGGTAAGCTTGAGATATGTATAATACTTATGTATTGTATTTGTGGTAGACCTTTGAGTCTTGAGATGTGTGAATGAGAATATTAGAGGTGGTGTTAAGATTAAGAAATTGAGTACCGTGAATGATTAAGTACATATGTGAACTTTGGGGACAAAGTTCTTTTAAGGGGGGTAGATTGAAATACCCCAAACCTAGATATGGTGTTTAAGTGATAAAATAAGATGTAAGAAGGCTAAATAATACCTTAGAAACATTAAGAAACAATTTAAACCAAGGAAAACACAAGGAAACACCATAAGAGCAATTTAAGGAAAAACGTGCTCTAAGCTTGGAGAGACTTGGGTGAGCACCCAAATATCATTCTTAGACCTTAGTAATATCCTAATGGTCATATTAAATCAATTACCAAAGAAATCCAAGCTCAAAAACAAGTTAAAACACAAATTGTGCTTTAAGGACTCTTAAAGCACATTTTTGAAAAATTGTCTTAGAAAGGGGTTTTAAGTGGCTAAATGCCCATTAATACTCCTTAATTAACTTGTGTACTATTTAGTATCACATTATAAGGTCTAAATCAATGGGAAATCAAAAATTTCACAAATATGTGCACTAGTTTGTGAATAGTAACCAAATAGTGACTAGTTTAGTCTTTAATCAAATAAGTCTAATTAGATGGTCAAACAATACCATGAACAACCTTAAATAAATAAGGGGGCCGGTTTATAAGGGGATGAGTCACCATATAAGTAAGTTAGTTTGTTAAAAAAAAGGGAAAAAGTAAGTAGGTACTATTTGCTTTTAACATCATAAATATCTTACTTTACTTACCTCTCTCCTCACCTCTTCATTCTCTTCTTTCACCACCGATTTTCACCATCTTCTTCCCTTCTCCATTCACGTAAGAGCAGCCCCCATGCTAGCTCCTTCTTCATTTGCTTGCCAAACACTCATCTTAGCTCCAAAACCAAAACAAAATACATATTCTTCTTAGTTAGCTCAAGCTCTCTCTTTCTATCTTTTCAAAACTTCAAGAGCTTTGATTTGGTGCCAAGCCAAACCGCCATTAGAGGAGGAAACACAAGCTTGGAGACTCCATTAGCTTCTCCATTCTCTTAAGGTAAGGAAAATGTAAGAAAAACTAGGTTCCCACCATTCCTTCTTCATTACCGAAAATCTCTACTCATGGGGCTCCATTTTTATGCCTTGTTCTAGCTTGTTTTCTATTCTCCAAGGGATAGAGGAGGTCCTTGTTGATTCATTTCCAAGCCTACCTTAAGACTTCAAGGTAAAATACTCATTTTATACCTTAAAACACATTTTTAACCTAGGGTTTATTCCTTAAGGTTAATGTATTATCTAGCACTCATTAGAGTCATTGGATATTGATTAGAACATTGGCAAGGAGAGTTTGGTTGGTGACCGAGATTGTCAAGGGAAAAGGCTAAGGAAGAAATTTTGTGAAGCTTGTAAAAGAGCAAGGTAAATGTCTTACCTTAAGGTGTTTTAATGCATTAAGGGATGGGATTTAGTCATAGGATAAGTTTAGTTTAGAATCCACATTAGGAAGAGCTATATAAACCTAGGAGAAACAATGACTATATTTGATAACTTGTGACTAAAGAGCAAATGAGAAAGGAGATAGTTAAACAATGTCAAGGTGAACTATAAGAACATTTATATTGCAATGGGAGCCTTGTTGTGTGTATTTGCAGGTCAAAGGCAATATATATTGTGGAAATTCAGTGTTTAAGATTTATGCATTTAAGGGCCTAAGAGCCAAGTCATTTAAGGGCCTAAGTGCCAAGCAATTTAAGTTTATGCACTATATTGTGATGTGGTGTAGTTTGGGTGTATATTGTGTGTTAAGTTGGTGTAATGGGAATTGAAGTGTTAAAGATTGCTTAATGGTGAAAACCTAAGTGCTTGGGTGTAGTAATATACTAAGGAACCCATGTCAAAATTTGGTGAAGAGATTAAGTGTTTAAGATGTTTTAAGGAGATTTCATGAATAAGGAAAGTGCTAGGAAGCTTTAGGAGTTGTTTTGATGAAAAAGAATGAGCTTTAGGGTGTTCTTGTGAACTAAGGTGACCTAGGTACGCCTAGGAGGAACTAGGGGTTATATTGGTGAATTTTGGGCACCAAGGCCATGATAAAAGAAATTAGGAAGCTTGTGCAAGTTTGAGGGTGGTTAGTGATGTGTATGGTGTAGTCAAATTCTTAAGGAGGGAGCATTTGGTTAGTTGAAATTCTAGGTGAATTCCATGTTGAAAAGGTAGTAGTTAAATGCTAATTGTTAGGAATTTATGAGACAAAGGAGTAAATTGTTGAGAGGATCTTTGGAGGGTGATTTAATGAGTTTAGTGGATGGCTAAAGGTGTGTTTGAAGTGCCCAAATAAGGTTAGAACATACTAGGATATGTAAGGTGAAGTTTGGAGTCAAATGGGCAATTAGAAACATAGGTCTGGAGTAGACCAACCTTGGGGACCGGACCTGCAAGGTCGGTCGAGCCCAGTTTACACTACCGAAAAAGTTTCTGGAATGGACCGAGCTTGGGGACCGGACTTGCAAGGTCGGTCGGGCTTGTATTTTGTGTATGAATTGAGTCTCTGGAATGGACCGACCTTGGGACCGGACTTGCAAGGTCGGTCATGCCTAAAATTTTGTACGTGAATTGGTCTCTGGAATCGACCGAACTTGGGACCGACCTTGACAAGGTCGGTCGGGCCTAAATTTTCAAAGGGGAAAACTCTCGGGAATAGACTGACCTTGGGGACCGGACTTGCAAGGTCGTTCGGGGTAAAATCTTCAACGGTAATATGTTATGGAATGGACCGACCTTGGGTAAGGTCGGTCGGTAAGGTCGGTCGACCCTTAAGACTTAAAAAAAAACTAAAACTAAGAATGTTAAGTGGTGTTGGTGGTACCCCATTGAGAGGGCAATGATGATTAGAAACATAAAGACCTAAGGGATTAAGTTAAGTGTAAACCTAAATGTTTAAGGTTACGTTCATAAGATTAAGTTGTAAAACTTAGGAGGTGTTAGGTGGGGATCATTAAGGGTTAAGTAAGTTAAGAGATTAAGTAATGTGTAAGTAATTAACGATCTAAGTTGGGTGAATATTTTAGGATTTGAAAGTTTGGACCCGGAGGAGAATTAAACAAATGGGACAATCGACAGTGAACGGTACAGTCTTTCTTGTGACCTGCTTGCTAACGAGGTGTCCCTCGGCTTGTGTGCTATCTGTTTATTTGCTATGACTAAGACAAGATAAAGCATGCAACCGGTTATACTTGTTCTCGTTGTGAATGTGTTTTCTTTACACTAACCCACGAGACTTGAGATTAGCTACTAACTGAGCTTAGTACTTATTGAGGTAAGAAGAGGAGTTATATATTGGTAAATGTTGGTTAATACCCGTTAAGGTTTAACCAACACATGGTTTGTAAGATTTTCACTAACTGGAACTTAAGGGGGGAGTGAGGAACCCGGGACTGACTCCGGTCATGCATGCTAAGGAAAGGGGGTCGGTATCTGAATCAGATCTGTCTTCCACTTAAGGACTTGTCTTCGGACTTGTTGCCTAGGGTCGGTTGCCGGCTCAGCTGCACTGGACTTCCCGTCCAAGGTAGAAGGCATTAAGATGGTGCGGTAGGATCACCTAAATCCTAAGACTAAGATAAGTTGTTTATTCAACCAATGGAGTTAATGGCTCATTGGCTAGGGTTGCTTTTGACCCGACACAAATAAACATTGAGGTAAAATACATCCATTCTAATTAAGAACGGTTTGTATACTGAGATTAAGATAAGGATAAGACTGAGGTAAGTTAAGGTGAACTGAGGATAAGTGGAATCAGATATGGAGGAGGTTATTACTAACCCACTTGTTAAGGGAACGCTTGAGTCGTTCATTTGTGTGTGAACTATGTATGTTCATTTGTGGTTTGTTGTTTTATTGCATTTCATATTATGATTGTGATTCTAATCAACTTCCATGCTATCGACAATTAGTCGTCGTAGCCCCGTTAGCTTGGGGGCCATGAGAGGGTCGTACCAGCATTCATGCTGACCCCCTTTGGGGGCTATTTTTACTTTTGTAGGTAAGCGGCCCATGAAGTCGCACCACGAGAGTAGGAGTGGGTAGACTTAGGTGGGACTTTTATTTTGGATACGGGTTGCGCTTGTGCTCCCGTCTGTTGATATTAAACTGGTAGTATTTATGTTGTTAACAAGAGATACTACAAACTCGGTTGGTGAATGTTTTGGATATTCGGTATGTTCTATTGATCAGACCGTGGCAAGGTCCCGGTGTTAGTTTATTCCGTTGCGACGTTCATGATTAAGCTGTTAAGTTTGTGATAACCACGATTGGCTTAGGACGGGTGTTACAGATACTAACAATAGGGTTGTTTAGGGTGCACGAGGACTTAGGAGTGCCTCAACTAGACCTCTTGATATCCAGTCCTAGGGCCTATGAGGGGCCTAGAATGCGATTGAAAGTACGAGGACTTGGGAGTGCCTCAACTAGACCTCTTGATATCTAGCTATAGGACTTATGACGAGCCTATAATACCTTGATCGAGTACCATACCAGTAGCGTAATAGCTGCCTAGCAGGTTATGAAGTGAACGACCCTGCACTAGTAGCGTAATAGCTGCCTAGTGGAGGAAAAAAGGCGGGACCACACTAGTAGCGTAATAGCTGCCTAGCGAGTTATGAAGTGAACGATCTCGCACTAGTGGCGTAATAGCTGCCTAGTGGAGGAAAAACGGCGGGACCACACTAGTAGCGTAATAGCTGCCTAGCGGGTTATGAAGTGAACAATCTCGCACTAGTAGCGTAATAGCTGCCTAGCGGAGGAGAAATGGCAGGACCGCACTAGTAGCGTAATAGCTGCCTAGTGGGTTATGAAGTGAACGATCTCGCACTAGTAGCGTAATAGCTGCCTAGTGAAGGAAAAAGGTGGGACCGCACTAGTAGCGTAATAGCTGCCTAGCGGGTTTGAAACAAAAATGCGACCGCTAATAGCTGCCTAGTGGGTGTGAAACAAAAATGCGACTGCACTAGTAGCGCAATAGCTGCCTAGCGGGTGTAAAACAAAAGTGCGACCGCACTAGTAGAGCAATAGCTGCCTAGTGGGTGTAAAACAAAAGTGCGACCGCACCAGTAGTGCAATAGCTGCCTAGCGGGTGTAAAAAAGAAATGCGACCGCACCAGTAGCACAATAGCTGTCTGGCGGAAGTAAAATGAAAATGCGACCGCACTAGTAGTGCAATAGCTGTCTAGCGGGTGTAAAAGGAAAAAGTGACCACACTAGTAGCGCAATAGCTGTCTAGCGGGTGTAAAACGAAAAAGTGATCGCACTAGTAGCGCAATAGCTGCCTAGCGGGTGTAAAACAAAAAAGCGACCGCACTAGTAGCGCAATAGCTGCCTAGCGGATGTAAAACGAAAAAGCGACCGCACTAGTAGCGCAATAGCTGCCTAGCGGGTGTGAATATGCATTAGATAGTGAGCAAATTTTGTGGGTATATGCAAGTGATATGCGATGTGAAATGGTTGACAACTGTATTAATTGAATCGAACTCCCTGTTTGTGGGTGTAGGTTTTTGTGTGAGTAGATGGCTCTAGAGTTACATCAAAACTTCGGGATGGCTCCGGTGGCTCCGGCATGGCTTCCAGGATCTGAGATGGCTCCAGCATGCGTTGATGGCTCCGGTATGTACTGATGGCTCTGGTGTGACCAATGGTCTCGGGGTGGTTGGTGGGTTTTACATGGTTGGTGATTTTGTGGCAGTTTGTGGGCTTTGATTTGCCTTGAGATTTTTTTTTCAGGGTGGTTTGATGGATCTGATGATGGATTTATTGTTGTTTGACGGGATTTGTTGTGGACTTTGTAGTGAGTGAATGGTTTTTCACGAGTGAATGATGAAACACAGTTGCATGACTTTGTCGGGAGTTCCCATCATGGTTCCAGGATTTCCATGGATGGCTCCGGGATGACCTTGTGCTGATTGAGCATGATGATGCTTTGGTTGGTTCACTTTAATGACACCGAGGGGAAAAGGGAAGTTTTCGCCTTTGATATGGTCGCACCCTGAACGGGCTGCCTACGTACTCAATTCCGTATTGAGATCAGACCATATGTAGTTCGATACTCTGTGTGCAAGGCCTTGGTGAGGAAATGGCTCCTGTGTAGCCCTGGGGATGGTCTTTGGGACGGTCTTAATGTCTGAGGATGGCTCCCGCATGGCTCCAGTTTGGTTCTGGATATGGTGTTGATGAGGCCTGAGCATGACGCTGGATGGCTCCGGGATTGTCTTCGTACGGCTTCGAATGGCTTTAATTTGGTTCGATGTAGCTTGATGATGGCCTAGGATGGCTTCGTTGACATCTTTTGATCAAAAGTTATGCTCCAACAAATGCAGATGAAGTCGACTTTCAGCGAGACTAGGTAGATTTCTTACTACTCGGATGTTGAAGATGAAATGGTTATGATGCATGCAAATACTAAGTTCTATATGAGATGCAAGATGCATATAGTTTTTTTTGGAGAAGGTATGGCTCTATCTCTATTACTATGATGTAACACCCCGATTTAACCAATCAATAGTCCGAACGTTGCGCCAATGATGACCTAGCAAGTCTAAACAGCGGATTCACAACTCCATCCGGGTGTCACAGACGCCAACCACCCACGTGGTTGACACCCAACACTATCCATACTAAGCTACGGTCTGAATGACTGGAATTAAAGCCATAACCAAATCCAAGTACAAACTGGAATACAAACCAAGTACCGAGCGTCTACATCATAAGTTCTTACTTAAATTTACACAATCCGAAAGTACAACTAGGGTTTAGTAATACAAGTCATAACCCATACATTAACAACATACTACTAAAGTCTTGCCCGTACGGACTACCCCTATGGTAGTCACCCGTGCCTACTCTCCGTCTGCCTCTTGTTTCATACCTGTAAAAATAAAGGACTCAGCAAAACTATACCGAGTATGAACGTGTGAAGCCCGCATGTTACCGGGCCACACGACTACTTGGTCGAATATTATTAAGTCATATTACATGCTATAACAAAGCAGGAAAGCATACCACAACACATCATAATATCATACACACTGCAAGGTAGCAAAGCATTAGAAACAAGCAACCACGCACAACAAGTTGCTAGCATAGCGACAGTAATCATGTAACTATTCAAACGTGTGCATAGGTATATTATACCAACGATCCTCACTAGGGGATCATTCGAGCGTTGTGTGTTTTCATTCCTTTTACTCTTGTTTTCATAAAGTGTATTCTCTTATCACCACGTATTGAAGAGCGTCTCCTCCATAGCCAATCCTCCATTTCCGGCGTCATGCGTCGAGAACGTGGGGTCACTTCAATTCCCCCGTATGGGTTCCTTCAGCTGGTAGTTTACTATTCATTATCGTTATAAGTTCGACACCATAGTGGGTGTCGTTAGAAGTCCTCTATAATTTAAGAGGAGTGTTCCTTATATATAGTTCCTTGTTTGTTCACGTAATTCGTTGTGTTTCATCTCAAGGTTTCATCGCGAGAAGGGACTACACTACTGTGTGCGCGCAAGTAATATGCGGCAATGATATATGTAACAAGCATATAAACAAGTCATAGCAAGCAATCCAATTTCATGCTAGTCTTAAGGTCATTGTCAAACAAGGCACGCAGCACACAAGCCGTGTAACACGGCAACATACGAACCACACATGTCCATACCTTATTCGAAGCACGAGTCGTCTTACCCTCGAAGTCCCGGTCGGAGTTCGCTACGGCCCTAGCGTTATTTAAAACAATG
This sequence comes from Limonium bicolor, assembly GCA_023374045.1. Classification (NCBI taxonomy): domain Eukaryota; kingdom Viridiplantae; phylum Streptophyta; class Magnoliopsida; order Caryophyllales; family Plumbaginaceae; genus Limonium; species Limonium bicolor. The sequence goes on from CM041778.1 coordinate 55,749,616, forward strand.
GGTCAGTTTATTATTTTATGTGGCGACACTTTATATCGTATGTTTTTCCCTTGGTATGTTGTTACATGCTTAGTTTAGATTGACTCTTAAAATTTCACATGCATTAATTCTAGGCTTAACTTACTCCTAGGATATTTCATATCTTTATTTACATGTTAACTAAGCCCTTTTTCCTTAGGTAATGTTTAAAAGTGTTTAAAGCGCTAGTTATGTAACAAGTTTATATAACATGTATATAACATGTCTAACGTGTAACCCCTCCTTAGATAAATAGGTGAGTAATATTTTAACTCTTGTATAGTGATAATATAGGCCATAGAATAACCCTAAAACTTCTTTATACAGAAACCCATAAGCTTCCAAAAATTAAAACACCATTTCCATGGAATACCTTAACTAACTTTACTTTTAATGTAGTTGTCGGTGTTTAAACTTCTCCACACGATTCACTGACCTACTTATATTGATGAGCTACTATTTGGGTTCATTTATAAACTAGAATCACACTCTTAACACCTCTGGGAAGTAGCCATTCTGAAGCACCAACCTCAGCAATTGAAACACCAACTCTAAACATACTCCCCTTCAGTTTCTCTTTGTAACGCATCAATTGATCTCCTATCTTTCGCAAGTGTGTACAACCCGCATTAAGTGTATCAGCTATATTTTAAGTTTATAACAAGTCCTTACAACACTCTTATACCTACTGTGTGACAGTTATACAGAGGTAACAATGTCACAGAAAAATCTGAAAACATAGTTTGGGTGTCTTCTCTTTTATCTCCCTTGTTTCCCATTAACCTGACTTCTAGTCTTCCCCCAAAATTTTTACACCCTTAGGTACATGAGCTAACAAGGTTTTAAGATCGTTCTTAAACCAATACAACATTCATATAGCTTCTGTGATTAATTGTACAGAAACAGCAACCCAACGAAACTGAAAAGAAAGGACAGAACTCTTCTTCTGTCCGGTTATTGACTGGTTCCTAATATCCCACATGAGCATGTCCACCTAGTAGAGTATATTAGCAATGTTTTAGATCCAATATAGAGCCACTACAACATCTTCAACTCCTCTGAAAACGGGTTATACAGAAAACAACCTTTCAGAAAAGAAACATAAAACTGAAGCATCACATTCATATATCCTTTCCTTTATCCCCTTCTGTTTGTTCATGTATTGGCCCTCGATCTATCCCAAATTACTGACCCTGTTAGTTAAGGCCTTAAATCAAGATTCTACACCAAAACAAACCCACCACAACTTGGTTGATGTCACTGGTAAGCCATCATACTGAAACTGTAAAGAAACTGAGAAGTTGAAACTAAAACTGATGCTTTCTATTCTGTTTTTTTTTTCCTTTCTGTTCACGCATTGGGTTCTTTAACTTCCCCGCAATCTGATTGCCAGCTTGGCCAGATGTGTTACTAAGCTACTGTTTTAAACACAGCTCAACATCACCTAAACACACCATTAAAGTTACTGAAACATCCACACTGTTGGAACTAGCCAAAACTGATAACATCCTCTTCTGTTTCTATTTTTTTTTGTCTGTTCTCGACTTTGTCCCTCAACATCCTCCCAAATTGTTGTCTCGGTTATTTAAGTTTTTCTAGGAAGTTTCTAAACCCAACACACCACACAAGAAACTTGGTTAACAGCACTGATACATCCAAGAACTGTACTGGACAAAAACTGAAATAAAACCTGAAACTCAAAACTGATGAAATTCCCTTTTCTGTTACGTTCCTTCTGTTCTCTAAGTCTGATCTCTAAGTTTTCCCAAATTGCTCATCCAATAGTTAAGTGATTTGGCAAGCTTTTAAACTCAGAAACAACCCTAATAACACCGTTAATCCCCACTGATGCATTCTTATACTGAAGTACAAAAATCTGCAGAAACCGGTATTAGAACTGATGAGTTATGCTCTTATTGTTGTCTTTCTGTTTCATTACTAATCTGTCCTTTAATTCTGCTCTAAGGTGTGCATATCTTGCTTGAGTGTATTAGGTAGGTTTTGGGTTTATAAGCCACTCAATCCAAACCCTTATAGCCCCCTGTAATAATGTTCTACAGACAATACAAGTTGCAGGAAACTGAAATCAGACACTCAACTCTGCTATACCCTCTTCTGTTACTTACATAACTGTCTTTCAATCTATCCCTAAGCACTTACTTACTCCTCTCAGTGTTCCCTCTACATTTTCAACTCAACACTAATCCAATAAACACTCACCTAACCTCTGTACCGAAACTGGACACAAGTGAAAACTGAACTGCTGTTAAATTTTCTGCTAGAATTCTCTTCTGTTCTTGTAGTCTATTTTCTGGTTTGTCATTAATTTGTCTTCCAAACTGCCCCACGGTGCTTACCTATTTAGTTAAGTGGTCTAGTCATATTTCAAATTCAGAAACAACCTGGAACACTCGGTTAGTTCCCTAGAACTATCTTATACCGAGACTGAAAACCAAGTGCAAAATTGAAACAGGTAACTAACCCAAAGCTGATAAAGCCGAGATAAGATCTGGTTCTATTTGTCTTTCTATTTAGTTCCTTGCCTTGGGTTTCTATTTCCCCCAATCTATTTAGCCCCTTAGTTAAGAGTCTTAGTATAGGTTTAAATCGCTAGACAGACTCAAGGCACTAAGATTACGTTTCTGGAACAAAAAAAAACCCTGTTACACACAGAACCTACAGTTGAAACTGATGTAGTTTTTCTTTTGATTGGTTTCTTCCTGTTCTTGGTTAATCAGTTTCTTAACTTCTCCATAATTAACCACAGTCTGTTTTAGATAGTTTGGCAATGTTCTAGGATCATTAACACTCAGTTTAGTTCCCTTCTATCCCTTCTGTAACTAGTTGTCCAGAACTAAGAAAATAAAGAAAACAAAGAAGTAATGTAAGACTTATGGAAAAAAAACAACTGATATGCTGGTATACTGATGCATGTTCCTTCCTCGGTTGTCTAACTTATCTTCCAGCTTATCTTACTTGCCTACAGGTAGACCTAAGCAGTGTAGCAGGTCCATCAATAAGTCAACAAACCCTCCTAACCCCACGGAAATTTGATTACGCAGCATCTGAGTTACAGAGGTTTAACTAAAGTTTCTGCAGCAGTTATCCTTAACTAGTTTATACAGATTTCTTTCTGGGTCACCCAACTGATTACCTAGTTCTAAAGTAGTTGGTGCATTAATCACTCAAGTGCCTCAGGAGTTTGCTAGTTATTATAAGTGAGGCTGTACAATAACAGCACCAGAAACACAGGGTTACAGTACTTGCAGAAGTAATCAAGGTTGCAGTTTACCTTGGGCTGAATTTTGGACCAACGTGTTGTAGCCTAGGGAGAGGTTTCTGGTTGTCTTGTTTTGAACAGACGAGCAATAGGATTTCAGGATTCCCAGTGCTCCGCTCCTACCTAGCAAGTATGGTCTTTACGTGATACAGGAAAAAGTCAGGGAGGCTGTGCATGGATTTTCAGCCAAAACCAAACCGAGGACAATAAGGAATCTGTTGTAGCCTCTTACCTCGTTAGTCTTATGAACTTAGTGATTCAGTTTCCCCAAGGGCTTGGGCACAAGCTTGAACAGACAGACAGGAGAGAGTGGAAGACTTAGTTCACTGACAAGAACAAAGGACAATGCTAGAGTAAGTAGTCAGCTTATTGCTTAAACGGAAATGAAGAAAAGCGCGAGAGGAGGGCGATGCAACCCAGTAACATTACCATGAATGCAAGAATCAGAGGGGAGTGGGCTCTGAATCGTGCATAAACTGGTGCATGCCCGAGAAGAGAAGGGGTGATCTGTGGGTTTATGCAGGAGCTAGATCAGTCTCTAGAGGTGACAAGTCCCGATAGGAATTTTGTGAGAGTTTGTAAAACTGGACTCTGATGCCTAGGACTTGGAAAACAAAACAGACTTTGTCTGTTGACTGAAGCCAAAATGATGCGGTTGGTACCCCATGCCCTCTGTTGTAGCTGGCTTTCTGTTTTACGATGCCACAAGAAAAGCAAGGGAGCATGGGGGTAAATGTTGGAAGTTCCTGTCGACATCAATTTTTTTTTGTTCTTGATTCAAGCGCATAACAGAGGGGGATGAGATTGAGGGATTTCTACTGTGTGTTTGAAAGGGATTGGGAGCCCCGCAGGTGCGCAAGTTACAAGAAGTCATGGGCAATTGAATAAATAAGCGCTTCTGTTGTGAGCTTGAAAGCACGGTTCCTATTCCTGTCTTTTTTTTGTTGTTTGATCGTATCCTGAAACGAGAAAGGAAGGAGAAGGATGTGCTACAGACGTGTGTTTGTTTCACCTTTTTTTTGTAGTTACTCAGTTAGTTGATAGTAGTTTTAATTCGTGTGGGTTAGATACCGAATATGAGCATAGCTCAACCGGTTACAGCGTTTATAAGGTATATGTGAGGTCTCGGGTTCGAACCTCAGTGGGAGCGTCTTTGCTCCTTTTTCTTTCTCTTTGTTTTGTATAAGTTATACATTATTATTTATATATGTACGACTATATATTATATCATGTGATTCCATATTTTTTGTAACGCAGTTATGCAGCGTTATTGACATTTATTTACAACGTTACGATATCTATACGACTATATATTATATCGTGTTATTATATTTTTTGTAACGAAGTTATGCGACGTTATCATTTTTATTACAGCGTTACGGTATCGTAACGTTACGTACATATATTTTTGCACATAATTTAATTTAATCTTCACTAACTTAAAGTGGTAATTACTCGGGGTATTTCATATGAGGTTTACGAAGATAAGACATCTTCGGTTTGATCTTGAGTGACTGTTGAACTGAAATGCGCAAATCACTTTCCTCTCATGGAGGGATGTGGGTCAATCTCTCGTGAGTATGGCCGTGTGTGCTAAATGGTGTGATGATACTCTCGATGGTCAGAGCAGTATTTTCCGTAGAATTCCTTTTGAGGTTCTGGACTTTTCGATCCTTACAAATTTCTCACCTGTAATGGGGTAGACTGTTTATGTCTTGGTGTTTAGAATGAAGATTCACTCGCACTCATAAGACCTTGTGGTGTAAGGTCACACTCATTCGCTCATGGTCCTTTGGTATGACGGGACATGTTGATAACAAGCACGAAGCTTATGGTTCATGTTTCAAATCCGATACTTTCAGTTAACGTTGATCAATTAACGAGTCAGAGGTCTTTTATTGGGTTATAACAGGGCTGAGGGGTATGATGTATGTCACGTGGGACTGTGAGATTTGTTTAGGAATTGTGGAGCTTTTGTGCAATAGAGGACATGTTTCACCTTTGCCATGGCGTGGAATGATTAGACAAACAATCTTTGAGAATCCTTTGTTTGTTTTGGTGGGACATCATTGATCCTCTCCTTCTTCTTTGGTGTACGATATTCTCGTTCTTCTTCCTCCTTTTCAGTGTGTGATTTTCTCATTCTTCGCTTTCCTTTTTGATGTGTGATTTTCTTCTTTGTGCTTTGCTTTCAAAATTGCATAGGCTTATCGACTTTCTTAAACATTCTTTGGTATTCTCTTTTGGCGTTTGACTTCAAAGTTACAATGACTCACTAATTTCTTCGAACATTTTGATTGCCTGCTTTTGTGAAAGATGGCGAGGGAGGGGCCATGGCTCTGGCTCCTTCGAGCTCCTCTATTGCAAGGGTAAGTATGTATATGTCGGGTGGCATGTTGTGGAGTTCACAAAAAATAGGTTTATCGTGAAAGGCTCAACGGGGCTCACTAAAGGATTATGTACAGGGCAGTCAAAGCTTTTTGGTTTTGTGTAGATTTTTATTCTGAAGTGCCTCGTCATTCTCATTAGTCAATGATTGTTTTCTTACTTCTTCACAGATCTTTGCATGAATCACAGTTCGTATCTTGTTTATCGACATTGATCTCACTCTGAATTGTGCCTCTCCATGTGCTGAAGGAATGCACATGTCGCTCGTGGTTTTACCTCGATTGGCTCTCTCTACTCTCCCTCATCGCTCAAGGGATTGCCCAGTATCCTCGTTCGGAATTCAAGGGAAAATTCCGCTCTTTGCACGCTACTCACTTTGCCTGTGGAGCTGATTTTGATTTAAACCCATGTGTAAATTGAAGGGTTGAGAGTTTAGTGATTCAAACATTCGATTCGACCAATCTCTCAAGATTTTTCCAAAGATGTCGTTTCGATATGGAAGTATGCAAATGTAACTATCTACCATGCAATATGTTGTGGTAATATGGAATTACTACGTATTGGATGCATGAAGTACTGACAACGAAAATGACTCATTTTGGATTTTGATTGACTTTTTTGTTTTTTTGTTTTTTTTTATGCGCATGAGTGGTAAGGCTACACCAAGTCTCGCTTGAGTCGGTTCCAGTTGATGGTCCATTAAGCTCATCCCGTCATTGTAAGCCCTGAAGATGGTCAAGTAGTTGGATGTGATGTGAGGGAAGTTGTTTCAAAATGGTGTTTGGTCAATGATTGGCTCCTAGAGTTTTGGAATTTTAGGGAGTGACAACTCCCGCATGGTGGCCCCATGATATAACAATGACTGCATTTTTTGGGATTTTTGAAGGTATGCTTTTTTTGGATTTTTTGGATGTATGATTTTTTTGGATTTTTGGGTGTATGCATTTCTTTTGTTTGGGTTTTTTTTGGGGTGTATGATTTTTTGGATGTATGATTTATTGGCATATGCTCTTTTGTTGTTGTTAGTCTCTATGTACATGGCATGCCGAATGAGAAGATGCTTGAATCCCTGGTAGTTTTTGCTTATCGCTTTGAGGGTCACGCTTTCACTCGTGGGCAGATGCGGTTATTCACCTGCAAACACAGTCATTATAATAGAAAAAGAATATGACAAATGTGAATGTTAGCATGCTTTGAAAAAAATGGGATGAATGCTTGTGTGTGATGTGTTGGGAATGCAACATGTGATTATGCAATTTTTCTCAGATGGGTGTGATTCATGCATGATTAATTATTATGAAATGACCGAAGATGGGAAGAAGCAATTCGTAAGTGCTACAAGATATCAAGTTTTAGAAAAACAGTTTTGAAAATACGTGTTTTCGAAGCAGATTTTCTCAGTAGGAAGTTTGAAGCTCAGTCATTCGCAAATAAAATAGGGAGTGGGGAATCCTATACACATTGATCTAAATAAATTCAAAGGGAATATACAACCTATACACAAAGTCTATTCAGAAATTGACAAGAGAGAAAAGAATGCTAGGGGAAAACCTATACATCAATTCTAAAAGTCATTAAATGGGGTGCTTGAGCTTAAAAACTTCTCCCAAATTCTTCTGCTACGTCTTCAAGCTTTTGACTGACTGCTTACTCATGTACGGGCTCCTGATTGGCCATTCACTCGTCCTCAGCAGCTTCAAACTCAAACGGTTGTTTCGGGTCTTCATGTCGCTCGACTCGGGCTGGTGCAGCTCTGATTTTTGGTTCAGACTACAGTTGTTGATCTTCATGCGCTCCACCTGCTTCGACGGGGAAAATGAGGGGCATTTTTTGAGAAAGGAAAGGTGAATGATCGAGCACAAATTCTTTGTGAAAATCCACCACTTTTGTGAAAACACGAAATGATTAGTACACTCCACGGTAATAACCGCTGCTGCTGAAGGTGGGTCGCACTTCAAAAATAGAGGGTCACAACATGGGGACTAAATCATTCATTTTGAAATTCATTTGTGGAAAACAACTTGAAAATTGCTTTCAAAAACAAGTGTGAGATAATATCAGTGAAAAAAAGTTGATTGAAATTTGTTTGCAATCTGTTTTTGAAAATAGTTTTTGAATAATGTTTGTGAGAAAAATTGGTTGAAAATCATTTGTAAGTAGTATATTTTTGAAATCTGTTCCTTGCAAACCATTTGACAAAGTTTGTTTTCTAGAAGACTTTGATTAAAACGGGTTTTGAAAACTGCTTTGGAAATATCTATTTTGAAAACATTATTTTTTGAAATCATTCGAGATGGACGACTTTGAAGATATTTCATTAGAGTGTTCGAACTGATTCATTTTTTGATTTTTGCTAAATTTCAAAAATGTGATCACGCATAGATGTAAGTGCAAAATAAAAAAAGTCGTGTCTGATTTTTCATGGAGCTGAGTGTGAATGATTGGGATAATCACTTTCCAAGTCAATCAATGCTTCCATACCACCGGGGGAACCGTCGTCCCTTCATTGTTCATCTCTCGGGATTTATCTCTGTTATGCCTTGTGGGGCACGCCATCAAGAAAGACCGGAGTGCTTAAGTTCAAAAGGTCGGGATACCCGAAGTGATACAGTCACACAAGCCACGGCCGGGGATTATCACAACATACTCACTTTTCGGAAAACTCGGGGAAGTACTGCATGGGATCGGGTCTCCCCTCGTCTACACGATAAGGTGTGTCTAAAGTCCAAATTATTCACTGACTACGCTATGTCATGTATGGGTATCCGTAAATACGGGATCCTCTAAGAATTTGTAGCACGACATTGGGCTCTAAAGACACCCGTGGTGCAGAGGAATCATAGAGAACTGAGCCCATGTAATCTTCAGGGTAAGGCAAAAGAGTGGTAGACATGCGGCATACAGGGGTGACTACCCATAAAACCCATCCTAGACACCAGACCAGGCAGCTGGACATTGAAGGCTTATGGTTTACTACATACTGGCTTTGACTCGAAAAGGTATTTGAAAGGTTACTGAGACTTTCAAGGTGGAGACACTACGACTGTACCACCTTGTGGGCTTTATCCTTAGCTACAAAGGTCCCATACTCAGAGGGAATCAATTGTGGACCAATTGTTTATCCCGACCGTAGATATTTAGGGTGACACAGAGGAATGCATGTCCTAAGCTACCCAATGCACCCCCCATCAGGACTATTCCTAACAGTTCAGTATCACAACCAGAAGGCGGTAAATAAATGCGCACGCAAGGAGGAAGAAGAAGTTGGACCCCTAATGGGCCCACCTACCTGAGCTCCTGCAGGTTATTCTATCATAATCACGCAATTATGTAGCACTCATGGCAAACAAGGCTGATCATAAGCTCTCCACTTATATCCTTGTTATCCTCACCAATCACACTCTAAGTGAGGAGTAGAGTAATCCTAATGGCTTTCGAAATGATTCTCTTGAAGGTTTTGAAAGAATTTGGGGAATCCTGACAATTTTAAATAGAGTTCAGTCTTCCTTGACCAAGTTTCTGTGGAAGGTGATTTTTCGGTATAAGGGGTCTAATTGAATATGATCTGGCTGAGAAGTCTAGATCCTAAAAAAATGTCATTCTGTGGAGGGTGCAAACCCGTTATTCTGGCATCCCTCAGAAACCTACTAAGTCATCCGTATTTCCCAGAAAGCATAAAAGGGAGTGCAAGTGTGCAACACCCGCTCTCAATGGGCTCCACGCGGACTTATGCCCTAAGGGCGGAAATTGACTAGAGTCGCCACCTAGTTTGACCTAAGGAACTAGGAAGGGAGGAGAAGGGTTCTAAAAACCGTTAATTGACTCTGAATTATTGCCTACGGATGGGGCTTATCTGGTCCTTTGTAGAGATTGTTTTTGGGTTCACACTGGGTTACACCCCTTGGAAGTGGCAACGACCGCGACTTCGGATTGGAGCCCGAGGAAACCTCGGTCTCCAATTGTCAGGATTACCTTCTTTCAAAACCTTTTAGAGAGATTCATTTAAGAGCCAAGGATATGATTAGGATGAGAAGAGAGAGAATGGATGAGGCGAGCTTTTCTGCCAAGCCAACGCCTAGAAGAGGGAATTGGGGAATTTGGATGAGTATAGAATGAAGATTTGGGAAAGTCTGGGGTTGAGTGAATAGACAAGACTTGGAGCCTAATGGTTTGTAGTTTGTGGGAGCCGAAGAAGGTTTAAGTGTTTTGAGAGATATGAGAGCCACCTCAGAAGGGGGAAAAGGGTTTTTTGTTTGGAATAGGGTCGCACCCTATGTGGGTTGCCTACGTACTCAACTCCCTGTTGAGATCAGACCTTACGTAGTTCACTAGTTTTTGGGTTTTGGAAGTTTGGATGTTTTGAAGGGTTTTGATGGGTTTGAGATTTAGAGGAGTTTAGAATTCCAAGAAGTTTTGGGTTTGAGATGTTACTATGTGAGACGCTCGGGTCTGTGAGACATTTGAAACCTTGAGATCTCGAAGTCTATGAGACGCTTGGGTCTGTGAGACGCTTGGGTCTATGAAATGCTCGAGTCTGTGAGACGCTCAGATCTGTAAGACATTCGAATCAATAGAATGACAAAGCTTGTGAGACGCTCGGGTCTGTGAGACATTTAGAGTGTATGGGAAATTGGAATGGAATTAAAATTGAATTGAAATCGAAGTTGAATGAATTTTGATTTGAATTGGAATTGAGTTTGAATGAATTTGGATTTGAATTGAACTTGAATGAGTTTTGAATTGAGATGAATTTGAATGAGTTGGAAGTGAGATGAATTTTGAATTGGTTTGGAATTGAGATGAATTTTGAATTGGTTTGGAATTAAGACGAATTTTAAATTGGTTTAGAATTGATATGAATTTAAATTGTATGCCAAAATTGAACTAATAGGCCAAGTTCGGGCCGTGGAAAAGTGGCTGAAACGGGCTTTGACATTTAGGCCGAATTGGGCCTTGAAATATAGGCCAGGTTGGGCCAGAATGGGCCTTGAAATGTGGGCTGGAATGGCCCACAAATATTGGGTCGAAGTAGGCCTTGGAGAATGGGCTTGATTTTTTAAACCCGATATGGGCTTGAGATTTGGACCGAAATGGGCCTTGTGATTTGGGTTCGATTTAGGATTTGAAAATTGGGCCAAGTTGGGCTTTTTGGTTTGTTCCCCGAATTGGGCTTTAAATTGGGCTTCGATTGAATTTGATTATTGGGTCTCGAACTGAAATGATTGTTTGGTCTCAAATTGGAAGATTTGAAGTTGGAATTGGCATTGTTGGAATGAATTTTAGATTTTGTATGAAGAGTGAGTATGAGAGGGATTGATCTTGAAAAGTGTATGAAGAATGTGTTTGAGAGAGATTGGATTTGAAGATTGTATGAAAGTGTTTAATGTTACAGTATGAGAACAATTGATTTGGAAAAGTCTGATTTTTTAAGTCTTTGCTCTTAATAAACAAGGATGATTTGGAAAGTGTTATAAAGAGAAGGGCATCTCCACCGACCAGACTCTACGGCCCGTTTGAGTGATGAACATCCCCGAACCTAGAAGTTTTTCTAAACTGGACTCGAAATGTCCAGAAAAAATGGGCAAACCTAAAGGCTACTCTATGGCCACCTGTGCTAAGCCAATCTATCAATTTATAAGACGAAACTGACAAATAAAAATGTCTAATGTATAATAGCACCGAACATGTATAAACAAGCTTTCAAGAATATGTACAAAAGATAGTCGAGATAAAGATAATCAAGCCAACAACCATTCAAGAATATGTACAAAAGATAGTCGAGATAAAGATAATCAAGCCAAAAACCATTCAAGAATATGTACAAAAGATAACCAGGATAAAGATGGTCAAGGCAACAAATACACAAAATTATGAAATCCAAGACTATAGCACAACTAATAGATAAATTACAACTCATGATAAGAATTAAAGTGCTGAATAAAAGAGAGCTACTATGAGGGGTCGCATCGACGCCGCCTCACTTAAGTTGAAAGGGTTCCGAAGAGATACACCAACCGTTTTTCGCGTTTGAAGGGAGAGCCCTGGTAGTCCTAGCCAAGGTCCAGCTCCGAGCCTAAATACATCAGTACAGCTCATTAGTGTGATCTAAAGTTAGATACAAATCCAGCAAGCGCGACCCAAGGAAAGGAAGTCCAACCCAAATTCATTGATTATGTATGTACCTCAATCAAGACATAAAGCATAGCAGTGAGTAGACCGAATAGAACAGCCAGTGGCAATAAGCAAATGCTTCAATCAAATTGAATTCTCAACCGTCATCTATGCACCAAAGTGATATAAATTGCTGGAGGCATATTTCCCAAGCCAACAACAATGCGCAAGGGGCCAGTGATGATTGTATAAGTAACATAATTTCCAAACCCAAATTCTAGACATGAATGGCATAATATCAATAAGACAATGAGAAAGCCTGACCGAAGATATTTCCAAACCCAAGGAGCAGTGTGGGGTCTACGGCCCACCAGCATTATCCATTTGCCACATCAAAACCAGCCAGCCTAACGCAAATATTGGTCAATTTGCAAATCTGAAATCAATTCCATACTGAGTAAGCCCCGCTCAAGTCTCATCTATTTGGTATGTGCCTCAGTCAAGGATAAAAGCAACAACAAAGTAAGTAGCAGACAAACGAATGTTAAACAGGCTGGGATTGAATTAAAACTTCAAACCGAGCTTAAAGTGCCAAAGAGCATCAAGTAAATAACATTGAGCCAGACCTTAAACCCGCATCAATCGAGAACCTCCGGATCGTACGATAGCCTAAAACTCAAACTGGCAGACTCTAATTTCAAAGCAACCAAATCAACAACTAAATAGTAGTTCGGCAATAAACGCATGGAAGCACCAACAGTCCATGAGCGAGACAAAAATCACGGTTTCGCTTCAACAGACAATAAGCAACAAAAGGAATTAACCAGGTCTGAATCTAAGATCGTAAAAAGGTTTCACGGTTCAGAAACTAAAGAAAATCCGTAAAGAGAAGGCCACCCAGGTGAAATGAGCATAAACTGCAAACATTATAACCTCAACAATTCATGATCTATCCATGAATCATAAGAACAAACCGGGATATCCACTAGTAAAGTAGAGCTTGAATGAGGCTCGCTTGGACATATTATGTACAGAGAACAATTCTGAAATGAATACAAAGTTAAGACCAGGAATGAAGTAAATTGCCCACAAATTCATAAATTCGACGATTGAACTAAACAGACACCGAGATCAAGAAGTGTGTGTGTAGAATCCTTCCCGTTCAGACAGAAATTAGACAAAGGTTGAGGATTACATTAATTCACATCAGAGAAAGGAAGAGAAGATACTACCAAATTAGCCGGAAAAGGCAGGTGTGTCTCGAACGACAAACTCCAGGGCTGGAAAAAGCCGAATCATCCTGTGCATCTGCTCGCCTTCTTCGTTGAGCCTATTGGAAAGGCTTGGGAGTCCTGAACATCTCAACAGAATTACAAGGAAACTTTAATGAAGTTAGGAATGAGATTGAGGGAACAGAACTGCTAATTGCTCCGGTTGTTGCGTTTCGGAAAATTCATTAGGGTTGAGGGAGACGACTGTGAGCATGAAAAAGTTTTTGAGTTTCTCGATTTTGAAGATGTAGTTGAAAGAGGAAGTGGGTGGCCATAAATTTAGTGGGGGATTTTCGGATGAACGGGCGCGGTACAGGTGGTTATTCGAGGTGGAGGAGAAGTTTCAGGTATGGATAAATTTTCTGGGATTTCACAGTCACATTCTCGGGATGTAGAAGATGGGGTGTTCTAAGGTTGCACTGGAAATGTGAGTAATAGAGGTGGGTGACTACTTGATCAAGAGGAAGGAGCATAGTAGAATTTTCTCTTGTCTTCGTTTTTCTGATCGGAAAATGGAGATGAGAACTGTTGAGACTGGAGAAGAAATGAAGAGGATAAGATCGGAGCATGTATGTCTCTCGATCGCCTTTTTTTAGAAGAAGAGAAAAATGGAAAGTGATGAAAGGCCAGTGAGGAAGACGGCTACTGTTCTCTCTTCTTTAGGTGAGGTTGGTCTTTTATAGAGGTGAGGTTTTAGGGTTTAGAAGATCAATTGGGTTTTGATGTGGCCTTGGGTTTTGGGCTGCTGGATTTGATTGAAGACTGGGCAAAGACCAACAAGAAAGGAAAATGGTCATTATTATAGATCTGCATACAAAATTGAGGGAAAAAGACAAAAGCTATAACTTGACATGAGGAAAATCATCAGAAAAGCTAATGTTTTAAAAAAAGTATATGTAAAGTGAGACTAAAAAAGTTTAGTCAATAAAAATGAAACATTTTCCTTACAAAATAACAACATAAAAATGATGAAATAATATAAGTAAAATAAAGTAAATGAAATGCCCACGACTAAGGAAATAAAACTGAAAAATAACTAAATAAAATAAAAGGGTAAGTCTAAAACAAATAATTGTTTGAAAATTTCTGTAAAATTGGGTTTTTCTAAAATGCTTAAAATTTGGTTTGAAATTTTGTCGTAAAACGATGGTTTCATTTTGGCACGCACGTCAATACGTTTTTGAAAAAGAAAGGCGACGACCCCTCTTATTGTATTTCTTATTCTGGAATTTGCTTTATGGGGTGAGAATTTTTGGTGTCTACAGTATTATTGAGGAATCCCCACTCTAGCCTACCATAAGCTTTGCTTAGATCGACCTTACAGGTGAATAAACCTTTTTTCCTTGCTTTTGATCTTGCAATGTGGTGATGAAGTTCTCCCGCTAGAATAACATTGTCCGTAATTAGTCTATTCTTAACAAAGCCAGATTGATTCTGGGAAATAATAGCAGGAAGGGTCTCTTGGATACGGTTAGCTAGGACTTTGGTCATGATTTTGTAAACAAAATTACAAAGAGCAATCGGCCTAAAGTTCAGAAGGGAGTTAGGTCCTAGGATTTTTGGGATGAGAGCAATGAAGTAATCATTAAGAGTAGAAGGAACTGGGTTGCCATTTAGGATTTTCAGAACTTCCGAAATAACTTGGGGACCAACTTCTGTCCAGAATTTTTTATAGAACGCTCCATTAAAGCCATCAGGCCCAGGTGCTTTATTGGATCCCAGTTGTTTTATGGCTAGAAGAACCTCATCCGGGGAATAGGGCACTTGGAGCTTTAGGATTTGATCTTTAGGCAAAATTTTGGTGATTATAAGAGAAAATTGATGCTCCAAGGGTGGATCAGAAGAGATAAATAACTATTGGAAATAGTTTTTTGAGATGATGTCCAAATCGCTCCACTCCAATTTAATACAAACCATTAGGGTCCTCAAGACCCAAGATATCTTTTCTCCTACGACTACTAGAGGCTTTCCCATGGAAGAAACTGGTATTTTTATCTCTTTCCTTTATCCACTTATCTCTAGCTCTTTGTTTCCACCAACATTCTTCTTTCATTTGCAAGAGTTGGATCTCCAGCAGAATTCTTTTACTATTGGCAACTGCCCATACAGTTTGAGGTCCCTTCCTAATATCCTCTAATTCCTTTTTTTTGTTTTTGATTTTGAAGGAGATCTTGTAGATATTCCAGCCATTCCACTCAATCAGTTTCTTTCTACACCTTTTCATGTTTTCTACAAGATTAAGGTCCTCACCACCCCAGATAGAAAGTACTATATCTCTGCACTTCCTCTCATCAAGCCAAACATTCTCAAATCTAAAAATTCTACCCTGCTTCTTGTGATTTCCTACAAGTTTGATAAGGACCGGGCAATGATCAGAGTGGAGTTTTGGGAGATGGGTAACCGCACATAAGGGGAAAGTGTTCAAAAACTCTGCAGAACATAAAGCTCTGTCTAACCTACTCTCACTATGAAAGGGTTCAGCTTGTTTGTTTGTGTAGGTAAATTGATGACCACTAAAGCCCATATCAATCAATCCAGAATCTGTAATAACCTCTCTGAACGGAAGCATTTCTTTTTCCCCTCTAATTTTGCCTCCACTTTTTTCACTCTCAAAGCATATCTGGTTAAAATCTCCTACTACAATCCAAGGATTGCTCACTTGATTCCTAAGGGTTCTAAGCAATTACCAGGGCAGATATTTCACTCTCTAGTCAGCCCAACCATTAGAACCAGTAAAATGGAAAAGATTCATACCTGAGATCTGGACCTCAGCCGCCATATGATGATGGGAGAAATTAATCAGCTTGACTTTGACTTCTTTTGCCACAAAAGCATCAAACCCCCCACTTCTTCCAACACTAGCAACCGGAATACCATCATAATCATCCCATTTCTGCATAATTTTTTCCATCTCTGCCTTACTTCTGTGGGTCTCCATAAAAAATATAAGCTCAGGTTTGTAGGTTTTAATTAAGCTCGTAACCTAAGCTACTGCCCAGGGGCGACCCAACCCCCGGCAGTTAAGAGATAAGTAACTCATTTTGGCAGGCAGCCCTACTCTTCAGCAGGGGCTGCCTTCTTACGGATCCAACAGTAGTAATCAGACTCCTCTAATTCTGCTACCATGGAAGAAGGATTAATCATCAAAAGTCTGAGGTTAGCTGTTTTCCACTTCTTAGATTTGAATTTATCTAGGTAGTTGAGACTGAGGGAAGATTCAGGGAATAGTTTCTCTTTCCCTTTCCCTGGGGGAGTAACTTTACTGGGGATTGACGCACTGGGGATCTGATGAGAAAAGATGGGGTTATTGGAAGTTCTGGTTTCCGCTTCAAGCAGAATCCTATCCAGCTCTGAGTTGACATCCTGACTGTAACCTTCCACTAATTTTTGTTTCCGGTTGAAGTCAGATTTGAAATTTGAGACTGCAGTGTCCCAATTGATATCATTGATGGCTTTCCTTTTCTCAGAGGGGGCTAGGCTGGTGAAGTTAGAAAGGGCAGAGTTGGGGTTTGAAACCAAGTAACAAGGATTTAGCTTAGGATCTTCACCAAGTGGGAGGGCTGAGTTATTGTTGGAAGTGGCGCTAGGAATTTGTTGTATGGATGTTTTTGGAGGAAAGCCTGGTGGGTATTCTGAGTCTGGTAAATTAGGGTTACCTGGATCAGACGGAGTGATCCATGGTTTAGATGTTGGAGAAGGATCAGCATTAAAAGGAGGCATGGATTGAGTCATGGGTGTTAGGGAATTTTGAGGAACTTCTTGGGTTAAAAAAGTTGGGATGCATCTCTCTAGCTGATAATTTGGATTAGTTGAAGTGGGGGGAGTGTTAACTGGGATGGTAACCAGAGAAAGGTCGACATTCACAGCAGGAGGGAGGTGATTGGGATTAAGAGCAGATTGGGAGACCATCGCAGTGAGACTATCTAAAACTCCTTCCCTTCTCTATTAAACCAGAAGGTAAGCATCAGTAGTAACGGCCATAGATCCAGCATACTCAGCTTTAATCCAAGGACCAAATTTCTCAGTGCTATTAGGAATAGGGTTTATCAGAAGGCATTCCGAGATAATATGAGTAATACGACCGCATCGATAGCACATACTAGGAAGATTCTCATATGAAATCCTGCAAACCCTATTTCCATTGTTGGTTTTGTTTATCAGCAGCCAACATAGAGGCTCCTCAATCTTAATTTCCACCTTAATCCTTAAGGTGTTACTGGCCAGAGGATTAATACGGTCGTGGCACTCTAGAAATCTACCAATCTTGTTTCCTAACAGAGAGGCGTAGTGTTTGTTGAAAAAACCTAGAGGGAGCTTATGAATTCCTACCCAGATATTGACGAACTGAGGATTATGCTCTACCAGATTGAGCGCAGGATTTATCGGCATTAAGGCGAATAGCCTGTTTTGAAAATGCCATGGACCATTTCCCAGAATATTACAAACATCTCTTTCCGAATCGATTTGGATTGTAAACCGATTGCAGTCTATCTCAAGAACCCTAAAGTTTGAGTGAGTACGCCAAATTTGACCTAAAACTTTCTGAAGAAGCTTTGGGTGGACTCGGTGAGGGTTCCAGATCTTACCAAAGATAGCCTTTTTGGTATCGAAAGAAACAGGGAACTTAGGTAACCCTTCTACCCCTATTGTTGCCATTTTAGCCGGGTGGAGTTGCATTCTGGAAGAATTCGCTATGATGGAATCCATCGGGGGGCTGAAGCTAATTTTGGGGGAATTTCGTGAACTAGGTCTTTAGAGTTCGGAGAGATTGGGGTAAACTTTGAAAGTTTGACTATTTTACTTCCTAACACGTCTAGCTCTAAGTTAGATAAAGCACAGATTAAGCTATCTGAAGGAACAAGCAAGATATTTGGGGACATTACCGTCTTGCAGGCAGGATCTGGGTCAAGATCTTCTGGACAGCCACCGGCATAAATGCTACTGACAGGCGATTCGTCTTCTAGGAGAGCATGGCGGGGATCCCCTTTTCTCCTACTCACGCAACTACTCACCATTGAAGAGGAGGGAGCAGACACTAACTGCTGAAGATGGGATGTTGAGAGAGGCCTCGAGGAGAGGAGCTTCTCCCTGACTGGAATTTCTAGCACAATCGATTGCATGCAGTAGCTTGAGGGAGGAAGACAGACCAATCTGTCTCTCGTCACACACAAGCACTCGGAGGGGGGAAATAAATATGGAGTTTTCAAGCTTCTGAAGAAGCTAGGAGAGGGGAGCTCGATTTCTTTGCAGCCCGGAGAACTCTCAAAATGAAATGGGAAAGACGCGTGCAAGCGCGTTCTCATCTTACTATGCCTTGCTTTCACAGTAGGTTTTAATGTTGGTTTGATTGTTAATTCTATCAAGGTATGCCTCATTTTCATTTAATTCTGCACCGTGTCATCTTAAAAAGCTTTTTACACTTATACTATTGATTATTGATATTGATATGAAAATTATATGTGTTATTATAAATATTGTTCAGTTTTATGTGATATTTGTTCAAGTTAAATGCGTAAGGTTGTACAAGAATGTTCCTTTAGTTTCATATAATCGATTATATGATAACCGCTTTGTCTTCGCACAATCATTGATATAAGTGTACAACAGCAGTGTATCCACTCGGTCTTACTGTTTTTTCTCTATTTTATTTTACAGACGATTGATGCTGTGGGCAAGCCACATGTAATTTGGTGCAGTCCTGTCCACTTGGTAGTTCAGTCAGCAGCCGACTGGACTATTTTGCTGATTGAGCTGTCTTTTTACTATATTAACTTTAATTGGTTGTAACTTTCAAAATTAAATCCAAAATGAAAAAAAATTATACTATTGTTCATCTAAATTCAAGCTCTTCAAAACAAGACCAGACATGGATATGTTTTGACAACTTTAAAATTTTATATTATTTACATGTATATATGTAGATATCAATCATACTTGTTTTAAAATTGGTATGGCAAGAAGATATGATCAACCATATGAATTAAAACACATCATATATAATTATTATAATAATACACCACAAAAAATTATAATACATTACAAAACAATAATAATTTTATCAGTCTGAAATTTGTTATCTAATTCACCACTTATTAGTTAATAAATCATAATATCAATTTTAATGAATCATAATATCAAAATTAAAGAATCATATCTTTATTTTAGTGTATAATCGCAAACATATAAAATAAATATTTATACGAAATAATACAATACAAAACTATATTTAGTATGTATGAAAAATACATGATTCACTATATAAGGTTTAAAATTCACCATACAACAATAATAATACACTACAAAACAAAAATAATTGTTATCAATGCCGAAGTTTGTTATCTAATTCATCACTTATTAATTAATGAATCATAATATTAATTTTAATGAATCATAATATCAAAACTAATGAATCATATTATGATTTTAGTGTATCATCATATACATGTAAAAATAAAAATTTTAAACAATAATACAACACAAAACAATATATTTGGGACGTAAGAAAAATACATGATTCACCATATAAGGTTTAAAATACACCATAGAATAATAATAATATACTACAAAATAATAATGACTTTTATCCGTTCCGAAGTTTGTTATCTAATTCATCACTTATTAGTTAATGAATTATAATATTAATTTTAATTAATCATAATATCAAAATTGAATTATATTATGATTTAGAGTATCATCGTATATATGTAAAAATAATTTTTTTTCAAAGTTGTCAAAATATATCCATGACTGGTCTTGTTTTGAAGAGATTGAATTTAC
The DNA here is from genome assembly GCA_023374045.1 of Limonium bicolor. Taxonomy (NCBI): domain Eukaryota; kingdom Viridiplantae; phylum Streptophyta; class Magnoliopsida; order Caryophyllales; family Plumbaginaceae; genus Limonium; species Limonium bicolor. Next base: position 55,769,461 of record CM041778.1, read on the forward strand.
GTGAACAATGATATATTTTTTTTATTTTGGACTTATATATTAAAAGTTACAACCATGTAAAGTTAATATAGTAAAAAAGCAGCTCAGTCAACAAAACAGTTCAGTTAGCAGTTGAGTGAGACTGTCAAATCAGTATACTCATACCTATCTTTACGTGGTCATTCTGTACGATAGAATTTGCCTTTATTTTAACGGCTAATAGGACAGTTGATAGCTACAACTGACATTAAACAGACCTAAATTTATTTTGTTCAGGGCAAATTCTACTATACAATCGGAAGCGCAGAGCATCGTGCTTCCGGTGTACACATGACAAAAAAAATAATGTGGATGCGTGAGGTGGATTTGATATATTTAAAAGTTTTTCTCTTTTTGTTTTTATAATGTAAAATTAGATTTTTAATTAATTAAATCTGATAACCGTTCAGTAAAAGAATCCCGGTTTCTAAGAAAAATCAAGAAGTTTAAAACAAACAATTCTAAAAAAATTAGTTATTGTTAAGCAAAAAAAACTCAATTTTAGAGTAAAATCTCAAAGTTTAAAACAAAAAATTCTGAAAAAAATTCATCTTAAAAAAAATTCTGAAAAATTACAAACAAATAATTTTAAAAAATTTAGTAACCGTTGAGTGAAAGAATCTCCGTTTTAGAGGAAAATACGGAAGTTTAAAACAAATAATTCTGAAAATTTTATTAACTGTTAAGTAAAAAAAATATTAGTTTTAGAGGAAATTGTATTAATATTTCTTTATTATATAATTGTCAATAAAAAACTAGTTTCGAATTTTGATCTGAGCAAATTTTATAAACAACATAAGATAAATTTTGAACAAATGGTTTAAATTATTGAACAAATGGTTGAAAATGTTGAACAAATGGTTGAAAATGTTGAACAAATGATTGAAAATGTTAAACAAATAGGTGAAAATGTTGAACAAATGGTTTAAAATGTTGAACAAATGGTTGAAAATATTGAACAAATAGTTTAAAATGTTGAACAACGTGTATCGCTAATATGAACATGTAATTGATGTTTAAAAATGGCGAAAAATAGAAATTATATAATTATGTTGATATTGTTTTATTATAAAATTTTTGATGAACAAATGTTATCACATTTTTGAACAGTTTATAAAAATAGTTGAACACATGGTTCAAAAGGTTGAACAACTAATTTTATATTTGTATCCATGAACGGTAACTGTTTAGAAAATGAACAAAAAAACTTTTTTTGAACAAAGTGTGTTAAAAGTTTACCATGTATCTTGAAATTTTTAACACGGTAATCGAATTTCAAATTGTTAAATTGAAATACCCCTAAATTAATTTAAATTAATTTAGGGGATTTCTTTTATTAAACCTTTAATAATACTATTAAGTATTAAATTATTATATGGAATTATGAATGTTAAATTAGTATAAGGAATTATGAATATTAAAGTATTGTATGGAATTATGAATATTAATATTATATGGAATTATGGAAATTTATTTAGGGGATTTCTCCTATTTAACCCTAAAGAATACAATAAAATATTTAATTATTATATATTATTATATAGTATTATGAATTTAATAATAAGATTTATAAGTCGATAAATCTTGGGAAAATTTCTAAACACTCCGAGTATATTATAAAGATTTTAGAAAGAGTCGGAACATCGTTTTGAAACATAAAAGTCAAAATAAAATTATAGAAACCTTAAAGCTTATTAAGCCTTGCTAGGGTTGACTTTTTGAGAATGGTGAAACCAGCCCATGAAACCTATACCAATAAATAGGTTATGGAAAACCATGAAGATCGATAAAAAGAACGTCAAAAACGGATCATCCTAGCCAAAGTTATGATAGATTGAAGTTTAAAGCCAAAAATTTGAAGTATGCCACGTGTCACACTGTCACGGGTCGCCCAACACTTAGCCGTTTTATCTCCTATATTTCCGGTAACAGAAACCAGTCTTTGCCCTATCTTGTGACCTTCATAACTTTCTCATCTTTTGGAATTTTTGAGTGTCGTCTTCTTTGTTGTCTTCTCCTACACTTCCTCTAAACAACCATAACTCACACTAACCCTAACTCATCCTAAATCAACCGGATATTCAAGCCAAAGTAGCCACCCTGCAAAACCGTAACTGTAGTTTCCAGTTTTTCCTTCGAATCAGGTAACTTCGTCTAGCCATAACTTCTTCGTTTCTCGGCCAAATTTCATGTTCTTTAGCTCGTTTTGAAGAGCTCTAATCCCTCTAAAACTTTCATGTTGATGGCCTAAGCCAATTCTCAACCGTTTGGAAGAACAAGGTGTCTAAAGTTTCGGTTTCGTCACAGCATAAAATCATAGTTTTCTTTCCAGAAAACGCAAGGTAAACTCGCAACTTCCAGCTTCGATTTCTTTCTGTGTAGTGCAAGTTAGGGTGAGTTCTTGCTATCATTGTGTAGAGCTAAGTTTCTTCTTTAGATTAAGCCCAAGAACTAGTTCTAACTCCTTCTGTACTGTAAATTATAGCGTTGCAAAGTAGGCTACTCAATCGGGTTGTAAAGGGGGCGTTTTTCCAGAAACCGAAAACAAATCTGCTCGATTCGAGCAATTCCGGTAAGTTTTCTTCAAATTCCCTCAACCTTGCTAAACTATGTTACATTATCGGTCAAAACCACGATTCAATTGCATCAATTACGCTTTAGGTTGAGTGAATTGGAGAGATTTGTTTTCGGAAACCATTATGAACCCTAACTTCGAAACTGAAATCGAAACCCGTTGAATCTTGCATATTAGCTAGAGAAATTAGTATCATTAGAACCGAAATTTGATTTCGAAACCATAGAAACAAGAATCACTCGATTTTGTTCTGTAGATTGTGAGGAAACGTCGAATTAGTACTCGGGTCGGAATTGGTAATCGTTGATGAACTCAGCGTTCAGGGACCGTCCGATCTCGTTTTAAAAGATTGGACGGCCGAGATTAGATCGGGTTATTAAAGAATGTTATAAGTTTATAAAATTTCAGAATTTAACTCTAACTTGTTGAATTTAGTTAATGGCCTTCCCGAATGTATTTTGACTTGAAATTTTAACCATATATTCCTTATTTAATCTAGTTTATTTTTATGTAAATTAATATGGTTTTGGAGTTTTTAAATGTAAGTTATGATTTTTACAAGTTACGGGTTTTCTGGAATTATTTGGCCAATTTAAAAAGATATTTTTATGAAATAAAAATTTTATAATATGTCTAAAATGTCATAGTTATTATATATTAAATTTGGGAATTTTTGGACAAGGGTAAATGGGTTTAAAAATTATGTTTATTAAATTTTCATAAGAATAACCTATAATATATGGTTTTTAATGTAACAAAAATTAAAGTATGGTTTGTTAATAAGATTTTTAGGTTGTGGAAAATAAGAAAACCTAAATTAATATTTTATACCAGTATGTTTATAAATATTTTGGGTATTATCTTTTAAGGGAAGTAAAAATTGTTTATATATATATACTTATATGAGAGTAGTAAAATAGAAACTTATATTAAATCAAGGAATTAAACTAGTCTACATTTTTATTTAGTATATAATGTGGAAGTTAATATACTTAATTAAAGATTGAGGAAATACCTTATTTTTAAACCATATATCAGATGTAAATATGTGTAAAAGTTAATAGGAATAATTAAATACAATAAAACTACATAAATAATGTTTTGAACAAATCCTAGTATATATAAATATATACACATTAAACATAAATAAAAGAAATTAAATACCTTATAGGAAATATAATACGAAGGAATTAATAAGTTAAACTAAACCTCTACATAATACTAATAGAAGAATATTATATGAGGTGGTATTAAATTGTAGTTATGTATTAGGCTTAAAGAGTTACCTTTGAATTTCCAAGGTTTATATATAAACCATATTAAAATACATGTATAGTATTATTTGTCAATGACCAGAATGTAAATCTAAAATTGGGATTAAGTAATTAATAAGTTAAAACTTAGGGAAATTGTGATTAGATTTCATAAAATGTTACACAAATAGATCTTATTCTATAATTAATGATAAACAAATGTAATACGTTTACATCTAAATGTTCTTAATATAAAAACAATAATTAAATAAATAAAATACTTGTACATCTAAATGTGAGGTGGATTAGTAAGTCTAGATTTAATCATTTCTTAACATTTATGGGATTGAAATATAACTTAATGTTTTAGGATAAAATCATTAAAAGGATTATGGTATAAAACTATGTTAAACTATGATTTGGAAATTTATCTAAATAATAATCCTTAAGTTTCTTGGCATTAGATAAGCCATATGAAATACATTTATAACATTTATTACCAATACTTAGGATGTGAGTTCACAATTAAGTGAGGTATTTAGTAGTTAGAATTTGTGGAAGGTTTATAAATAGGAATTTGATACTTAAAACCTTTGAACCTTTTATTAGATAAAACTAAGTTACATAAGATATTATATTGATATACTTTACGGTAATGGGAAATAATGATAGGTTATTTGAATATAAAATATGAGAATTTTCATAATAGATTATCTTATTAAATAATTAACAATTTCACTTACGAACCAGAATTTAATTCTTTGATAAATTCTACTTTATGTAGATATATTGTCCATCCTAAATACAATAAAGGAAATTAATTTATTAAGTTATTCCTTTGAAAACCTTAGGTTTTGTAAAACAATTTAAAACGTATTTAAGGCTTAAGTTTAATGAAGTTTAGTACAAAGGATTATACATAGTCTATAGAGAGGATGTGTGTAAAAATAAAACATTTAGGAAATTAAATGTAGGTAAGGATACATAAAAGGTTATACTAAACACCTTATTGTATAGGTAATAATAAAACATATAATATACCTTGTGAATACTAAATGTAAGATTAATTCGTTAAATCTAAGTTAACAATAGTATAGTTATTCGGGATGAGAAGCAATTTAACATCTTATGACAAGTTTATTAGATGGTTGTAATTAAAAGTCATTCTGAACTAAAGATGAGATAATTGAGTTTAGCAGTTCAATTAAGTTATAATAAAACGCGTCTACAACACTACGATTCCAATATACAAGATGTAGATCTTAATTAAGTTAAGGGAAAGACTTAATCATAATGGGTTATCTAGTAGATATTGTTTAAATACATTCATTGATCCTACAACCTTGGGCTATACAACCTTTTAAAATAAGTCAAAGGTTATACGTAGCGAGGGCTTATAAGATAATTGAGATTTGGAAATAAGAGAGAGGAATTTATTTAAGTTTAACTTAGGGTACAGGTTATTGATAGTAAATTATCTTCAATGTTCCTCAAAGAATTGTTGAATGTTTGCACGAGTTTACTAGAACTACTACAGCGTTGACCAGGTACGATTTCTCGTACTCCGTTACTTTTGCTGATTGACTTATGAGACGTTTTCGAAAAACGCTAACTGACTTTAAGAGGAATTTCTAAAAAGGAAATGGTTGTGTGACTAACTCAGCTTGTGTGACTAACTGAGCCTTGAATGTGAAACTTACATGGGTATTGGTTCCTTCTATTTGGTTACCCCGTTAGACATTGATTGCTTAGGGTTTACGCTTCTGCACTCTGTAGGACTGAGTGTTTTGGTATTGCTCTGGGTAGTTAGTGATCTAGTGGGAATTTGGAAAAAGGTCAATCTTGGAATTCTTCTTTTGACTCTGGATATTGTTTCATCCATGAGCTGGTTCTTGAGGTTTCGACATGCGCGCGTCTTCAATGGTAACAGCAGGGGGCTGTATATCCCTCGCCCATAGGGGCATTTATATTTAACAGCAGGGAGCTGTATATCCCTCGTCCACCAGGACATTTTTAATCTGACAGCAGGGGGCTGTATATCCCTCATCCATACGGACATTTATATCTGGCGGTGGGGGACATCTCTCCCAATTGGTTTTATTCTACTCTTGAGTTATTGGTTCTTGGATCTGTCTTTTCATTTCTAGTCCTTTGTGACTGTCTGAGTCTTTCTACTCCTAACGGGAATTGGGTTTAACTAAGGCAATGGATGTTCACTAACACATGATGTGGTTTTGTTTCACTAACTTTACCTTCCTATTATTTATCTTTACCCTTAACTTGTTATCTTTGGCTTGGTGATTTTAAAGTGTCTTGTTTCCCTGTTTTACTTTCAAGAGTTTAATTTCAAGTTACTGTTTATTTTGAAGAGTTATGTTTTAAAGACCGCTTTGGAGAATTGTACCAGTTCCATTCCAGGGAACTGACTCACCCCTCCCGGGGTGGGCTGCTTGGTTTCATCTTGCAGGTATAAATTGTTTATACAGGTGGCCACGAAGAGCATGAGTGATTGGGATGGGAATTAGGAATTGTGGAGAGTTACTCTATTTTACCAGTAGTTATGTTATGTTGTTTTTCTCGAGTTCAGACCGTAGCTTTTGTAATTTTATAAGTTGTAATTGGTGAGGTTTGGTGCCGGGTGTTTGGAACCCGATGGTCTGTAAACGCTAGTAGAGATTTTATATTCCGCTGTATTTATTGTAAATAGGGGCGTTACATAAATTGTAATAATATTCTTTTATTATATAATTATCCATGAACAACTAGACTGGAATTTTAAAAACAACATGAAATAAATTTTGAACAAATGGTTTAAAATGTTGAACAATGGGCATTGCTAATATGAACATGCAATTGATGTTCAAAAAATGAAAAAATAAATAGAAATGGTATAATTGCGACAAGGACGAGGAGAAAAAGAAAGAGTAGAAGAACGATGATAATTGCAACAAGAACGAGAAGAAAAAGGAAGAGAAGAAGAACGATGATAATTGCGACAAGAACGTATATGTAGATTTGTAAGAGAGATGAATCTTTTAAAACTATAATATGTTGAAATAAGTTCTAAATTAGTAGAAAAGTTAAAATAATTTATTTTATATAATTTTAAAGAACAAAATATGAAAACAAAAACTATCATATAATTGGAGTGTCAGCGACCAGAATCACACTGTACCGTGCTTCAGGGTGTATGGTAATGGTAGACGCTTTGATTATTCAGCATCACCGGTTAAATTATAATAACGGTAAGTAGATAGGTTTTAATTTTAATGTGTAAAACACCATGACCAGAGTGAGTAGAGCTAATCAGCTACTCTCGAATTTATTTTTTCACATACTACATACCAATAGTGGATGTGGATCTACTAACAAAATAAATATTCCTGGATAGTATTTTAGATAGTATTTTAAATTTTTTGCCCCTCCTTTATCCCCAAAACTAATTTGACGAGAAAGGAATATTGGTCATGAGACACACCCTCTAATTCTTAAATCAAAGTGAAATTTTACGAGTAAAGTTATGCACAAATTTTTGGAGATATTGTTAAGGTTTTATTTTCATTACGAAATATTTTTAAGGTTTTATTTTTTTTACAAGATATCCTTGTTGTTTTATATTCATTATAACTGAGGTTTCAATTTTATTACCAGATGTCCCTCCATTCAAATTCTGATATATTATATCTTTCATATGCCCATTTTATCCTCGTACCATATGTCTCACAATAAAATACATAAAAAAGAATTAAAGATCATATAAAATTCGATTCAATTTTCTAAAAAAAATAATAAATTCAAAAAAAATTAAAATCATAAAATTTTAAAATAAATAGAAATGACTAAACAATAAAAAATTAATTTGTTGACAAAACATATATTGTTTTATAATTTTAAAACTATTATAACAGTGACTTAAAATCGTAACAAAATTATAACAATTACATTAAATATAATAAATTATTAAATAATTTTATAGTTATAAAAATTTATCAACAAATATATTATTCGATATAAATAACTATAAGAAACATGATCATACTTTAGGGCTTTTATATTTTATTTATATAATTTTAAATAATGAATTTTTCTATATATTATATGAAATTTTTACTTCTAATATACATTTTAATAATTTATGTTTATTTTTCAAAATGATTTTAATTTTTATTATTTAGTCATTTTCATTATTTAATTTTTTTATTTAATGACATTCATTTTTAATAATGATTTTAATTTTAGGGAAAATTACATGCTTCACCCATGACGTTTGGTGAAATTACACACTCCACCCACGTGGTGTCAAAAATTACTTTCCCCACCCACATGATTTCCCCAGTTTTACATCCAGCAACTTTTCTAATTTTTGTTCAATTCAAAAGATACTTAAACGTTGTCCGAAATTGATGAAAATTTACATGAATGATGTTAAAGTGATATATTTTGATCTTACGTCAAATCCGAAATTTTTTAAACTTAAATGTGACTCGTGGGGCCCAATGAAACATGTGACATGTTCACCGGGTCCCACATGTGACATTTAAGCTTAAAAACTTTAGATTTCTCACTGAACCAAAATATAACACTTTAGCATCGTCTATGTAAAATTTCATCAATTTCGGACAACGTTTAAGTATCTTTTAAGTTAGCCAAAATTTTGAAAAGTTGTTGAATGTAAAACTGGGGAAACCACATGGGTGGATAAGTAATTTTTGAAATCACATGGGTGGAATATGTAATTTCACCAAATGTCATGGGTGGAACGAGTAATTTTCCCTAAAATTTATATGAACTTTAATTTTTTGTGTTTTTATTTAAGTTTTAAATTATAAAAAAAACTTTGACCACTGAGGTTATTGTAGGGGCATATGGTTTAAGGGTAAATTGGGATATGAAAAATATAAGGGAAAATTACAAGCCCCACCCATGACGTTTGGCGCAATTACACACTCCACCCACGTGTTTTCACAAATTACTTTCCCCACCCATGTGGTTTCCCTCTTTTTACATCCAGCAACTTTTTTAATTTTAGTTTAATTCAAAAGATGCTTAAACGTTGTCCAAAATTGGTGAAACTTTACATGGATGATGCTAAAATGTTATATTTTGGTTCAGTGAGAAATCTAAAGTTTTTTAAGCTTAAATGTGACATGTGGGACCCAATGAACATATCACATGTTTTATTGGGTCTCACGGGTCACATTTAAGCTAAAAAAACTTCGGATTTGACATAAGATCAAAATATATAACTTTAGCATCATCCATGTAAAGTTTCATCAATTTTGGACAACGTTTAAGCATCTTTTGAATTAAACTAAAATTAAAAAAGTTACTGGATGTAAAAAGAGGGAAACCATATGGATGGGGAAAGTAATTTGTGAAAACACGTGGGTGGAGTGTGTAATTGCGTCAAACGTCATGGGTGGGGCATGTAATTTTCCCAAAATATAATATATCAGAATTTGAACGAAGGCCATCTCGTAATAAAACTGAAACCTCAAGGGTATCCTATAATATTAGAGTGAATTTTACAAAATACCCTAAGATTTCATTTTCATTAATGTTTCATTGATACCCTTGAGGTGTCTTTTAGGGAAAATTACATCCCCACCCATGACGTTTGGTGAAATTACACATCCCACCCACGAGGTTTCAAAAATTACTTTACCCACCCATGTGGTTTCCTCTATTTTACATCTGACAACTATTTTTATATTTGATCAACTTAAAAGATGTTTAAATGTTGTCCAAAATTGATGACACTTTACAAGAATGATGCTAAGGTGTTATATTTTGGTCTAGTGAGAAATCCAAAGTTTTTTAAGCTCATATGTGATCCGTGGGACCCAATGAAACATGTGACATATCAACGTGTTTTCATTGGGTCCCACAGGTCATATATGAGCTTTAAAAACTTTGGATTTGACATTGGACAAAAATATAACACCTTAACATCATCCATGTAAAGTTTTATCAATTTTGGACAACATTTAAGCATCTTTTAAGTTGATCAAATATTAGATTAGTTGCCGGATGTAAAATAGGGGAAACTACATGGGTGGGCAAAGTAATTTTTGAAACCTTATGGGTGAGGTGTGTAATTTCATCAAACGTCATAGGTGGGGATGTAATTTTTCCTAAAAGATCCAATAAAATATCTAAAGCAAATAATAAATTTGATTATATACATTACTCGTAACAAATTTACAAAGTAAAATGCTGCAAAAAAAAAAAGTTTAAACATTCTCGGGTCGTTTGGTTCTTGCAATGTTAATTCCTGGAATAGCATTCCTGGAATAGAATTCCAAGAATAGAATATGACATCGTTTGGTTGTTATGATAAAAAATACCTGGAATTTGATGGTTTATTTGTTTGGTTGCCAGAATAATGATAGGAATAGACTTGGAATAAGTATCAAGTTACTAATAAATCATTGACATTTAACAGTTATTATTAGTTGTATGTTCAACTTTTAATTATATAAATTAAATTGAGAATTTGTAAAAATATATTTGATAAATAATAATAAATTTTACTTGTCATAATTATAAGAACCCAAAAAATAAGTCAATAAGTTATTTTTAAAATTTCTCTTATTTCTATTTAAATTTTCTAGATAACATTAAATTGATATTATGAAACATGTAGAATGTAAAAGGAAACATTAAACTTATTATATATTGGCATGTAATATGTATGTGATTAATATAAACTAGTTCGTTTACGAAGTGAACTGGAACTCAAAAGGTCATAAAAAATATTACTAAGTATTTAAATGTAGTAAAACATTCTACACAAAAAATAATAAAAATAACAATGTAAACTTTCATAACTAGATCAAACCAAATAAATAAATAGCAAATTTATTCAAAACAAAAAGATAAAGTGTCACATAGAAATGATTTTGAAAGCGTAGTAAAATTTGAAGAATAACAAGTTTGAGAAAAAAGTGTAGGATAAAAATAGAAGATAAATAATTAGTTGCATTTAAATTGGTGAAAATTATGAAAATATCTATATTTATAATTAATTATCACGTCTGAAGTGACGGAAGGAACTGACAACTCATTTGGAATTGCAATTCCTAGCTAAAAATCAGGGAATACTATTCCTAAAATAAGACCATAATTTGGCAGTTACCAAAATTCTTGGAATTCAAATTCCTTCGATCAAATAGTGTAATTATTTCAATTCCAGGAATTATAATTCTATTACCTCCTACCAAACGACCTGTCTGAATCTTTTAATAACTCAAAAATTAACTTTATTACCGAAAATTTTTCTGAAAGTTTATGAAAACAATATTACAATATAATTAATATATCTATGTTAAATATGTAATTTGTTTTTAAGTTTATAAACAATTAAAAAACGTATAAACTTAACGAGCTAACTAATTTTATAAACAGTTAAGAAATTAACTTTTAAAGAAATACCAAGAGAGAATATTCTTCACTAGGCAATGACAATATCTAATATTAAGTTTAATCTATTTGATGAAAAATTATATTTTGATAAAAAAAGTTCATAGTTTCTCGTATTTGCTAACATTATTAAAATGTGGATGGTATTAGTTTTACTTATTTTAATCTAAACTTAATAAACTAATTAGAACTTATTTTATTGGGGAAATTAACAAAATGCTACGATTTGAGTTTATAATTCACGATATACCCCTTTTTGAAAAGTTGTTTACAAAATACCAGATTGAGTTGAAATTC